>CM050512.1:41230000-41782500 GCA_027563665.1 Antrozous pallidus
GGATTCTCAGTGAAGACAGGTTCGGAATCAGCTGAAGTTGCTCCTTGAAAATGGGTTGGAGGAGCAGTATGCTCCCCTGGGAGTCACTTCCCCAGAGGTCAGCAGCATGGCTTCCTCCCAGCAGAGCCGTGACCCTTTGTTTTCCTATTCCTTTTGTAATCCTTCAGTAATCCCACCTGCTTTCAAAGACACCATCCTCCTTGTTCTCAAGTCCCACAAAGAAAGGATTAGGCTCCCACTAACCCAGCAACTCTCTTGTTCTGGCACCTTACGAAGTAAAGGGTTTCACTTCTCTTCCGTAAGAAGAGCGAAGCCTTCCCTCCCTGCAGGGGAGACAGTCGCGTTCTGTAGCACATTTCCTCCAAATAGAGAGCTTCTCTGAACAAAGACCCAACTGTGTAGGGTATGGGAAACTGCCTCTCGCTGGAGGTTGGACACACCCTCCTACAAACCCAGACATGCACATAGTTCCGCATTTCACCGCAGGAAGCAAGACTGGTGGCTTCAGGCATCATTAATCATTTTGAAGTGATTATTCTTAAAAAGGAAAAACAGGGATGCAGGTTGAGTTAAGTCATGCCTAATAAAAATTATAGTCTTCTTCTCTTCAGAACAGCATTTCCCTGATTCCATGTGGAATGTGAAGACCCAGTTGGGCTGACAAAGGCTGAGGGATCTGTTTCCTCCTTAATTAGGACTCAAATACTTGGGATATGACATGGTCAGAGGGAATACCATAGAAGGAGTTTCGAATGGTGGGATGGTGAGGGGAGGGGTGGTTTACTTCCTTTATCTTCCTGCCAGGGACACACACATTTAGGAGGAGGACAGACCAAGAACAATTTGACCGTTTTGCTTCTTCCCGGAATCTTCTTTTTCCTTCATAGACATGTCATTAAACGAAGCTTCGGACAACCCAGCTCTGTGCTCTCATTCAGGTAGGGGAGCAGTGAAGTGCTCTCTCCCAACCCCATTACAAGGCCCTCAAGCGCAGCATCGGCCCCAAGGACCACTTCCCTGCCTGGATGGGTTACCCCTGAGAGGGTGCCTCCCGGAGAGGCCAGAGCACCAGCCAGTCCTTCAATTTCCATTCTCGCAGGAAACATCCCCAGACTTACATCTTTGAAGTAGAATTGTTTCTCTAACAAAGGAAAAGTGCTAACTAGAAAATGAAATCTTCAACTCTATCTTTCCTGGGAGATCACATTTCCTGCTGCACTGAGAGGAAATTCACTTACATAAAATTGGATTAATATTTTTTTCTCTGAAGTCCCTTGGTCTACCAGAAGCATCTTTTCTCAGTTGCCTCTTTCTGAACCCTTGGCTATTTCCCAATCTTCATTTATTCCTTAATCAGGTCATGTGGCACTGGAGTCAAGATGGGGAATCATAAAAAGAAGCCAGAAAAGTCTTCCCTTTTGCATTTGTCTACGTTGCCTCCTTCCCCCCTAGGCCTGCATATGATTTACACGGTACAAACCTAGACAGGCCTTCATTTCCATCTCATCTCACAGCCAAGTCCCATCATTTGCTTTAATTTAAAGCTAAAAATGGAAGCAATCAGGAGACTTGACAAATTTCATCTTAGTACTCTAAGCTACATATTTCAAAATGTAATATGTGTTAATAAATTAGGTTTGTTTGTTTTTCTGGGTTTGGTTTCTTAAGCTCAATTTTGTATATACCAAAGAGGAGCCTTTTAAATTTTCTGTGAGTTACAGTGAGAAGACTGACAGCCTGAGCAGGTGAGGAAGATGCTCACCTGGGAAGGGTAGTCTGGCATGGGGTGTTGGAGTCCAGACCAGGTAAGGCTGATGTTTCCCAGACCACAGAGCATGGAAGGGACAGCCAGGCATGGGAAGTAAGAACCCACATAAGGCAAGGAAAACATCCTCTTCTGGGGACTGGAGTTTGGGGTGTCAGAGCCCAGGTAGGCTGAGAGGCTTCATGTAGTGGGTGGAATTGACCCCAGAATAGGGGGCAGAGCCTGTGAATCTAGATGAGGGAGCCTCCCAAGGGGACAGGACAGCACAGAGATGGGAGACCGGTTACATATTAGAGACATTTTAGCCTAACAGAAATGGAGAAAACTAGAAGAACCCTATGTATTGATTGGAATTGAATATATTGATGCGAATTAGTGATTTTCAATATATATAGATATAAGCAAAAATAAATATGGCTCTGTCCACTGCAAGGGTCTGGGAGCAATGACAATGGGCATTTCTAGTGCCTAGATATTCACTTGTAAATATCATCTTCCACTAAAAGAAACCAGGGATCCTTGTAGAAACAACTGATTCTGAAACTAGAACAGGGAAAGTACAAGGTAAGTGGGATATCTTGCCATGCCAGAAAGCAAGGAAGAGCTCAATGAGCAAGGTAGAACTGTCAAAAGGACACAGAAGCCAACTTGAATGGGCTCCCATTGGACAAATCAGGGACAATTTGAGCATCAAAAAGTTATAATAGCAACAGATTATAACCCACTGACTAAAATGGGAAACCAGAAGTCCATTCTAAAATAAACAAACAAGTTGAAAACTTGATGAGGAACATAACATTTATATTGTTTCAAAGTACCTTCCCACAAAAAGCTTAGGAATTACAGAGGAGCAAAGGATAACTTAACAGTGGGGAAGCCGAGCAGACTCCAACATAATCGAGTGATCATAATGGACATTATCGGTATGGAATAATTTAAAATTCTATACTACCTGGGAAGAGTAATGGAAAGAACACAGAATCATTTCTATAGCATTACACTCAAAAGGCACAGCCTGAATCTAATCATAAACTAACATCAGACAAATCCAAAGTTAACAGGAAATTCTACATTGTTACTGGTCAGTAATGTTCAGAAGTGTCATGGTCATTAACAATGAGGAAAGACTGAGGACACGTTTGAGACTAAAGGAGCCCAAAGCAGTGTAACAACGAAATTCAATATGTAACTTCAACCTGCCTGGAACCTTTTGTTACAGAGAATATTTCTAGGACACTGGTGGTCTGAGGATTAGATGGTAGTAATGAGTCACTGTTACTTCCCTGGTGTGGGTGGGTGTGTTGTGGTTAAGGAGAAGAATGTCTTAATTTGTAGGAAAGACCTGCAAAATGATCAGGGTGATGAGCATTATGTGACAATTCATTCTGACATCGGTCATGGGTAAAGATTATTTATACTGCACTTCCAACTTTTTTTGGTAAGTTTATCATTGTTTCAAAGTACTTTTAAAATTTAATTTTAAAAAGTGCTAGCTCCTAAGCACCTGAAAGGGCAGAGACCACAGAAATTTATTCTTACCCAGTACCTGGTACATGCCCAGTCTAACTGAGTGCTCAGTAAATATTTGCTGAATTTCAATGTTTGAAAACTCTCTGAGATACAGAAGGAACACAATAAAAGGGTTTCCATTAAGACTTGTGTATTTATTTTTTAAAACACGGACAGCGTTTATTATGTGCCAGACATTATTGTAAATAATTTACAAAGAGCCCTATAAAATAAGTACTAAGGATATCCACATTTTACAGAGAAAAGAATTGAAGGACAGAGAAGTCACATGGCCTGCACAAAGGCACACAGCCAATGAACAGTAGAACTAAGCATTGAGCCCAAGCATGGCCTCCAAAGTCCGTGCTCTCAGCCACATTTCAATGATGCCTCTTCAAGATCCCACCAGCAGAAAATTTAAGATTGTTGCCATTCAAAATATTCCATTCTCAATTCTCCAGATGTATTTTTTTGTATATTCTAAATTTATAAAATAATGGCATAGCCTTTGTTTTATAATGTATAGAATCAGCCCAAGAGAAACTCATTCCAGAACTTTGCAGGCTGGGCTTGCCCACCAGCTTTGGTCTTCACATAAGTCTTGATCACTCAAGAAAACATATGGTTCTTAATTATAACAACCACTGTTTATGTGGCTCCAATTTTTAGATTTTTATCTGCTATGCACTTCCCGTTCTCCTATTAGTACTAGAATTTCAACTGGGAGTAGATATATCCTTGGCATATCATGGTACAGCTAATTTTCCATATGACAATGAAAGTCCCATGAGCCACTGGTCAAGGTCTTACATTATGACACCTCACTGTCATATTTCCCTCCAGGCATTGAATCCAATGTATCTCCTAATAGAATGGATGTATCTATAGTCCTTCCCCCCTCACACCAAAAAAAAGGAAAGAAAGAAAAGTTGAAGATACTCTGCTTTATATGGCCTTCTCTGCCTTACTTTCTCCCTCCCATGAAAATATGTTGTCTTATATCCATTTTTATGTTTTTCTTAGGAAAGGAGCTCTGTCAACACCAAGGTGCTTATCCATTAGACTTCTCTTTATAGCAAATGGTTAAAAAGTAAATCCAATAAACCAATACTTTTCTTTATTATTCAGTTTAGCAAGTTACTTCATAAAACTATAATAGGCATGACACAATGAGTTCTATTTCATGAGAATGGTTTGACAATTCTTGTCGCCTGTGATATTATCACAAAAATGTATCACAAGTTTCAGGTAGGCTTAAGAGAAAGTTCCGTGCTGCCAAATTGTGTTTTTATCTTCAAATAATGGTTAGTTATTGGAACAAGATATTCCATTTGCTGTGCCCCATTTCTAGAGGGGTGAGAGCACCAAAGATAACACTGGAAGAAGGAAAGCTTTCATTCCATCGTAGGTGCTATTTCCTTTTATGAGATAGAACTGTAATCTTTTCCTGTACTTCCCTGTGCCAATTTCCAACCATCGACAGGCACAGTTTACTCAATGAATAAAATCTATATGTGAGCGTGAGTGTATGTGTATGTGTTCTTCCACTATCTTATCCCCATTGCAAAATCACAGTTGCAATGGTATCAGTGCACCACCCACATCCCCTCACTATTATCGCTCAGTGCACACCTGCCCAGCTTCCAACTGCAACATTAGCCCTTCTCTGACTAAGGGTGTATTCTTATTGCCTGAACCACTGTGCTGCTTTGGAGACAGGTAAAGTATTGTGAAATGAATGTCTCCAGGAAGAGTCCTCAACCCATAACTGAAAAAAAGGGGTGCATAAGAACCCCCAAATCCCTTCCCCCTCAGGTAGGAGGACTTTGAGAAAGTGCTTTCCATTGTCAGAGCTTCCTCAGAGGGACTGAATTCCAGTCACTCACAGTGGTATCCGACTTGATAACACACCCTTTTTTGGTGGTCTTCTCACTTCCCCATTCCCTACTGGTGTTCCCTCAATTAACTAGTGCACTTTGATCCACGCTTTGGCATCTTCTCCTGGGGAAACCCAAACTAAGGCAGTCACTCACCAAAGAAGATGGAAGTTGATCAAAAGCCACTGGACAAACAGCTGCCCTGCTGTCCCTATAGTTGACAATTCCCTCACAGTAGAACTTCAAAGCACAATTCATATCCAGACCTTAATTTTTCTCCACTATTCTTAAATCTCTCACCTTTCCCCTGCCTTGTACCAGTGTGCAGATGTCAGTGATAGGTTTCTTCTTCCCTAAGTTCTCAATACCCTTCCCCAAAAGATTTACTTTCCTGGCAATCTGTTGTCAGAGATGCCCACTGTCGTGGCATTGACCCTTTTGTTCAATTGGCTCTTATAACGGTGTACTTATTCTTCTTCTGTGCACAACAGATCTAACCTACCATATGTTTATTTCCACCAGGGTCACCCTGCCATCTGGACCATGGGAGCTGATGCCCCAGGGAAGACATAACCATAAGCCAATTTACATTAAGACACAAATTCTAGACATACAGTCAAAGTGTGGACACAGAGCTGACTCCACCGGACAATGCCACCAGACTCTGATTTATTTCACCCACAATACACGGAGGCTCCCGTGTCTCGTAGACAGAGGCAAAGACCTTATTTAGGCTGCATGACTAATCCGATTGTTTAGTCCCTCGCTGTACTCATCTTTATTTGATCTGAGTGCACAAGTCCAGGATAACAGTTTCAAGTGACCCTTCCTCTACCCTAATCCAATTCCCTCAAGGCTTGCTTTGAAAGGAACCCAAAGATCCTGTTCCTATTGATCAGCTTTTTTTTTTTTTTATGGTTATTTGTGGCATTTCTGTGACGATTAAAATTTACTTAAAGATTAAAGGGCTGATCATAGTCATAAGATTAAAATCACTTAGTGCCATTTTTTCACCATCTCTCTTGTCCTCCAAAACACCATGAGGGAGAAGGGGTACAGACTAGATTTAGTAAGCTACTTTCTGTCCACTATCTAAAGTTTTTGTTCTAGCTTTTTCTTTTCTTTTCTTTTCTTTTTTTTGTGTGACATTGGGTATGGAAAGAACCTGTCAACATTTTCAGCAATCATATCCCTTCACTACCCTAGTGCTTCATACACTATTACCCAAATATTCCTCGAGAGCCCCGAGCAGGGGGCAATGGAGTACCCTCTCAGCAGTCACCATTTGCTAACTAGGCTCTAGGAATCCTCTCTGCTTACTGAGGATTTGAAGTCCCGCTGGGAGAAACACTGGTGTTCCCTGTGCCTTGGTGCTGATAAGACACAGACTGGCCAATACAGCTCTCTCACTGCCCACAGCCTTCTGCTGGAGAAGCACTCCTGTGCATCAAAAGCAGCTTTACTGATAGGTTTACACACACACACACACACACACACACACACACACACACACACACACTTCATTTCTTTTATTCAGCCTGGAAAGTTTTCATAAGCTTTTTCCAAATCTAACTTTAATAAAAACCCTCCAGGTGGTCTCCTGGGGGGTTAATTACATTCTTAGTATCTACAATAGTACCTCACATGATAAGTGCTCATTAAGTATCTATGTCTTTATCTACCTATATGTCTGTTTAAATAACACACCAAGACAATGAAGAGGCATCCAGCAGAAAAATGCCATTTGTACACTAGAGAGAGAGAGAGAGAGAAAGAGAGAGAGAGAGAGAACATTCCTTAGGAGAATTGTACAGTGAATGAATAGAGTTAATGTCTTCTTCCCCCACAGCTTGATTTTCTGGAGAACTTCAAGTCTGAGGCCAACTTAAGTATATTACAAAAGCTGAAAAGATACAATAGGTTGTAAAAAGAGTGTAAGAAAGACATCATTCTCTGATGATTCTTGTGGTAATTTGATCAAGAGGCACCAACACCCATTACTGTTATAATAAGATGGGCATCGTCCTCTGACAGTCCATTATTATAAGAATTGATGAATTCTTTGTCTCCTCAACTACTTAGTAAACAGGACTATGTTAGGTTGTTTTGCATCCCCAGTGCCTGGCACAATTCTCCTGCATAGTAGGCATTCGATGATCGTTTGAATTGTTGTATCCTGAGAAATAACTATGTAATGTGTGTCAACATTATTAAAGGCCTAAGCATTTACTTGTACAAGGTGGTCTTTTCATACACAGGCTAAAAGGTCGCTGTAATTCCAGGACTAAATTAAAAACCAGCTAAATCCCATGGGGCTCAGAGGCTTTATGCAATGACAAGAGGGGCTTAGGAGCAGGGAGGCCCAAATTTCCTGCCTTGAGTGGCGACACACTCTGAGGACAGAACTTACCTCCGGAGCTCCTTGCTGGATCAGACTAAAGCTATTGTCTAAGGGACTTTCTGGAAATCACACCCTTCCTGTCTGCCTCTTCCCTATTATGCTTCTCCCATTCCCATACCAAGTTCTCCTGGGAACGTTCCCTTAATAAATCAGTAAGCAAGTTAGGATAGAAGGATAGATTCAAGTTAGGCAACCCATGCACATACTGTCCCATTCCCCAGCTTCCTCTTCCACTTTCTCTCATCAGTGAACACCAGTCCTGCTAACTGCTCTCTGCCAGATCTCCTGAGTCCCACCCACTCTCCATTCTCCCCTAAACCCACCACTTGCTGCTTCCTACATACATATCACCATCCTTGAACTTTGATTTCTCCTGCTGCCCATAATATTCTTTCCTACTGCCATCAAACCTCTGTGGCTCATTTGATGGACCCAGCCTCTCAGACGGACTGAGCCTTTATCCCATTTTGTTTCTAAAACAACATGGGACAATCCACTGTGTACCTCTTGGATGGCACACCTGCCTACATGAGCAGACATCAGACAAATGGGACACCTGCTAAGGAAAGGCAGGTTCCAAACAGGGGACAGGTACAAATAGGAAAGAAAAGATACAAATAGGGAGGCTAATGATATGGAATGAGAATGTGTAATGAGGCCATTTCAACTCTTATTGAGAGAAGCAAATCCACTCAAACCAATTCTAAATTATAAAATGACTTTCTTTGTCTTTCCCCATCCTCTTTCTCTACAAGGAATGTCTCCTGTTGAGTCCATGCTACGGTGAAGGCAACGCCATGGCTGCCTTTTAGTTACCTGAACTTGGATAATAATAATTTCACTTACTCGGTATACTAAGTCCTGATCTCCAGGAAGATTGTGGCCCCACTAAACTGCTTTAGAAGGTTACTTGATTAATTCAGCTTTGCAAGTCACTGCAAAGTCAACAAGAATAGAGTCAGACTAGAGCAGTGGTGGGCAAACTGCAGCTCGCAAGTCACATTCAGCTGTTTGGTCCCTTTAGTGTGGCTCTCCCACGAAATACCACGGCCTGGGCAAGTCTGTTTTGAAGAAGTGTCATTAGAAGAAGTTTAAGTTTTAAAAAATTGTCTCTTAAAAGAAATTTCAATCGTTGTACTGTTGATATTTGGCTCTGTTGACTAATGAGTTTGCCGACCACTAGACTAGAGGATCCATTCTTTCTGGGGTCACCTGATACAGTCATGCAGATCTTTCCTGATCCTCTCCATCTGTTTTGGCTCCAAAAATTGAAAGCCAGGTGGTATGGAATCTATGTTTCTTTCTGAACAGTGTTCAATGTTCATCATTTAGAACTTCCTCTACATTATATATCTAATGGTAATATTTACAGGGAAGTGTAGACAGTTGGCCTTCTGGTCAATTTCCCAGCCCTGCCATGTCAATTTTTAGAGAGTATGATCTCCCTACCCCCATTACACACACACACACACACACACACACACACACACACACACACACACACACCTCTGACTAGATAGCAGGTCCCAGGACTCTGCTTGAAGCTGTGTTGATTAAATCAGAGGTGAGCACACAAATCAAGACAGGCTTAGATCAGGAAACAGGACTTGGAAATACAAGAGGATTCAGGGGGGTCTCAGGAGTCTAGTCGATCTCTGTTGGGTACTTGAACTAAGAAATGATATAAAATTGAGGCTGGGGCAACCATACTAGTTCAAAAGAAAATGAAAGGGAACATGCTAGTGAGAAAGATGGGCAACAGTCACTCAGAGAGAGTGATGGGCAAGGACACAGCCCAAGTAAGACAAAGCAATAGCTAGCTACTAGTATACCAGTACCTCCAGATGCCTGGCTAAAATACCTGACCTTGAGTCCCATGACATATTCCAGATTTTTCTAACAAATTCCCCTCTTTGTTTAAGTGAATTCAAATAGGTCTAATTCCAGAAAGAAATGGGGTGTGGGAATCTCTGTCTAAGATAGGAACAGGAAGGTATGGTACCACCCCCAAAGACAGGGGACCATTCAATTAACCAATGACTTCTGACTTCTCAGCATTATACTATTATCCTTTCTGTGTTCATCAAGAGAAAGTGCATCTACATTTAAAAATAGATGATGCCATAGCCCCTTGTCACTTTAAGAAATATTCTTGAATTGGAGAACAGAATTTCTGATTTTTCAGACAATTCAATAGGGTCATCTAGACTTTCAAATTATCATATGTAGTAACTAAAGGCCCAGTGCATGAAAATTCACTCACTGGAGGGGGGTCCATCAGCCTGGCCTGCCCCCTCAGTATGGGAGACCTCAGGGGTGGAAGGCAACCCAGAAATCAGGTGAAGGCGATGCCCCATCACACCTCTGCTATCGCCACTGCTGGCAGCACAAGCCGCAGGCGGCCCTGGGTGGCTGGGGGGCTGAGGGGACTGGGGGACTCTGGAGTCAGGCATGCTGAGCAGCCAGACCCACCTGTAGACAGGTCCAGCTATGCCACAGAACCTGCCACCCTAGAGGGGCTGAGGGGACTGGGCACCACCATCTTGTGGTTGTGGGTGTGCCATTTTTGAGGGTGGGGCAGTCAGCATATTCCCTCCTTATTAGCTGTGGGCGTCACCATCTTTGAGGGCAGGGCAGTCAATTAACATATTCCCTCTTTATTAGATAGGATTGTTACTGAATTATAAACTGATAAATTCATACAGTCTTATAAAACATTGCAGATGAAAGAAGGCGTGGAAAAATAGGCTTATATCCCTTTTAAGTCGGGATCAATTTCAGATGAAACTCAGTAGTGCCAAGAATAACTGATTGTTCTCCCTGTGATGAAATGCACTTTCCAGCAATAGTGAGTCCTTCCCACCAGTACTGGGTTACGGTGTCAACATGACTTGGTTATTCTCGTGCCAACATGAGGATTGGCCTCGTTACTCAAGTGCCAACATGAGAGCTCAATCCTCAGTTTCTCTTCCAGAAGTGGGAGCATGACCACCCTGATAAACAGGACAGCTCCTGCTGCCAAACACCCCTCCTCAGGAGGCTGCTAACCAGTGCCACCTGAGCTGCAGCGCTTTCTCCTCTGGATTTGGATGCAGCATTTTACACATACATTTGAGTCATTTGCCAGCCTTTGGCAATTTCCAAGTTTCCCACAGATTAATGAAAAATCCAGCTGTTTCCAACTATTTGGAACAGAGCAATATGTGATAAAATGAAGATAGAGGAAATCTTTATCCAATTTCTCCAGCAGTCAGAGAGATTTGGAACATATTGGGGAGAAAAATTGCAAGCTCAATTGTTCAAAGATTTTTCAAAAGAAGAAAGAAAGCGTTGTATTAAATTTCTGAGAATGCCTTTTATTTACCAAACAGAGAGGGCTAAAAAGCTATTCTTTGATTAATCAGCTATGAGCTCATGCTGCCTTCCTAATTCAGCCTGGAAGTAATTTTAGTGAAAGGTGAGCAGCTATGGCTAATGCAAAGGGCATTTGGACATTTTAACAATGATATGAGAGAACAGGTCTCAGGGCAGCAGCTAAATGAAGCTGTTGTGTCAGCCAAAGCTCCTCCAACTATCCTTGCTGAGGGACCATTGTTTTTATTTGTTTGCTAATTTAAAATCTTTCCCAGAATCTTTTCAACAAGTAGTGCTCAATTAAATCCCCATAGGCAAAAAAAAAAAAAAAACCGAGGGAGATAAGAGACACAGCCACACTTCCCACCCTTTACAAAAATTAACTCAAAATAAATTATAGACCTAAATGCAAAATCTACAACTGAACAATTTCCAGAAGATTCACTATGACATCAAAAGCATGATGCATAAAGAAAAAAACTGACAAATTGGAATATATCAAAATTAAGAACTTCTGCTCTTCCAAAGACACTGTACTGTCAAGAGAATAAAGAGGCAAAACAGTCTGAGAGAAAATGTTTACAAAGCACATATCTGATGAAAGACTCGTGACCCAAATACATAAAGAACTCTCATAACTCACTAAGAGGAAAACAAATCTATTTTTTCATTTGACAGAGGATTTGAACAGACACTTTACCAAAGAAGATATAAACATGGCAAATAAAAAGATGTCCAACATCATTAGTCAAATACAAATTAATACTATGAGATCCTATGACAAAGGCTGGAATTTGAAAAACTGACAATACCTAGTGCTTGCAGGGATGTGAGGCCACTGGAACTCTGATCCCTTACTGATTGGGCTGTAAAATATAGCACAGCCCCCTTGAAAAACAGGTTTGCAATTTCTTATAAACTTAAACATGGATTTTTTATATGACCCAGCAATCCTCTTCTAGATATTTACTCAAGTGGAACAAAGACCTGTGTACATGCAAAAATCTATGGACAAATGTTTACAGTGGCCTTATTTGAAATTGTCAAAAACTAGAAACAACCTGAATATATTTAACTGGAGAACTGATAAATTGTGGGATATCCATGAAGTACTACTCAGCAATAAAAAGAAACAAACTGATAATATGCACAACATGGATGAATCTCAAATGCATCATGCCAAGTAAGAGAAGCCAGACTCAAGCGGCTACATAAGGTATACAAATATTGAATCATTATATTGTACACCAGAAAATAATATAACATTACATTGTCAATTGTGGCTCAAGTTTTTAAAAATAAATAAATTTTAATAAAATAATTATTAAAGACTGCATAATGGATAACTCCATCTATGTGATATTTTTGCAAAGGCGAACTATAGAAAATAAAATAACAAACCAGTAGTTGCCAGGGGCTGGGGATGGTGGTAGAGATTGATTGACTACAAAAGGGCAGGAGGAAATGTTAGGGGTGCTAGAACCTTCTATAACTTCACTGTGGTTTGGCTACAAAACTGAATATAAGTTCACAACTCACACTAAAAGGGGTGACTTTTATTGTGCATAGGTTTTACCTTAATTGTTAACATGGGAAACAAGCCTTCATAGACTGATACTATTGCAAAATAAATAAAATTAATTTCTAGAAAAAAAATGATACAAGAAAGGCCTACATAATAAAAGCCCAAATTTTTTATCATTAGATTCAATAAACATAAAAAATTTTTGTCAAAAGTTAGTGGGAAGGAGGCAGTCAGACACAGATGGGACACAAACCTGTGCCCCACAAGCTTATAAAGGTCTGGAGAAGTCCAGGAGGCACAGAGGGAGGCTGATGGGGATGGGAGAGATCAACTGATGGAGGATGGTGAGACAAAAGGGGGAGTGGCCGTGAGAACAGGAAGATTCTTGGCAGAAGAGGTCATCTGAGTCATGTGAATGACCTAGGTGAAGGCTGGCCGGACTCCTATTACACAAGCACACTCAGGCCTTGAAGAGATATCTTCAGACACCATCCTTGTGTAAGATTAACAAGGCTGTTCAAATAGTAACTATTAGCCACGTATGCCTATTAAAATGCTTCATTAATTAAAATAAAATAAAATTCAGTCTCAAAAAGTATCAGTTTCCCATTGCACTAGCCACATTCTGAATGCTCAGTAGCTACATGTGGTGAGTGGCTACATGATAAGAAAGTTCTATTGGGCAATGCTACTCCAGAGAGGCTGTGCTAGTCCTCCCATCACAGAACTTCTTATGCATGTCCCTGTGAACATAGTCCATGAGAAAATATGGAACTATAAGCCCAACCAATGTCCCCAGCCAAAGCCTTTCTTACCCAGTGCAGAGCGGTGGGGACCTGGCCCTCTGGTGCCCACTGTTTCCTCACGGAGGCAGCGTAACTGCTTGCTTTCCATAGACTAAGGGTGCCATTGACATTTGGCTCCCTTCAAACTCTACTAGTAAACATCTAACAAGATCCAGATGCACAAGCAGTGGATTTAAAGTGCTGTCGATATGGACACTAGGGCCTGGCATTTGATTTAACTAAAATGTTAAACTCACATTTTATTGAACAGCAAATTTTTAGGTTGGAACCTTCACAGATGTGTATGTGTTTGTATGAATGGGTGCATGCAGTCTTACAAGATAGAGTCAAAAACTGGTCTTCCAAATAAAGCTTTGGTGACAGTGATCATTTTTAATGGGCCCAAAATGTTACTCATGATAAATGTGTTGTCACACAAAATCCTTTCCTGAGTTGAGTGATAAAACAAAATTGCTGACAAACCACCTTGTCTGAGAAGAGTGAAGACACAGACAGCAGGAGAGACTGGAACTGTCAGGAAAGAGGAGCCTTCCCAAAAGCTGTGACATCATCTCCCAGTGTTTTCCTCGGAAAGGGCTGGCAGAAACGTGCCAAGATGCAAGCCACTGGCTTAATGAAAAGTGAAACATAGCAAGCTTTGGAGCTGTGGAGGGCGTTTAGAAAGCAATAATGGTTTTATTAAATGTTTCACTCAAGATAAGCACAACAGTTTAAAAAAAAATCCACAAAACTTGCTTTTCCCAATCAACAGGATCGTAAAATATACTTTCACTCTCTGACACCAACTTTATCTCTTCCCGTCCTGTCTAAAATGTAAACATGGGAAAGTGGAGACTTACTTTTCCCTATTCCTCCCACTAACTACAAACAACAACAAAGCGTAGACGTTATGTAGAACACATGTGGGAGACTCTGAATGGTGGAGATAAAGCAAAACTGCTGGGAAGCTCAAGACCCCAGGAATAAAATGGTGGCAATTTCCTGGGTTGTCTTTTTTACCTCGTGTGTCTCAGACTGGGAGCTGAAAGAGCTGCCGAAAACACCAACAAATGTAGGACGACAACAACACCAACAAAGGCCCACTCTCTTTGGCCAAAGCACCAGGAAGGGAACGGCCTAGCAAGACAAAGCTTTTAGACAATAAAAGCTTAATTGCCTCAAACCAATCAAACACCATGGAAAACAGTACAGCTCAACCCCAGATCTGTGCCAACAAAAGTTAATGGGAGCCTAGACTTTCACCCTGGGAGGGGTGTAATGAAGCGCCAAATCCTCACTCCCAGACACAGAGACCATGTGGAAAGCCTGGACTTCCACTCCCTCTCAGGAGTAGGGAGGCATCTCTCTTTCCCCTGCTAGAGTGGTGGCAGGAGAGACCTAGAAGACAGGCAGGATGTGCATCATTACCATTGGCACTGGCAGTGCTGTCAGTGGAGACCATGTGAGGAGCAGTAACAAGGCATTCCTGTTAGCCCTCCCAGCCAAGGAGGTATCAGCAAAGGCCAGGTGGGGTGTCAGAGCCCCCACACGGTACAGGGAACGTGCTGGAGTGTCAACAGAGGCATGGTAGAGACATAGGACTTCCACCTGCTGATAATAAGGTGCTTCCTCCCCTCCCCTTGATAGAGTGGTGACAGAGGAAGCCAGCTGAAACAGGAAGTTTAAATGAGATTTAGAACATTACAACACAATATCCAAAATGTTCAAGTTTTAATAAAAAATATTCAAATACCAAGAACCAGGAAGATCTCAAACTGAATTTAAAAAGACAATCAACAGATGCCAACACTAATTGACAAAGATGTTTGAACTATCTAACAAGATTTTTGGCAGCTATCATAAAGTGCTTCAGAAAGCAATTATGAATATGACTGGGGAAAAAAGTGAAAAACAGGAAGTCTCAGCAAAGAAATAGAAAGACTCATGAAAGAAATGTTTAAAAAAAATTTAAGAAAAAACAAATGAAAATTTTAGAGCCCTAGATGTCCTTCAACTTTTGTTCAATCCATAATGTGGAATATTACTGAGCAATAAAAAGGATATATTATTGATACATGCAGCAACCTGGATGAATCTCCAGAGAATTACGCTGCATGAAAAAAAGCAAATCCCAAAGAGTTACATACACTATAATTCCATGTATATAACATTCTGGATATGGAGAACAGACTGTTAGCTGTCAGAGTAGAGTGTCAGGGGAGGGTGCAATAAAGTAAATAAGTCATGGGGATGTAATGTACAGCATGGCAACTATAGCTAATAATATTATATTGCATGTTTCAAAGTTGCGAAGAGAGTAAATCTTAGATGTTCTCATCAGAAGAGAAAAAATTTGGTAACTATGTATGTTAACTAGAATTATTGTGATGATCATTTTACAATGTATACAAATAATGTACACCTGACAACAATATAATGTTACATGTCAATTATACCTCAATTTTTTTAAATGTTGTATAGATTGATAGTATTAATGCCAATTTCCTAATTGTTATATTGTACCTGGGTGTTGCAAGCTGTAACCATTAGGAGAAACTGGGTAAGAAGTACCTGGGATATCTCTATATTATTTCTTACAACTGCATATAAATGTATAATTATCTGAAAAGCAAAAGGTTAATTTTTAAAAGCAAAAACAGCACAGCTTCTAAGATAGACAATTTCATTAATTATGACCAAATATCTAGTGATTTAGGATTCATTTGCCACCCTCCAACCTAATACTCATTAAAGTACAATATCCACTGTTATAAAATTGCTTTACTGACAATTGAGTACAAAATTCATTGTCCATTCAAGGAAACTCAGTTCTGTTTTGCAGACAAAGAACAGAAGGAGACCTAAGAATAATGAGCTGCACTTCTTTTCTGGGCGCTTAATAATAGTTATAATTCCTTAGGCACAAAAAAAATTATTAATGAATGTGTTAATTTAAAAGCATTTATTATATGTCCTACCACAGTGGTTGACAAACTCATTAGTCAACAGAGCAGCAAACCGCGGCTATGGCTCACGAGCCACGGTTTGCCGACCACTGTCCTACCATTTGCCTAGATTTATATTTGCTTCTTTTAATATTTCAACTCTTTGATAATAAGACGGTTTGACTGGTCAATCACTAACTCTCCCCTCCTCCCACCCTCAGTTCTAATATTTATAACTCCAGGCCCCACTCCCACAGTCATCTTAGAACAAACTGTTATTAATAGAATAGTACCTTGTGACCAGAGAAAAATAACACCATTATTTTGCCATTAGCAGGTAACGGCTGTTCCTTTAAATCAATATTCCTGAGGTAGTTAGTGCTGCACAAAGCCAGAGTAACACAGATGGGTTACTGGGCAATGAGAAGGTCAGAATCATTTGGAAATTACCATTCCTCTTTTTACTCATTTCCTATTGCCCAGAACCAATCTGTGTGTCGTTCTTGGAAGAAAAAAAAAATGATGGGCCACGGAAATTGTTTTTCCATGGCTCTGGCAACTGTATGCAAGACCTAGAGGTGGAGAATTATGTTTTCTCAAAGAGCATGTGCTTTCTCAAAAATGCACTTGGGGATTTTAGCATAACAACTGCCTCCAAGTCACTGCAATGAAGACAGTGAGAACTTGGTGAAGGCCTGTGGGGCAGGGCTGGAAGGAAGGGGGGGAAGTGGGGGGAAATGGGAGACATCTGTAATACTATCAACAAATTTTTTATTAAAAAAAAAACAGTGAGAACTCACTTTGTATTGTTCAAACCCTATCATAAGCATCACAGCTTGGGAATTGGAATCCTATCCTAACCATACTCAAATCCAAATTTCTTTGTGGGTGAGAAGAGATGAAATTCACTGTTACATCTTATGACAAGAAATGTTTATAAACTATCTTCAAAGACTCCTTACAAGATATAACAGCCTTTACTCAACACAACATTTGGATGAATTAAGTGTAAATAAATATTAAAATGGCTATTAAATTTCCATTCAAATGTGTACACATGGGTTTAATATTAATAATTAAAAAAGAAAAGCTGGCAAAACACATGTAGAATTCAGCCAAACACAAAATGGTTGAAAAATAAGTCAGACTCTCTGAAAACATAGAGCATTACTGGGCGTGCTCATCCCTGGTGACAGGAAACTTGGGAAATGGAAAGTAAGTCCATTTAAATAAACTCTCTGCTCTCACCAGATGCTACAGTTCATTTCTGCCAAAGAGCCTGGTGGGCTGGCCCCTTAGTGCCCAGAACCAAGCATGGTTCTCCCATTCCATCAAGGCCCCATGCTCAGATGCCACCAGGGCAGGATTTTATCTCCTCCACCTCCAACCAGGGGACACGTTCAGGCAGAAGTCTCACTTGCTTTTAATTCTTATTTTCTTACCACTAGTTCTTGAAGGGCATTTCAAACCCCCCCCCCCGGCCCCCCTTTGAGGTTGAAATGACTATCGTCAAGCCTCTAGAACTTTAGGTTTGTTCCTATCCTGACCTGGAGTCCCTTCAGTGACATTACAAAACTGAATATAGCGATGTGATAAGATCAAAGCTCCAGCACTGCTATCCAATCCACATACCAGGATAGACAAGGACGGGTGCATCAGACCTGCCACACACAGTGCCAGGTGTGCATGTGGTTGACCCCTATCAATCCTTAACCCCACTCGCTTCTGACAGGATCAACACAATTGCAGATACTTGATATTTATAGAGAGCTCCATAATTTATAAAAGACTTGTCTCCACATGGTGTCTTTAAATCTTCACAATAACCCTCAGAGTGAAGTATGGTCATTCTCAGATGAGGCCATAGCTCAGAGGGGAAAAAACCTGCTCAGGTGAGTGGGTAGTGAGCTGCTTAGGACTTGAATCCAGGGATTCCCTGTGCACGTTCAGTGCTCTGTCCACCATCCCACCCTTGAGGCAGAGTGGAGCCATTCAGAAGAATCCAGAAGAGCTGGGTCAACCTCATGCATGCCCAATGCCTTAAACACAGAACTTACATCAGCTTTAGAAGGCCTCATGCTCTCCTGAGCTCTGCTGCTCAGATTCAAATGGCTAAGCCAGCATCTCACCATCATCATGACTTCTTTAGTGTTTTAACTCTTATACGGTGTTTTTATGTGAAAAACAGAATGTTCTGGACATTTAAGTCTATTTTCCACCATAGAAGATCCCAAATACCTCCTTAGATATCAAAGCCATCTCTGACAAAATATCTGCCAAGATGTTTTAAAGAATCATGGTACCCAATTAGCTGACACTTTTTGCATTCTTTTTAAAGATGAGCAAAAAGAACTAACTATATGAGGTTTTAGAATTCATACAGTATTCTCTTTCATTAGTAAGAAGATATTATCTAATCCTTGAATTCAAACCAGGGCCAATAAGTTGAGATGCCCCTATTCATCTACTATATCTCATGTTTCATGATCATTAGAATCCAAGATTATAACTCACCAAAGCAAGATTTTTTGTTTCATATTAACTGATAAAATAGTTCCCTACAAGTCATTTGAATATGGAATACTCTAACCTAATCTTTATCAAAAATCCAAATCAGCTGATTTTGTGGGTACCAAAAACAGGTTTACTTGTATAATTTTTTAAAATATTTTAATTGCCCATCACTCTTGCATACTTTGGAAATAGCTCATTGAAACTAGAAAGCCAAATATTGAAAAACAACTAGACCTACAGTTACTGTAAATCATGGCCCAAATAAAAGCAGTCATATCAGCAAAACTCAAGAGAAAACAAGC
Source organism: Antrozous pallidus (assembly GCA_027563665.1). Classification (NCBI taxonomy): domain Eukaryota; kingdom Metazoa; phylum Chordata; class Mammalia; order Chiroptera; family Vespertilionidae; genus Antrozous; species Antrozous pallidus. The sequence goes on from CM050512.1 coordinate 41,248,978, forward strand.
TTTGGAGAAATTTTCAGCCCATTAATCTATTTTTATGACAGAGTAATAAATCCAGTAAATTGAAGAGAAGCAAACAACATACTATATCTTAATTTAAGGGAGGCTTTTTTATTTAGTCTCATACAGCAGAGATTAACTAATTAGAAAAATGTTCAGAACACAAAACTAGTTGGTAGGTTTTAATGGATATAGCTAGTTGGAGGACTGGTGTATTAGAGCCAGGAAGTAGCTATTAATAGGCAACTCAGCACAACAAAGAGCCTGTACATGGTAACCTGTAGCATGAGTATTTTGTGTGACAGCACTCTTATTAGGTGTGAGAACACCACCCCATTCAGTAGAAAAGCCAGTCCCCTGGACAGGGGTCCCTGGAGTGATGACACACAGCCTTTCTGCCCTTGAGAGATTACCTAACACTGGATTATAGGAGAGGAGCAGGAGAAAAAGAGAGTGGGAGCAATGGGGCGGGGTGGGGAGAGGGGCTATAAGGGGAGGGTAATGCCAGCAAGGAGAGTTACTGAGGAGGAAAAGAATGAGTAGGATGAAAAGGATCTTTGGGTCATAGTGAGGTATAAGTTGAAAATAAATCAATGTTTTATACTTAGAAGAGACTCTGAAAGATCACTTGCATCAATCTTTGGTGAAATGAAAAATAAGGACACCATATAAAGTTTTTCATAAAGTTTTTTTTTAATTGAATGCAAAGGCCGTCCTTTATTGTGAACTCTCTTTCTCTCTCTCACTTCCTCTCATTTATGTGGTGGTCAGAGTGGGTGATGCTCTGATACTTTTTCAGTGCCTTTACTTACCAAAAAGAATTGTTGGTAATTCTGCCAATCTTCAAAATCATTTTAGAAATCATATTGGTCAGTAAAATCCAAAAGTCTAGAAATCACTGGCCTAGTCCATCCTTTTGTCCTTTTCACTAAGTAAGTTAGTCCCCGCATCCAGGTCCATTCCATTTGAAAGTTCCCTGACAACTCAGACAAAAATTCAGTCTCAAAATGTTGCGGCTGGTCCTGGGCTTGCTCAATGCCAAGCGGCCCGATTGCCTGATACTTTAATTGACTAGAAAAGGAAGGTGGCATGGTGCAGGCATATTCTGGGAACATCAGAAGACCAAGTCTCACACACAATTGAGAAGGGAGGACATTAACTCCCATCCCTGTGTCAGACACCAACAAATTAAAACAAGGAGAGGCCTGGCCCAAAGAGGAAACAGCAGGAACTGATTAGTTAGGATTAAGATTCTTGTTTCTAGACATGTGTGGTAAAATATTGCTTGGATCAATTTTATTTGCCTCCTTTGAGGAAGCCAAATTAACTTACACCAATTGTTAGAAGAACTGCCAGTTATGGATACTAGTCTAAATATCCACCCTGAAGGCTTCTTGTTTAAAACATTGAAAAGCCCCTTTGATAATTCAGAATTCCTCCAATAATTGAATTCATTTGGAATCACACCTTGGTAGGTCCTAAACTAATTATTATAGAAACTTCAAACAGGAAAGTCCTGCCCAATTCTCCACCCTCTCCTGCTCCCAACTTCCAGATCCTCAGTTCAAACCAGAAGATGAAGAAAGTGCTGAGCAAGGACTGGGGTATCACTCAGGTTGTGTCTTCCACGGAGTTTAGACCTCTTAGCACCAAACTGTATTTCCCCAGCGCTACAGGAGCAACGAGCGTGCCCTAATGGGCAAAAGGACAAAAATAATCCTTTAACCCAAGCTGACAGAGTCACATTCAGGCAGAATCACCGGCTAGCCCTCTTTACACACACACACACACACACACACACACACACACACACACACACGTGTGTAGACACACAAATACGTGCTTTTCATTACATTATTGTTGTATCCTCATTTCCCTTATAAAAGCTTCTGTCCCCAAAATACACACTGAACTGTATGACACATACATAGCTGTCAGTCACCCACATTGACTCTGGTGGTCAGCAGGCGTGTGCAACACGTGGCTATACTAGATCACCCAGCGACAAGGTGCCATTAAGAAGCACAGATCACTGCCTGGAAAACGGGGACCCTGCCACTCAGCTCTGCCACTCGGGAGCTGTGTGACCTCAAGCCAGTCATTTACCTCTCCAGGCCTCTGTTTTCTTGTCTATAAAAAGACAGAACCAGAAGACTGGCGCTGGTCACTTCCCTTGCAGCCTTACCGTTCAAGGTTCTACAAATGACTTAATAACCACCGGCAGCTAAACAGGGAACACGCCAGAGGGTTAGCAGAATCTGTGGCTGACCGTAGCCAAACTTAGACTTTAATGTGAGGTTCTTTATACAGTGAGTTTTGGAATACACTCAAAAACCAAAAGGAAATTGGATTCCAATCCCTAAGTCGGTCCAGCAATTGCTTTCCAAGGGCAAAAGACAAAACCTGCAAGCTTTGGAGAGAGCAAAGAAGGGTGTGGCTACTGCGTGCCAGCAGTCAACTGCACAGGAGTCCCAGGGACAGGGGCCCTGGCTGCAGGCTCCGAGGGGCCGGTCCATTACCCAGCACAGTCCCTGAGAGCAGCCCAGACCAGCTTCCCTCCCTTGTTAACTGCCATTCCAGTCTGGAGCTATCACCCTCGCCCCCAAACTGCAAATATCAAGTTGCCCCCCAGACCCAGGAAAAACATCAGCATTTATCAGAATACTGATAGGTCTTCAGAAACAGAGAGGCTTGCTCACCAAAAGAAAGAAAGCAGATCTTTGAACAATGTGCCACAGCTTCGGGGCCCGCCTGGGGTGAATGGGAATTAAAATAATCAGAATCAATGGTAACAGCGTGCTCCAGGAACAGTTCTGAAATGCAGATTACCCACTCAGTAGTCAGCGCACTAATGGCATTGGATAATATGAAACACAAACAGCAGAAAAAAACATCTAAGCCAATTACCCTGATTATGCTTCTGACATCAAAAGATATGGCAGATGAAGCTAAATTTCCATATATTAATATTTAAGCCAGTATAGAATAGAAAGTAATGCACATAATGAAGACCCACTAGATATGAGTACACAGAGCTAAACTCTCTAATCAAGCAAAAAAAAAAAAACACCAATTTTCTAAATGATAATTAGCAGTAATCATGTTCTTTAAATGCAGGATATTATAAAGAACAAACTGCAATATTTTTTTAAATAAAAACTTTAGAATTCCCTGTCCTAGCTACGATACATTAGATATAATCAACAGAGCAATGGCAGAGTAGCTCTCAGCAGATCTTCTCAATAAATGGGCCAGCAGAGAAATAGTTACATGTGTGACTGGTATGATCCAAAGTAGGCATTTACCAAAGGAAGACAAAGCTAACTAGGTAGCATGTTCTAGGCAAGAGAAAGAAAGGAGGGAAGAAGGAAGAGGGAATATAACAGGAATAGGAAGATGAAACCAGAAATCTACTGCTCCCAACCCTAGCGGATTTGGCTCAGTGGATAGAGCGTCAGCCTGTGGATTGAGAGGTCCCGTGTTCAATACTGGCCCAGGGCACATACCTGGGTTGTGGGCTCGATCCCCAGTGGGGGGCATTCAGGAGGCAACCAATCAATGACTCTCTATCATCATTGATGTTTCTATCTCTCTCTCCCTCTACCTTCCTCTCATGAACCAATAAAAATATATTTTTTAAAAAAGAAGAAATCTACTGCTCCCAAAATATTTCATTGGAACAATATACAACTCTGTCCAGGCTTTTAGCTGGCTCTTTGCTTTATTTCTCGATTTGCATATGATCATTCACAAGGGCAGACAGAATTTTCACCCAATGAGCAGTGAAGAATGTGAATGGCATTTGTCTTACTACCTGTGTTGGTATTGGGAAATGGCTAATTAAAGCAACAGCATAGATTCACAATGACCTACACATACACATACACACACACACACATACACACACACCCCATCCACAAAGTATTGACAACTTCTGATACACAAGAGTATTTGTAAGAACAAAGCAGGGTCAGCTCATAGGACAATACCACTGAAGACAGCATGATTCCATTGTGCCCCTCACATAAATCTCATCACTCCTCTCTGCTCTGCAGTAGAATGAAGAGCTGAGAGGAATGTTGTGCAAAAGACTGCCATTACCTGCAGAATGAGCCACGAACAGAGCACTGAAGCGACTTTCTTAACATCCCTGGGCTGGTCCCTAGACCACCTGGAAGGTACTCAGAAGCAATGTGTTTTAATCATTGCCTCTAGGAGACACTTCAGATGAGCTGCAATTTGAACCTTGCACAGGAACAAACGCCAATCTGGAAAACCAGCTCTGGTGTGTGATGAATAAATAGATCCTGGGGTCACGTCAGATCCGCTTCTATAGCATGACATAACGCAACATAACACAGCGTCACACGATTTTGCCTTAAGTTGGAACCCACCTACATCACTCACATGGAGCACATACACAACAGTAATGAAGTGAAACAGTAAAATAAATAAATAAATAAATACATACATACATACATACATACATACATAAATAAATAAAAGATAACAATTCTTGACCTTTACTTGTGGTAAATAAATAATAAAAAACATAAAGCATATATGTACAGACACTGAAATGACTGAACTTTTTTTATATATATAAATAAATGGGAGATGGCGATGTAACCACAAAATGACATACGTCAAGTCTGAGGTAACCTGAGGGCTGCCTGTATTTGATTCCTGAGGTTCCAAAGAAATTTATATCTCAATTCTCACAGCAGGGAAGTTCCCATGTCAATTTGACAACAAAGCCAGGTTTTATTACAGTTTCGCATTTAACCACCACCACTAACAACAACAAAAATAGTACCCTTTAAAAATAAAACCCATAGTAAGTCAGTCTGAATTTTTAAAGCACAAATAAAAGTTTCAGGCTATGAGGGAGGTCTCCTACCCCCACGGCTGCTTCGCCTCCCACACACAACTCATACGGGGACCCAGGTGGCAGACAGAGACTCGGCCAGCAATAGCTGCTCTATATCTAAATTCAGTCTATTACCAGGAATGCTCAGGATCTACTCAAAATTGCAAATATTCCTTTCCACTAGTATTTACAGGGTAAACTAAGATTTCTGCTTGAGTATTAAAATTGACAGGAAAATAGTAATCAAGTTTTCAGATTAATTTAAATTGGCCAAGTGAAATATGTGAATACTCAAGAAAATTATAGTGTACTGGACAAAAAGCTTTTCCTAAAACATTAACTAAAAAATCTATTAGTAGTTCATCCTACTGTAAAATTGCCTAACATCCAAAGAACCTAAAGCAGTCATATTTGTGTGCAAAAATTAAAATTTAAAATTACCAAGACTGCAATATAAAATTTCCAAAAGTCCCCATTAATCAAAAAAGGGGAGGGGACAGCGAGGTAATATCATGTAATGGAAAAATAAAACTATATCGAGTAAGTAAAATACATCTAGAAAATTCTTACTCCAGTAAAGTAAATTCCATTTGTAAAAACAATTGCAGGACACCCATGAAAAAACACACATGGTGTCAAAATAAGCCAAAGGAAAATCATTTAGGCAAAAATTAAAAAGAATCCCAAGTCTATTTTGCATAGAGGATCCCTTTGTTAACTTTTGGTCGAGAATGTGTTTGTGTGTTTTCAGAGAACAACTCCAAGACCATGTGGGTTCCTGCGACTGTGAGGAACTGATGGATCTGTTCCAGTCACGAGGATGGTCCAGAGATGGGGGACACTGACGACACCTTGCCATGCTAGCAATCGGCAGCTGTGCATGTCTGCAGGCAGCCCAGGACCAAACCAGAGAGGATGGATCTTGCATTGACACGATGTGTCCACCATCTGGATACCATTGCTGACTTATACACATAAAGAATTATTTGACACTGAAACTGGGACTCAGAAGAGTTGGACATTGAAACTGAGACTGAAACATTTTTTGTTCTTATACATTTATTTCTAGTATGCAGAGGCAAGATATTTTTGAAGAAAAGAAACAGGGGAGAGTGATTGATATAGAGGCAGGATGGCCTTGAATAGGCTGTCAAGCTACAGGGGAAGGCTTGGGTGGATGGGAGGCAGATGCAGGGGGAGATCAACTGAAGGACTTGTATGCATGCATATGAACATAACCAATGAATGAAAGACACTGGGGCGGGGAGGGGGGGGAAGCTGGGGATATGTGCTGGGGGTTGGGGAAAGCTGGGGGGAGGATAAGGGGGAGGGGGAAAGGAAAACATGTACTACTATTATACTGCAAAAAAATCAATTAAAAAATAGGAAAAAAAATAAAAGTTTCAGGCTAATTCATACAATGCCAAGTGCCCATGTGTTTGCCCTCCAGTTGCCGCAAAGGCCTGAGACAGAAAATTTTGAGCAGAAAACTTTAGTGTCAAAAATCCAGAGAAACGTGCTGCCTGATGTGCCAAGTAGTTAGAGCATTGGCCCACTCAGCAAAGGGTCACAGGTTCAATTTCTAGTCAAGGGTGCAGACCTGGGTTGCGGTTCACTCCATCCCCTTCCCCTCTGTCTGAGCATGTATGGGAGGCAACCAGTCCATGTGTCTCTCTCACATTGATGTTTCTCTCCCTCTCTCTCTTCCCAACTCCTTCCCTCCCTCCCTCTCTTTGAAAAACAATGGAAAAAATATCCTCAGGTGAGAATAAAAAAAAAACTAAATTTTCAACAAATCTAGGGAAACTATGAATGCACTTAATACACACTTTAAAATGCTAAGGATTTCTCAACCACAGTGGCTCAGTGGTTAAGCATTGACCTATGAAACAGAAGGTCACAGTTCAATTCCCAGACAAGGCACATGCCTCGGTTGCAGGTTCTTTCCCCAGTGTGGGATGTGCAGGAGGCAACCAATCAATGATTCTCTCTCATCAGTGAAGTGAAGTTTCTATCTCTCTCTCCCTCTCCTTTTCTCTCCAAAATCAGTAAAGATATGTTTTTTAAAAATGATAAGGATGGTAAATTTCATGTGAGGTGTATTTTACAATTAAAAAATAAATAAAAAGGAAAACCATTCCAGCAAAATTATAAAAAACTATACCTGAGGCTGAAAATAGGAAAGATCAACCACAACAGAGGGGGTGGGGAGAATAAAAGGTCAAGGGGGTGACAGAAAAGGATTTCACTCTTGGTATTGGGCACACAATGCAATGTACAGATGATGTATCATAGAATTGTACACTTGAAACCTACATAATCTTATTAACCAATGTCACCCCAGTACATTTAATTTTTAAATAAAAATAAAAAAACAACAGAGGTGAGAATACATTGCTGCATATGGTGTGAAACAGGACTATTGCAGAGGTCTCCATGGGACCGAGGGCTCTAGCATATTACTTTCTGCCTTTCTTTTTCCCATAAGCAGCCCACATAGGCAGTGGTTGATTTCCCAGTACAAGCTGCTTTCAAACAATTACATTGTGCTGACCGGAACTTCTGACCCAGGCGACTCAGACCTGGTACTGGAGGTGACCACTGTCAGACCCCAGAACTTCCCTTTGAAAGTTACTTCTCTTTACCAAATTGCTTTCCTCACTCTGGGTTGTCCGGTTTTTTTAATCTGCTATAGATGTTCTATCATCTGCCTCCAGCCTTGAGCAGAAAGATAAGGAGACGCACACTTCCCAACGAGTTGCTTTACAGATTGGGGTGGGGGAGAAACAGGGCTGCATTTTGTTAAGGGAGGATCTTCTGGACAACTCCTGTCTAAAAGGGACACAAAGTAACCAGGTCACTTGAGCTGGAACAAGAATCCAAAAGGAGGCTTTGGGAAAAATAGCCTGGGTGTTCTATTGAGATTTAACATTGTATTTAGAATATTTATTCCCTAAATATGAAAGAGCATTTTGTTAAAAATTTACAATCCTGGAAGACTAAAATGATAAATAAATGAGGTCCTCCTGTTGGACCTAAAATTGCTAAGACTAGCAATCTGCAAAAGAAAAGGAAATTATAGCCCCTCGGTACTCACTGAGCAGTTACTATATGATCAGCAATTTTCTCAGTGCTGTGGGAAATAAGGTGTAAGTAACATGGCCAGGTCCCTTAAGACGTCTGCTTTCTTTTTAGAAAAGCCGACTAAACCCAAAGCCTTTACTAATGCAAGAAACTATGTTATGCCATACAGTTTAGCTCCTGTCCTTAAGTGCTGTAGGAGATTGGTGATGGGAGTGTCGCTATAGTATGCCCCTTCCTTACTATTGACCTCACTGTGCAACATCCCTGAGGAAGATGTACCTTCTATTTAAACCTTGAGAAAAAGATGTGTTGGTGGAGGGGGGGGGCAGGGAGGGTTGACATGTATCCACAGTGGGGCCTGACTGATTCTGAGTCTATTCTATGAAATCTGTGGCAGGTCATGTCTACTGAGAGCTTCCGATTGTGAAAACATCACTCCTACTGCCTCAGGCTGAGGATGTAGCCACCCTTCAGGGTGCAACCTCACATATCCCTCTCATGGCCCTGCCTCCACTACAGACTGTTCTTGCCTTTATTCAATAAACATTTAAGGAGACCTAACAGATATTGTGGACTCAGAGATTCAAGGTTTTAGTTCACAATCTAGAAGAGTCAACAGTTGCAGCACTCTGCAAAACCAACCCAGGGGGAAGAAGTGAATTCTGCCTGAAATAGTGTTAGGGAAAGGGGGAGGGTTTTCTAAGTATACACAAAATGGAAAATTTTCCAATGCGCAACTATGACTTTAAATTTGCTTTATCTATGAATCATTTTAAACTACAAAAAAATTATATAATAAACACCCACACATCTACCACTCATATTTTATATACTGTGTTTGTCCACATACAATAATTTAAATATCTTTCCACCATAAAAGTGGTGTAAAAAATTAACAGCAAATGATAAATAGAAAGCTCCATTTGCAAGCAATATAATAAACGTTTAATAATTTCAATATGTGAAGAGTTGCTATAAATTAGTAAGCAAAATAGTAAGATCTAACATAAAGATACACATGTAGCCCAGCTGGCATGGCTCAGTGGTTGAACACTGACCCTTGGACCAGGAGGTCACAGCTGGATTCCCAGTCAGGGCACATGCCCAGGTTATGGGCTTAATCCTCAGTGGGGGACATGCAGGAGGCAGCCTATCAATGATTCTTATCATTGATGTTTCTATCTCTTTCTCCCTCTCCCTTCCTCTCTGAAATCAATAAAAATATTTTTTAAATAAAGATACTCATGTGCAATTAGACAACTTAGGCTCTACAGCAGCAGCTCTCAACCTGTGGGTAGTGACCCGCACACAGGTTGAGAGCCGCTAGCAGGGTCGCCTAAGACCATTAGAAACCACAGATATTTACAATTCATAACAGTAGCAAAATTACAGTTATGAAGTAACAACGAAAATAACTTTATGGTTGGGGGTCACCAGAACATGAAGAACTCTGCATTAAAGGGTCTGTATGAAAGGGTCCGGGCATTAGAAGTTTGAGAACCACTGCCTTAGGGGATGTAAACCAGCAGTCAGACATCCCCTGAGGGGTTCTTAGTACTACCATGGAAGCAGGAGAGGCTCCCTCCACCCCTGCTGCACTCCAGCTGTGAGCTCAGCATCTGACAAATGGCGCTCCCCCTATGGGAGCGCACTGACCACCAGGGAGCAGCTCCTGCATTGTCTGCCCGATGGGGTCAGTGCAGGTCATAGCAACCAGTCGTTCCGCCATTTGATTGATTTGCATATTAGCCTTTTATTATATAGGCCTGCAAAAACTGGAAATAATTTAAACACCCAAAATAAAGGAATGGCTAAATGAAGTTCAGAATAGCAGTAAAATGTGTGTGTGTGTGTGTGTGTGTGTGTGTGTGTGTGTGCGCGCGCGCGCGCGCATGCGCGTGCAAGCGTGCATGCATGCCTGCTTAGATTTGGGTGCTCAAGATTTTTGATTCAATCAATAAGTCAATTAATGGTCCATTAATACTACATTCTTTAAAAAAATTTCCCCTTTTTTTTCAGCTCCCTGGAGTGGGTTTATTATCCTTGTAACCACATGAAATGGTCTCCCCACAAAACACAGCCTCATTTTACAGATTTTAAAAATGAGACCCCTCCAGGGTCAGACAGCTAATAAGTGGCTTCTATGACTCCAGAGGCCAAGTTTCCACTCATAATCCTGCCTTCCCAAGAATATTGTTCCTGAAACAACCACCAAATGATAATGAAGCTTCACATTTGTTAAATAATGAGCTTAACGCAGAGAAAATTATATGCTTAATATTATCTAGCAGTGAATCACAAACTTTATTAATAATAATTCCTTACAAATGGAGAATTACAGCAATTTGCCTTGTAACATTGCATTAAGAAACAATGTAATAAACTTTTAAGCGAACTGATTAAAAATGTCAAGAAAGGTAGTATTTATGAATAAAGAAAAGTCATGGGGAAATTAAAATCTGAAGGCTTTATTTATATATTGAAAAGAAGAAGAAGAAATAAGCAATTACAGAAAGTTCAAAGGAATGATGGTAGATGGCTTGCCCGGTTATTTAATTAGAAAAATCTGCAGACGAGGACACTTATTTTGAAGCTCTCCATGAATACAAATGAGCACGTCACATCACAGCAATGTCAGTCCAAGAGCACAGTATTTTAGTATTTCCATTCTTTTCAGGGAGAGAGAGAACTGCTTTCTAAATACAATGACATGACACTTATTAAGATTCAGATGCTGTACAGCCTCAGCTTTCCAGGGAAACTCCGACAGGGTATCTGTGCATGAGCAGCAACCAAAATAGCTGATATGTCAGAAGGTACACTGTCAACAACAAGCTCACTGTGGCAAAGAGAGAGGCCAGCTCACTGGCCTGGTTGAGAATGTTTACAAACACCAGCATGGAAACCAATAAGAGAAAGTGAGAACAAACTAGAATATTTCATAGGAAAACTAATAGCCCTGCTCACCTCAGCCTTTCTGAGTACTGTATACACCAATGAACATACAAGATTGGCACAATAACTGATTTTGAGTAGCATTTCCCAAGTTCTTATTTTAGGGTCTTCTTAGGATAATAAACTCCTATACCAAAGAAAAATAGTTAACTTTGTTTTATACTCAATTCTAATGGACTAAATTGTGTCCCTAACCCCCAGCTTGACTGTATTTGGAGACAGAGACTTTAAGGAGATAGTTAAGGTTAAATGCGGTCATAAGGGTGGGGTCTTAATCCAATAGGATTGGTGTCCTTATCAGAAGTGATACTAAGAGGATCCTCATAGAGGAAACACCATGTGAGGATACACAAGAAACACATCTTAAACCAGGAGATCAAGGCCTTACCAGAAACCATCACTGCTGGCACTTTGATCTTGAACTGCCAGCCTCCAGAACTGTGGAAAAATAAATTTCTGTCGTTCGCATCACCCAGTCTGCTATTCGCTTATGGCAGCCCAAGCAGATGAATATGCCAGTATTTCTCAAACTTATCTGAACACAGAATATTCAGGTCCCAAAGCCCATGTAACATCTCGGAAACCACTCAGAGACTGTGTCCAGGGGTAATTCAAAGAACTAGATAATAGCCATCTCACCACATTTGATTAACAACAGTTAACAACCAGATAGCATTGTCCTCTCAATATTCACTGTCTTCATTAAGAAGACAATTAAGAAATATATCTATCAAAACATTTTATAATGGCGCTTTTTAAAAAATGCTTTAAAAAATAATCTTCACTTATCTGAAAACCTCCATTGTACAGCACTGCTTATTAATAATAATTGTATTATTAGCATTACCTCTCAGCACTTACTTAGTCACTATACTAAGCATGTCACAGACATTCGCTCATGTGGTCTTCCCAGCAGCCCCTAGTGACAGGTACACACTAGACAAAGGGAATTGTCAAAAAAGAGTATGTTGACCAAGGTTATACAATCAGCAAGTGGCAGCTCTTGAATACAAATCCTTTGAAGCTACCACCCACGTTCATGCTCACATTGCTTTGCATTTCCTTACTTCCTATCTTGGGGAACTGATCACCTAACAATGGTTAGTTCTTTGGGTAAATAGTGACAGCTTCAGCAATTAAAGGTGACAGAGAATATGCATATGCAAGTCTTTTATCAAATTGTGCTACCTACTCAATACTGACTAATAAATACACAAAAAATAGTCTTATAACCCATCCCTGAAAGCTGGGTGACATCCCTTTCCTCTGTCCTCAGGCTTACCAGTAAACATTTGCATTAGAGGTTAACTCACAGGCAGGCAAAAGGAAGCTCTAACAGCAGAACAAGTGAGGCTTCTGGTTAAACCAGGCTGCAGAGTTTTCTGTGGGACAATGGCCATTCCCAAGGGAGCTCTAGGCAAAAACTATTGGGCTTAACCAATCCTTATTCTCATTCTTGCAAAGGGTGATGGGGACTGAAAAATCACTTTTTAGCCAGCCATGCATCTTGAATATAATACACACTAGAGGCCTGGTGCACAAAATTCGTGCACGGGGGAAGGGAGGCAGGGGGTATCCCTCAGCCCCGCCTGCACCCTCTCCAATCTGGGACCCTTCAAGGGACCCTCTGATCTGGTGCATGGGTGGGGGCTGACTGGTTTGCCCTGAAGGGTGTCCTGGTTCAGGGTGGGGGTTCCCTTGGGGCATCAGGCAGCCTGGGTGAGGGGCCTATGGTGGTTTGCAGGTCGTCCACGCCCCCCAGTGACCCAAGCGGAGGGCCTGAGATCTGAAATTAATTTATGTTCTACAATTGAAACTTTGTAGCCTAGAGCCAAGCCAAGCTTTTTGCTCACTCCATGGTGACAGCCATTTCTGTTTGAAATTTTGTAGCCTAGAGTGGAGGCCTAGGCACTAGGGCTGCAGAAGTTTAGCTTCTTCCATCACCCTGGCAACCCTAGCCTCTTTTCTCTCCAGCTCTGCAGCTGCCTTCAGATTATGTATCTTTTATAATTGAAACTTTGTACCATTGAGTGGAGGCATAGGCAGGCAAAGCAGGTGGAAAGCTGGGCTTCCTCCATTGCCAGGGAAACACAAGCTTCCCTCCTGCTCTCAGTGGCGGCAGCCATTTTGGTTGAAGTTTATTTGCATAATCTGCTCCTGATTGGCTGTTGGGCATGGATAGTGGGCGTGGCTTTTGGGTGTAGCAAAGGTAAAATCAAATTTGCATATTACTCTTTTATTAGATAGGATTATTATAGATTAAAGAAATCTACTCTAGAAAGTTAGTTAATTAGCATAAAGAATGTTAGAAAAAATATTTTTCTAATGCACACACACATACATATTTGGTAATCCTATCTAATAAAAGAGTAATATGCAAATTGACCTTACCTCAAATCAAGACATGCCCACAGCCATGCCCATCAGCCAATCAGGAGCAAATAAACCCCAACAAAGATGGCTGTGGCCACTGAGAGCAGGAGGGAGGCTTGGGTTTCCCCTGCAATGGAAGAAAGCTTTCTGCCTGCCCTTGCCAGCCTAGGCCTCTATTCAATGCTACAAAGTTTCAATTATAGAAGATATATCCCAACAGAAATGGTGGCAGCCATGGAGTTGAAGAGAGCAGAGGCTATGGTTGTCCGGGATATGGAGGAAGCCAAGCTTCTGCAGCCCTAGTGCCTAGGCCTCCACTCTAGGCTACAAAGTTTCAATTATAAAATTAAAATAAATCCAAACAGAAATGGCTGTCACCACAGAACAAGCAGAAGGCTTGGCTCTGCTCTAGGCTACAAAGTTTCAATTGTAGAACATTAATTAACCCCAGATCCCAGGGCCTCCACTTTGGTCACTGGGGGGGGGGGGGGGGGGTGGCCAGCCTGAAAACCACCATAGGCCCCTTGCCTAGGCTGCCTCACTCCCCAAGGGAACCCCTGCCCTGATCTGCGACACCCTTCAGGGCAAATCAGCTGGCTTCTATCCTATCTAATAAAAGAGTAATACACAGATTGACCATCAGTTCAACACACAAGAGTGCTGTCCCCATGTGGTCAAAGATCCTGCCCCCATGTGGACACAAGATGGCCACCACAAGATGGCCAGCAGGGGAGGGCCATTGGGAGGTCCCAGGCCTGCAAGGGAGGGCAGTTGTGGGCAATCAGGCCAAGGAGAGGGCAGTTGGGGGGGGAGGATCAAGCCTGCAGGGGAGGGCAGTTAGGGGAGACCAGGCCGGCAGAAGAGAAAAGTTGGGGACAAACAGATGGTAAGGAAGCAGTTAGACATCAATCAGGCTGACAGGGTAGTGGTTAGGGGGTGATCAGGCTGACAGGTAAAAGCGGTTAGGGGCAATCAGGGAGGCAGGCAGGCGAGCAGTTTGGAGCCAGCAGTCCTGCATTGTGAGAAGGATGTCCGACTGCCCGTTTCGGCCTGATCCCAATATGGCCTAAACAGGCAGTTGGACATCCCTTGAAGGGTCCCAGATTGGAGAGGGTGCAGGCTGGGCTGAGGGACACCCCCCACCCCCTGTGCATGAATTTCGTGCACCAGACCTCTAGTAAAATCATAAGATGACCTTGTGGATGAAGCCAGTGCTCTGAGGGTTGAGGCAAGCCACTGAGGCTTCGAGGGCCAAGCCCCTTGCATGAATTTTGTGCATCGGGCCTCTAGTAATATATAAAGATGCTATAGCCATCTCTGAAGTAGGGATTCCTCAGTTGGGTGATGCAAATGTTAATAACTATTTTTATCAGTCAATGCTGTCCTAACAGAACCAACAGAATATGTATAGACAGAGAGATTTGTTTTATGGAATTAGTCCACATGATTGTGGAGCTTGGGGACTCCAAAATTTGAGGGGATAGGCTGGAGACTCAGGAGAGAGTAGAGGTCAAGTCCAAAGGTGGCTGCTGGAGAACCAGGAAGAGTAGATGTTGCAGATGAAGCCGGAAGGCGGACGAGACTGCTGGCTGGATTTTTGCTTGATTGGAAGAGTTCAATGTCTATTCTATTAAGGCTTTCAACTAATTGGATGAGGTCTATCCATCATGGAGAATAATCTGCTTTATTCAAAATCCACCTATTTAAATGTTAATCTCATTAAAAAAGAAAAAAAAAACAACTCCAGAATAATGTTTGATCAAATACCTGGGCCTTGTATCCCACTCAAATTGACCCATAAAATTAACCATCATACTACCCCCAAAATAACTACTCATTCATTACTTTGTTTATACTGAAGTATCCTATATAATAAAAGAGAAACATGCAAATTTGACCTTACCTTCACTCCTGATTGGCTATGCTACCAGCCAATCAGGAGTTGGGGCGGAGCCAAGTGGCACGAGCGCCGGGCCCGGGGGTGGAGATGAAATGGCAGCGGCAAGGAGTGCCGTTTGGTAGTTGCAGGCAGCCGGGGCTGAGCTGAGCAGAGCGATGGCTGGGTGCCCAAGGCCTAAAGCCTTGCCAGAGGCTTTAGGCCTTGGGCAGGCTGGGGATGAGCTATCAGTTAGACATCCCCTGATGGCTCCCAGTATGTGAGAGGGGGCAGGTTGGGTTGAGGGACCACCCACCCCCAGTGCACAAATTTCATGCACTGGGCCCCTCGTTTAAAATAAATGCCTATAGTGTACTTGGGAAAGTAGAATAAGCTCCTATAAAGAATACCTACTCCCTAAAAAATTGGGGCTTAAAAGATTAAGATTATTTTTCTCTCACGTAATGAACTGTCTGGAGTGAGGGCCTCCAGGTCAGCTGCTATCTTCAGCACCAGCTCCCAAGGCTACTCTGACCACTGCAGACCTGGGCCTGGGAAAGGGCATGAGGCACAGAGATTCTGTTGGGCAGGCTGAGAAGTGGCCCACATCACAAAAGGAGAAACTGGATGATGCTGTGTGTCTGTGTGCCCAGGAAGAACAATGGGATGGCTGTCCGTCACTGCCACACACACAGTGTAATTCCTGAGGGTACCAGCAAGTGGACATGTCACCGATATATAAATCCACATTAGTATGTTTTCAAAATAATTTAGAAAAATAAGTTTACGCAGTTATGGGTGTTCTCTTAACTTCTTTTATATTTTTATTTACAAAATGGACAAAGCATCATTCAACTCAACAAATGCTCATGGACTTGCTTACTGCATGCCATGCCACATCCTGTGGAATTCCTAGGCTTACCTTGAATCCCCACAAGCCTGTGAGACCCCACTTTTTTCCCTTCAGAGCGCTTACCTCTCTTCAAATGTACCTTGTTCACTTAGCAGTTTGCCTTTCTGGTTTGCAGCAGTTATGAGGCATCAGAGTTGTGGTCCCAGTGTGTGGGCACTGTGTCAGGTTGCACAGTGCTCATCCTGACACTCCACTTCACTGTGTGACTTTGGGCGAACTGCCAAACTCTTGGAGCCTCTGTTTTCTCATGTAAAGATGGGCATAACACCTGCATTGCATGCTATTGTGGGCTATTCAAACAACCCCACTGCAGCACTAATGAATCTGTCCCTAACTGCCAAGAGTATGGACAGCTGATGGCTATCAGCTGCTCAGAGATGGATGGCCTTGTCCAGGGTCACACCCCTCCTGGGGGTATCTGACATCCACTGACCACTGAGGAGCATAAGAAGATGTAAAAGTCCCCCAGAATCAATATAGGACACCTCTGAAGGGCCTTCCCAGCCCCCAGCTCTGCTGCAGCCATATGGCAGTGCCCCCGTCCCTCTGCCTCTGTCCTCCCCCACACCACCTGTCCTGATGCCCACACCACCCCTTAATCCCAGGTGTTGATCTCAAAAGCATTCCCCTATAAACTTCCTGCCCACACAGCTCCTTCCCAGAGTCTGACTCCTAGAGAACCGACCTAAGGCACTGTCTGTCTCACAGGCTTGTGGGGATTCAAGGTAAGCCTAGAAATTCCACAGGATGTGGCATGGCATGCATTAATCAAGTCCATGAGCATTTGTTGAGTTGAATGATGCTTTGTCCATTTTGTAAATAAAAATATAAAAGAAGTTAAGAGAACATCCATAACTGGGTAAACTTATTTTTCTAAATTATTTTGAAAACAAAATTCAAAAGAAAGTAAACTTATTTAATGCCATTCCTTTTTATAACAAGAAAAATCCTATTATGTGTGGCTCTAATTGCCAACTATGCAAGAGGAAAAATTATGAAATCAAGAACTATACATAGTGAAATCTTTTATTTTGTTCCTATTTTATATCAATTATGTTATTCTTTAGATCAGTGTGACACATATTGAGATAAGAGAGACAAGTGATTTTATCACCCTGCGTCTTTCAGGAAACCTAGGGGCTGTTTGATTTCTCATATTTCCTCAGTTCTGACTCTTACTGCAAATGTAGCTGATACAAAATCTCTTAGATCTCTGCAATCTCATTGGCACCGATGTGACAGACACACAGATATCTGGGATATTGCCTTTTCCCGCCTCTCAGGCCATTCCCATAACCACTCAACTCATGTGGCTTCTTCCTGAGTGCACTACCTTCACCTTCAACACTGCTTATCTGGGTTTTATTCTCACAATAATGTTCCATATTCTAAATATGAAGGAGACAATACATTCAGTGTCTAAACTCCACCAATAATTTTTTAATGTATTTTACTGATTTTTTAACAGAGAGGAAGGGAAAGGGATAGAAAGCTATAAACATCAATGAGAGAGAAACATTGATCAGCTGCCTCCTGCACACTCCTAGTGGGGATGTGCCCGCAGCCAAGGTACATGCCCTTGACCAGAATCAAACCTGTGGGACCTTTCAATCCACAGGCCAACACTCTATCCACTCAGCCAAACCGGTTTTGGCACCACCAATAATTTTTAAATAATTTACTTCTCAGATCACTTTTAAAAAGAAATTTAAAAAATCAAAAACAATAAACAACAATTTAAAGGAGGTCACCTGTCAGCTGCAGGTAAGGACGGAGGGCACTCTTGCAGAGGCCTTTGCGTTCATTTCCCTCCTGTGCAAATATGCGTACAGATCCCATAGAAAGAGGCACAATTACCAGCCTCTACCAGATCAATCTCTTTAAATTGAATGTCAAAGAAATGTCCTGGGAAGTCATTTACATGTAGCCCACTCCTCGCCCCTTTCAGATGAACTATGTCAATTCACAGAGGGAGCATAACCTTCTCAGAAACACATTTACATTTAAATATAAAGTGGAGTGGAAAATAATTGTGTTTCTCTGAGAGAAAAATGACAGTTGCATCAAGGAGTCTTCTACCTTTTTATGTTCACTAATAACTCTGCTTACATTTGTGGCGAGGATGTTTGGAAAGGCAACCCTGTTTATTGCCAGCACTGTTTGAACCATTCACAAGGGCTTTCACCTTTTCCCTTCTTACAAGTACCCCTTGCTTAGTCTTAGTATACGTTGCCCCTCAAAAAGAAAAAAAAAAGTATCGTGTGGCAAAACTTTCATCTTTAAAAGGTTCCTCAGCACATTTCCCCTCCCTTAAGTAAAGATTAAACATTTAGCCCTAGCCAGTTTGGCTCAGTGGATGGAGCATCGGCCTGCGGACTGAAGGCTCCCAGGTTTTATTTTGATCAAGAGTACATGATCAGGTTATTGGCTTGGTCCCAGTAGGGAGCATGCAGTAGACAACTAATCAATGATTCTCTTTCATCATTGATGTTTCTCTGTCTCTCTTTCTCCTTCCTCTCTGAAATCAATAAAAATATATATATATTAAAAGATTGAATATTTGGGAAGAGAGAACCAAGATGGCGGCATAGGTAAAACACCAATCTTGTCCTCATACTCAACAATTTTAATACTACAACTTAATGAAAGAAGAAACACCTTCCAGAATCACCAGAAAGCTGGCCGAGTGAAAACTCCACAAATAAAAGTGAAGATAAGACACTGTGACTCGGAGGAGCGGCGGCGGACAGCGTTGAAAGATTTGTGCGGAGAGAGGTTTGGAGCGCGCGCCAGCGGAGAGGGCAGGCGGCTGAAAACTGGCCAGTTTTCTTGAACGGGGAGACAAAGATGTCCCACTGGACTGATTCTCCAGCCTTGGGCGAAGTCCAGGGAACCCACTATCACACGGGGTGAAAACTGGACAGCGGGAGGGCACGCCGAAGCTCGGGTGCTGCCTGGTCTTCCAGCTTGTGGAGAAAGCAGCTTGCATGAACAGCTCAGCTGGGAGACCGTGCAGAGAGCGCTCGCAACTTGCTATCTCATTGGGAAAACCGTCAGACTGCTTTGTTTTACGATCCTGGGTGAGACATTGGGCGTGCAGACTCATTTGGGGAGAGTCTGAATTCCCCAGCAGCTGGCAGCCGGTGGAGCTCCACAGCAACTCTCTCTCAGAGGTGCTGGCAGCCATTGCCCTTGGCACAGAGTCCCTGGGGCCACATAGGGCGGAGCTAAAGCTGTCTGCTTGGCCCAGAGACTCTGCCCATCCAACCTGAGCACAGCTGAGCTTCACAGACAATTGGCCTGGAGGTCAACCCCTCCAAGTGCTAACAACAATTAACCTGAGCTTAACTTCAGCAAGACTGTGTAACCCATATCCACCTCAGGTAACTGGGGAGGCTGAGCCACTGTCCCTTGTAGGACGTCTACCACACAAAGCTAATTGACCAATTCAGGGATGCAGCCACCATGCAGAGACATGGAAAGAAATCAGATGTGAAAGAAATGGAGGAAAAAAAATGACTGGACATGGAATTCAAAACCACAGTTATAGGGCTTCTCAAGAGGCTCCAACAAAAGGTCGAGGCCTATAAGGAAATAAGCGAGACCGCAAAGGAAATGAATGAGTCCTACAAGGAAATGAACAAGACCCTAAAGGATATGAACGAGACCTGCAAGGAAATGATCAAAACCAACATGGAAATGAAGGAGACCCTCAAGGATATAAAGGAGACTCTCAAGGATATGAAAAAGGACCAACCAGAAATTAAGCATACACTGACTGAAATAAAAAATATTATACAAAGACCTAAAAGTGCTCTGGAGCACCCCAAGAACCAAGTTCAAGATTTGAAATACAAAGAGGTAAAATCCACTCAGCTGAAAAAGCAAGAAACCAAAAAAATCCAAAAAATTGAAGATAGTGTAAGGGGCCTCTGGGACAACCTCAAGCACACCAACATCCGAATTATAGGGTTTCCAGAAAAAGAGAGAGACCAAGACAATGAAAACCTATTTGAAGAAATCATGACTGAAAACTTCCCACACCTGGTGAAAGAAATTGACTTAGGAGTCCAAGAAGCGCACCGAACCCCAATATATAGGAACCCTAAGAGGACCACACCAAGGTACATCATAATTAAAATGCCAAGAGCAAAAGACAAAGAGAGAACATTAAAAGCAGCAAGAGAGAAACAGTTGGTTACCTATAAGGGAGCACCCATACGATTGTCAGCGGATTTCTCAACAGAAACGATGCAGGCCAGACGGGAGTGGCAAGAAATATTCAAAGTGATGAACAGCAAGAATCTACAACCAAGATTATTCTATCCAGCAAAGCTATCATTCAGAATTGAAGGCCAGATAAAGTGCTTCACAGATAAGAAAAAGCTAAAGGAGTTCATCACCACCAAACCAATATTATATGAAATGCTGAAAGATATTCTTTAAGAAGAGGAAGAAGAAAAAGATAAAAGTGTAAATTAGGAACAACAAATACACATCTATCAACAAATGAATCTAAAAATCAAGTGAATTAATAAGCTGATGAACAGGATAAACTGGTGAATGTAACAGAATCATGGACATAGAGAGGGAATGGACTGACAACTCTTGGGGAGAAAGGGAGTGTGGGAAGTGCAGCAAGAGACTGGACAAAAATCATACAACTATGGGAGAGGACAGTGGAGGGGGGTGAGGGCGGAGGGTGGGTTGGGTACCAGATGGAGGGGAACTATAGGGGGTTAAAAAAAGGGGGGGGACAATGTAATTAATAAACTGAACAATAAAGATTTTAAAAAGATAATAATAAAATTTAAATAAATAGATAGATAGATAGATAGATAGATAGATAGATAGATAGATAGATAGATAAAAGATTGAACATTTGGTTCAGCCAGTGTAGCTCAGTGTTTGAGCATCGACTTATGAACCAGGACGTCACAGTTTGATTCCAAGTCAGGGCATATGTCCAGGTTGTAGGCTCCATCCCCAGTAAGGGGCATGCAGGAAGCAGCTAATCATGATTCTCTCTCATCATTGATGTTTCTATCTCTCTTCCTCTCTCTCCCTCTCCCTTCCTCTCTGAAATCAATAAAAATATAATTTTTAAAAAGATTGTACACTCAACAGTTTTATAAAAGACACTGAATAAATACCATTATCTACATGTGACATTCATTTACATTATATCTTATGATCTATTGACATAAAGCAGTTTATTGGTCAATGTCACTGGCCAAAGGCAGAGATAGAGGTCGGATTCCAGCCATTTGGAAATCTATTATCACTGGACTAATGCACAAGCCTTTCACCTCTACAGATCTGGTTTCAGCTTCATCAGTGAAAGCTGAGTTGGGTGGTCTTGTCTTACTCACATTAAAGACCCATTATGCAGTTTTGCCTCACAAAGCCCCACTGGTCATGCGCATCCATTAGTATAAGCCAACCTTGGGGGAAAGTCCAGTTTCCCAGACATGCCTCCCTCTCTGATCACTTATTCCCTGTTCTGGCTCACCCTGGGCAAAATTATGAAGTAGGCAGTTAGTATGGGGTTACTCTCAGTCTATGAGTCAATGGTGTAGAATGGAATGAAACAAGAGACAAAAGACCTGGGTCCTCGTCCCAGTTAGCCTTAAGCAAGTCATTAAGTCTCTGTGGCTCAGGATCTTCATCTGTAAAATGGGGCTTAAAACCACCCCTACATCATGAGGGTTCTTGGAAGGATCAAAGGGGCTCATGGCTATGAAAGCCATAAATCATGTGTAAATGACAACCATTATTTTGGGGGGTCCCTCCCTTCTAAAGCCTACATTTTCCATATGTGCCTCCCCATTTACAGAGACCCAGTGCCCTCTGATTACCTCTGCTCTTACCCAAGTCCAGGCTGTTATTAATCCTACACCATAGGCCTTTCCTGCCTGGTGCATCCCAATAAGATTTCCCTGTTGATTTCCCGTTCCCACAAAATGCTAGGTGTCAAGCTGAGAACCTGCTACCCCCTGTGCTAACAGAGAAAGTGCTGCCCTGCCAAGCATTTATTAGAGACCCTGAATTTTCCAAAGCAAATTCAATATTGGCACAGGAGGACTAGAAACTCACAGAAATAAAGGTACAGCCTTTATTTGTCTCTTTTCAAAACAAGAAGAGGGCCTGATGACTTAATACTACTTTGGGCTCAGGCCTAGAAATCCAGGGCCAGCCCAGTCCTGGGAGAAATAAAGATGACTTCCATACATCCATATCCCAAACTCCTGTGAGTTGTCTACATCCCCAAACCACAGGAAACTCTGTAGACGATATGTCTCACCTGTGATCATAAGAGATTGGCCTCAACTTGGAACTTTCTACTATTGCCAAGTGGATTGTTATTCCCTTTACTCCTCTCATATTACCTCAGATACATTGATCGGTTAAATTGGAACCAAAGACTCTTTTAAGCTAGTTCAAAATTATCCCCTTGTGGCTTCCTGATAAAAATAACTTAAAAAAAAAAAAAGAGATTTCTTCACATATCCCTCAATGCCTCTGCGGCACTTTTCTTCAGCCACAATTCGGTTTATTCTTGGGAAATTCAAAGGAGAATTAATATGATCCTGAACCAAACTTTTAGAGAGGTGCGCATGCTGCCTCCAAATCATGTTAAGGTAAGTGTCTATCTCACTGAATGGAAATGTTTTTATATAAGGCCCTGCATGGAATGCCCCAGCTGCTGCACTCCCCTCCCCTCCTTTGTCCCCAGAAAGAACAATGCATTCAAGGTCATCCTATGGAGGGCAAAGCTCTTGGGGAAAAAGAAAAAATTCTCCAGCTCCCTCACCTCAGCCCTATCCACCCCAAACATACACCTGCTGCTAATCCATGTTTCAAAAATTAGATCATTTCTCAAAAGAGATTAAGAGACAAAAAAAAATCACAAAAAGCAACCCAAAGTAATGCTTTAAAAGCCTGATGAGGAAACAGAGGGCAAGTTCAGGTTCAGGGCTGGGGGTGGGGGGTGCAGGGACAAGAGAAGAGAAGAGGAGGTGTTAGGGCTCCTCTTGCATATAAGGACCTGAAGGCTTTTTGAGCAGCAAACACAACTCCCCACCCTCAATCTTCCTTAGACAAGAGAGTGCAGTATTTTTTTATTTTTTCTAAATAATAGTTGACATACAATATTATATTAGCTTCAGGTACACATAGTGATTAGAAATTTATATACCTTACCAAGTGATCACCACAGGAAATCTAGTACCCATCTGGCTCTATACATAGTTGTTACAATATTATTGCTTATATTCCCTTTGTGCTGCACTTCACATCCTGTGACTACTTTATAACTGGTATTTTGTACTTCTTAATCTAGCTGAGGGCTTTACTGAGCATTAAAAAAAAATAAAGTGACTGAAAGCCTATTAAAAGTTTAGATTTTTATACCTCCAGCCCCCAGAAATGGATCAATAGGTCTGGACTTGGGACTTGCATTTTTAACAGGTACCACAGGTTATTCTGAAGCAGGTGACCAGAGAGGCTCACCTAAAGATTTTTCTGGCCATTGATTTCATGAAATAGAGCAAAACCTGCAGGGATTGGCTTGGAAGTGAAGATGCTGGGCTTTCTGAATGGGACTCTCATATGCAGGCATGATCCCAGGGAAAGGTGTGCATGAAGATGCTCAAAGAGAAGGGTGTGACTTGAGAATATCAGCTGACATAATCGCTACACTTCATGTATGCATAAAAGGATATGCTACGGTGCTTAACCATTACTTTTCGAAGGTTTTAAAAATGTATTCTTTGATCCCTGAGTACTTAAAAATTGGACTCAGGACAAAAAATGTCTAAGAACAATGCCCATAAGAAATAGCAATGAACAGCTGTAAAGAATGACTTTATCTTGCCTCAGAGTGAGTTGATATAGTAGGCATTTCCACCAATCTTGCAGAAAAACCAATTCTGTGTTTTTATTTAGTCCCAAAGATAGAAGCAATGTTTACACTGTGCTTTGTGTTATACAAGGAAAGGATACTTACAGCACCCCTATAATTTTTTTAATATAAAATAAATATCTCTGTTGCCCACACTATTCTGTTGACCATCTCAAAACAGAGTACTTTAGCATGGATTTCTTTTTTAAGAACTGTTTTGAAAGCTATTTTTCAATATTCCAAAAAGACATTTCTAGTATCCCAAAAAGGAACGCTTACATTTCTCTGAGTTACGATCATATGGACCAATATTGAATACTTTCAGTTACTTGAGTATGTTAAAACCCTTTTTAAAAGATACAGAGGTTCTTGATAGCAAGCCGTTGGGGAAATCTCCCTGCAGAGAAGCAACTCACTCTTCAGCTGTATCCTGGCAACTAAAGGTGGTTTAATCAAGAGTTAAATTCATTTCCCAATTAAAAGCCTTTATAAATGTTCTGCTCAAGAGCTATCTCTGGAAGCACAAATCACTACATCTGTCATTGAATCACATGCAATGTCATGTTGAATTTTTGTTTTTTAATGATTTTTATTTTGGTCTCAAAAAAAAATTAAGGCAAGAAAGAACACAAGAAAGAGAAGCTGTCAGAAAAATGAGCACATTCCCAAAACCAAATAAGCTGTCTCCCAAAAAAGCATCACTTTCATGGTTGTTTATCATATGCTCAAGTGATTTGCATATTGTTATTTCAGGTGGAACTTTCCATTGCATTTCCATTCTCTCAAGAGGCTGTTGGTACCACCTCCGCATTCTTGTTGCTATGGAAACCATGTAGGACAAGGAGCACCGGCAACAAGGCTTAAAACACAAATATTAGCAAAAGGATCATTTGGAGAGAACATGAAAATTGCTTTCCATCAGGCAAAATATATTGAAAAAAATACCAACATTTATAATCTGCCCTAAACAAATAATTACCTAGCAATAAAGATACTTTCACCATCTTTGTTGAACTGGTCTTATTTTTAAAACCTGAATAGCAATCATAGAGTATATGGTATCCAGCTTGAATTTTATTTACTTACCCTCTCAAGTGTTAAAGCCTTTAGCTTATCTCACATAAAAAGAGATCGATTTAAAATTTGCCATGCTAAATTGGTAAAAAATCATTTTAGATTCCTCACATTCATGGAGCAGTTTCTATGGCTCAAGTTATCAAAAGTAGTGGTGAACCTAGAATTCATTATACACAGCTTTGAAATGTGTGTGTGACCTTCGAAAACCATCTTACACTCTAAAATTTTGTTCCCTCCTCTGGAAAATAAGATGACTCCACTTAGGATCTAATAAAAAGCTTGGCACAGAGTTGGCATTGAATAAACGCCAGCTAGCACGGTGGCATTGCAGCTGATTCCCTCAGCACCCCCCAAGTGAATGCAGGAGACAGATTAGAGGAGCGTAGTGGGTGGCAAGACAGTGGAGAGAACAGGGTCCAAGCTTGGTCTAAAAACTGCTGTGAATGATCCATAAAGTGGGTTATCCATATGATCAAATGCTGACTATCCATGGAAAAGAGCTCTCCCGTCCATCCAAGATAAAGGCCTGTTGGACACAGTAATTCCAGGTTGTGGTTTCACACCGAGCACTGGCAATGCTCAAGCCCACAGCTCAACTATTCAGAGCACAGAAATATCACATTATACTATCCGCCCCGTGGCAAAGGCGATTTGAGAGCCGAGCACACTCCTCCCTCCTCTCCACCAGCATCCAGACTGCTAAATATTTGGTGCCAGTGGTTACAGTTGATTCCATTTCCAGAAATGCAAGGCAGCTGGAAAATATTTCTCTTCCTAGGAAAAACCCTACACTGTTACTATCTCATCAGTAACCACAGGAAACCATGATGATACATATAGAAATCAATTGTCATGCAATGTAAAGCACACAGTTCACCAAACCCCAAACAGGAAAAATGTCCATGTTGGAGCTATGACATGAATTTACCCACAACTCACATTGTCATTTGTTATTACTGACTATAGTGAAAACTGCTCCCTTTTCTGCAAGTGTAGCTGGGTGAATTTAAACATTATTTTGGGGTATGTAAACTTAAGTTTGTTAATGTAATTTCTTCCTACTCAACTTCTTTAATTATTTTACCAAAAAATGAGAAAATAAGCTGACTCTGACCCTCACACTTCTGCTGCCCTCTATTTTTATCATGTTAAATGAGTTGGGGAATTCATTCAAAAGGTTTGAATAAGTCACACTTAGCTCCCTTTTTTTAATCTTTCAACTTAAATTAATGGTCTTTGCAAGAAAACCTTTGTTTGTAGGAATTGACAATGTGTCCTAAAATGTGGTAAGCATTTTATTACATTTTCTGGTTAAATCCTCACAACAATACCATGAAGTAAATATGTTGCTATTTTACAATGGAAGAAACCAAGGCTGGGAGGGCTAAGTTACCTGCCTAAGGCTATAAACTAGAATTGATCAAGCCAGGAAAGATCTTTTGATTTCAATCCCAGTGCTCATTCTTCCACCAGGACATCTAATTGAACTTATCCAAAAGTTGGAAGTCAAGTTTTCCAGTAACCTGATTAAGAGTTATCCTTACTGCCCTAGCCAGTTTGGCTCAGTGGATGGAGTGTTGGCCTTCGGACTGAGGGGTCCAAGATTCAATTCTGGTCAAGGGAACATACGCAGGATGTGGGCTTGATCCCCAGTAGGGGGTGTGCAGGAGGCAACCAATCAATGATTCTCTCTCATCATTGATGTTTCTATCTCTCTCTCCCTCTCCCTTCCTCTCTGAAATCAATAAAAACATATTTTTTTCTAAAAGAGTCACCCTTACTTATCTTTGGTTGCCATGATGATACATTATTTTTCTTCCACAAAAGTCTATTTCAATGGTTCCAACTCTGGGAAACTTTTTTTTTTTTTTAGGGGAGAGAGAGAGATTTGTTGTTCTTATTTATGCATTCATTAGTTGATTTTTATATGTGCCCTGATCAGGGATCGAACCCACAACCTTAGAGGTTTGGGAAGACTGCTCAAACCAACTGAGCTGCCTGGCCAGGGTAGGGGAGCTTTTTAAATGCAGATGCATAGGCTCCACCCTCTGGGGTGAGAACCAGGCATCCTATAAATAGTTTTTAAATGCACCACGTAGTTTAAATGTGTAGCTAGGATTGAAAACCACAGCTTCAAAATACTATATTTTTTCTGAATCTAAGAAGTCATTGATTGCAAGTCACATCCTGATTTCAGAGACATTAAAATGGGAAGAATAGTTAAAAATAATACAGTGTCAGAGATTGTAAGACCCATCCTAGTTTCAGGGATGTTAAAATATGAATAAATGCACATTTCAGAATTGTTTAAAAAGAGAGAGAATTTGCCATATAAGGTGAAAAAAAGTAAGACATGATGTTGGGCTACTCAAATACATAAAACGAAGACATTAGAATGAAATGATCTCTAAGGCATCTTTTGTATATAAGGCTTTGTGATTTGATGATTTTATATTTGGTACCCAGCAGTTCACTTGTCTTCTTAATATGGAAGATCAGAATCATACATAGTACATTATCCCCAAAAAAGTCAGCCAGTCACATACCTGCAATCCAGAAGAAGTTGGAGATGGAAGAAGATAATAGCCTCTTTCAACTTACATTAAAGATCAGGGAGAACCCCCTCCCTCCAGTCCACTCCTCAGAGCTCAGCATCCCCAGCACCTGTTCCAGCATTCCTGTCCCACCGAGATTAGTAACAGACTATTCAGCTTTCTATCTCATGCTAACAAATATGGACAGAAAGTATGAGGGAAAGATGAGTTAAATGAGCATTTGCATTTCTTAATCCATATATGATAGAACAATATAGAGCAACTTAAAATCATGTCTTAGAATAAGAATATGATGGGAAAATTCTCATGATACATTAGTCAATAAAACAAAGATACACAACAGGCATGACTGAAGAGCTATACATAAAACATTGCATCAAAGTGCTGCAATGACAATTTCCATTATCTTTATACTTCTCCAACGTTCAATAGCAAACATATATCATATTAAAAATTTTTTAAAAAGGTTATTCATATATGGAGTAAATGTGGTTATTATAAAAATTAGGTTATTATAAGAATTTCTGCTACTTACATGTTTTATAAACCACACATCTTGTCTTTAATATGCAGAGCACATCATATTATACATATACTTTTGTCATTTTTTCACTTTTAGATTTTGCATGTAAATATGTGTAGATCTAATTCACAGATTTTCACTGCTATATACTATTCCATTGTCTGACTACCTGGTAATCTACCCATTCTTCTGTTCCACTTTTCCTCAAACTTTAGCATACATCAGAATCATCTGGAGGGCCCCACTGTACAATACTTAAATGAATGAGCATAACTGTATCCCAATAATACCTTACTATGACATCAACATTGGAATTCCATATAATTTTTATATGACATAAACTTTATTTGTCTTTATTATTTTTAAGCATTTAAAACAACTGTTTACAAGCTACTCAGAAACAGTGAGCTGGATTTGACCTGGGGCTATAATTTGTCAAGCCCCTCCCCTAATCAATAGAGAGTTCATCTACTTTTTGCAATTGCAAGCAGCACTCCAGGAACATCTGATGGAGAGTCTTATAGTGTTAGAAGTAAAATAACTATGCCATAGAAGAGATACATCCCCAAATATACTGAGACTTGCTCACAAAGTGATGGTACAAAAGCTGCCTTCCAGGGATGAATGTGCATTGTGTTTCCCTAGGTCCTTGGGAATACTTGGCATTAGCAGGCCTTTTGATGTTTGCTGGATGTGAGCTGGTACCTGCTGTTTTAATTTGCATTCCCCTGACCATTCCTGAGGTTGACATCTTTTCAGTTGACCATTTGCCTTTTCTCTCTGAAATGCCTCTTCATACCTTCGCCCATTTTCAACATTATTGATGTGGTGTCATTTTACAAATTCTGGATACATATTATTTGTTGAATTTTAGAAACTGGAAAAAAAAATCTGAGATTTATTTTTTAGCTCTATTATGGTGCTTTGTCACACTCAAGTTTATTAATTTAATGTAGTCAAATGTATAGATCTTTTACTTTATATGTTCCTTATATATTTTAAGAAATCCCTTTCTATTCCAATGTGTTAAAAGTTTAATCTCATCTTCTTTTCTCCTAAATTTTCTAAGTTTTGGGATTTTCATTTTGAGCTCTTTAATCCACTTTATTTTTAAACTGGTGACAGATATACATCTTTTTTTCTTTTTCACCCTAGAGGCAAAGATGTGGAAACAAAGTTAATGGACTACAGGATAGTTAGTAAATAATGAGTTGCTATGAAAGGATACCCAAAATATGTTCTAAGAGACCAGAAAATACCTACAGGAAAGCAAAAACTTAAGCCACATTAGCTTCTTAAATATAACTTTTTGATAGTTCTAAGAAAAAATATGAGCAAAAGCTTTGTAAAAGAAATTTCTCACCCCCCCCCCCCTGCGCAAAAAAAAAAAAAAAGAGAGAGAGAGAGAGAGAGCGATAAAACCAGAGTGATTACTTCAAAAACAGGGTCCAGTGTCTGGACAGTTTTCCATGTCAACAACACTGGACATGTTAACAAATCCATGATTTCTGAACCTGAGATTGTCTACCTAAACAGAGGAGCAGAAAATCAAGTGAGGAAGATCTGGGCCATGGCAGATGGGGAAGACCGGCAATGAGTGAAATCAAGAGGGAGTGAGCCTGGTCAGCTTCACTATTGGCTTATTTCAGATAGCTCCACAGGAAATAAGATTAATAGGCAATATAAAGTCTCACAGAGAATAAAGCACTCATATACCTCAATTGCTGTGTTTTGCTGAAATATTAGGTTGAACCATGTGAATTTGCCATTTTTGTAATTAAAAAAAAAAAAGGTTGACTATCTTTGCTTGCCTATAGCTCAATATATTAGAAGAAGAGGAGAATGCCAAGTTAATAATTATTCAGGAGTTGTGTGCTCCAAATCTCATCAATAGGATGGAATTTCCAACTTGGATTCAAAAAAGAAACTCACTGGTGTTGGAATCACTCCCTCTTCCCATCCAATGTGATAGCATGCCGGCAAAACAGGAAACTAGCTGCCCCTTAGACTGAAGGAGAAATCCCCTGGGAGACTTGATGACTTCTTTCTCCAACTAATAAAGATTATGGTCTCAACTGAGTCTGTGGATCCAGGTGTTCCTTTCCCTACAGCTCACCTCTCCAATGACATGAATAATGCTTTTCACAGAAATGGCATCCTGTTCTGCTTACATGCCGCTGTTCAGTTTGGTCACCCAGGATATGAGATAATAAAACTACTGAAATTAATGTTATACAAAACAAATAAAGCTCCTTGGATCTTTCAGAAAGGAACTGCAGAGCAATTTGTTTTCTCCCATGACATCCAGTGAGGGCACCTTCTGAAACTGTGTTCTTCAGTCTGGTTCTTCCAACTATTTCATAGCAAACCTGTGGCTCAATACTCACATCAGTTCATCTTCCCAGCTGTCAGCTGGGCAGTCAGCTTATACTCCGCCACATTCCCCTTCTCTAAACACACAGTGTGTGTTTCTGATACTTGACTGGGTTTGCCATTCTGAAACTAGGAAGGTAGATTATATTAGTGTCCCAAGGAAATGTAAGGGAACCCAATGAGCTGTGAATCTTCTGACTAGAATCCCAAAGTACATGCATTAGGTTAACTACCATCAGTCTCAGATTTTCTTGTTTTCTTTCCCCCATATTTCCAGCACTGTCTCAGACTGTTCCCTTATGGTCATAGCTAATTAAATGAGAATATTCTAAATGAAGGAAATTGAACTAGAAGCTTTTAAAATTCCCTTCTCATCATCTAATTATATGAATAGCATTTATGGGCAGCCTAACTCCAGCTAATTCACTCTCTGAATCTTCAGCTATCATACAATTTGAACATCAAACCCTAAAACCACAGGGTGGGTATTTTCCACTGCTCTGGTGACATATTCTTTTCAAGTTTCCCTAAAACATGTTCTGCCAGCAGACTGCTTTAAAACTAACCCCGTGTAGCCAGAAAGTCTTCAAAAACCACATTCAAATGACTACTGTTGTCCTCCCTACTTTGAGCATTCCAAGATTTTCATCTTCAATGGCTCCAGATAGAGCCACTCAAATTAAACATGGTTGAGAAAGAGAAAACTTGACAGGAAATTATAGGGTTTCTGTAGTCTCCCCAAAATGCTGGCTCCCTGACATCCCATCACACTCGACAACATCACCTCTGTTATCCAGCAACTATACAAGAGAGCCTTACAGTGACAGATTCATCCTTCAAATTTCCCCATTTGTATTCCTCAACATCTTGCCAACCATCCTTTCCCATTCTACATCTACAGTCTTAAGAGGGGTCCTGCTGACTTACCACAGTGTCCTTTCAATAAGCCCACAAAAAAGATAGGAAGAGCCACTGTCAAAGCAGTCATACCTGCTTAATTGCACCAGAGAATATTCTTGGGTAGCATGTCATAACTCAAACTGGATGAAGCAAAACTCTATGGGTAGAACTGACTTTAGAGGTCAAATGATATCGTCAGCATTTCAACTCTCCTCTGTGTGGGTTTCATTCTTATTTCATCTTCAGGATCCCCAAGAAACAGGTCATTTGCATAATAAACTAAGGGATTCCTCGTTAACCCCCAGCAGACAAAGAGGTCTGAGCAAAAATGGCCTGGTAGGAGTCAGAGTTCAGGGGCAGAGGGATTGGTTGTAATCTCAGCTCCTTTACCCCTCTGTTGTGTGTCTTGAACAATTTATTTCACCTCGTCTGTAGAATGTCACTTCCTCTATGAAACTTTTCCCAACTACCTTCTCCTTCTTCATCAAACTAGTCACTTCCTCTCAAATACTCACAACATGCTGTATGGCATGTACCCTGACCAGATACTGCAGTGGTAGCTCTTGGAGAACAAGAATTGTCTTTTTCTTTTTGTGGGACACAATGGGTACAGAATATTCCATTCACTGATAGGACCAGAAGATCTCCATCTAATTTTTGAAGTCACATGATTTATATTATCACTAGAGGCCCAGTGCATGATATTTGTGCAGGGGTGGGAGAGGGGAGTATCCCTCAGCCCAGCCTGTACCCTCTCCAATCTGGGACCCCTCGAGGGATGTCCAACTGCCCATTGAAGCCCAGTCAGACATCCCTCTCACAATCCAGGACTGCTGGCTCCCAACCGCTTGCTTACCTGTCTGCCTTCCTGATTGCCCCTAACCGCTTCTGTCTGCCAGCCTGATTGATGCCTAGTTACTCTCCTGACAGCCTTTTTGCCCCTAACTGCCCTACCCTGTAGACTGGTACCCTCCAACTGCTCTCCCCTGCAGGCCTGGGTCCCCCTCCCTCAACTGCCCTTTCCTGCAGTCCTGGTCACCCCCAACTTCCTTCCTCTGCTGGCCTGGTCACCCATAACTGCCCTCCTCTGCAGGCTTGAATGCCCCCAACTGCCCTCCCTTGCAGGCCTGGTCCCTCCCAACTGCCCTCCCCTGCTGGCCATCTTGCGGTAGCTATCTTGTGTCTACATGAGGGCAGGATCTTTGACCACATGGGGGCAGCCATATTGTGTGTTGGAGTGATGGTCAACCTGCATATCACTCTTATTAGATAGGATAGAGTCCTGGTACACAGGTGGGCATTGGCTGGTTTGCCCTGAAGGGTGTCCCAGATCAGGGTGGGGGTTCCCTTAGGGTGGGGGGCAGCCTGGGTGAGGGGCCTGTGATGGTTTGGAGGCTGGCCACGACCACTGGCAACTCAAGCAGAGGCCCTGGTATCTGGGATTTATGATTCTTCTATAATTGAAACTTTGTAGCCTTAAATGGAGGCCTGAGCTGGCCAGGACAGGTGGAAAGTTTGGCTTCCTCTATCTCCAGGTGCAACTCAAGCCTCCTGCTCTCTCCAGCTCTTTGGCTGCCGTCATTTTTGTTGGAATTTATTTATCTTCTATCATTGAAACTTTGTAGCATTGAGTGGAGGTCTGAGACGGCAAGGCTATGTGGAAAGCTTGGCTTCCTCCATTGCTGGGGAAACCCAAGTCTCCCTCCTGCTCTCAGTGGCCACAGTCATCTTGGTTGGGTTTATTTACATATTCACTTCTGCTTTGCTAGTGGGCATGGCTTGTGGGCATGGCGGAGGTACGGTCAATTTGAATATTACTCTTTTATTAATGGGTTTCCACCCAAATCCAGATTTATTCTTACCTGGCTAGACCAGCCCCCTCTGTGTCCTTCCCTTCTCTGGAGCAGCTCCCCAAACCCAGTCTCCACTTTTGAGATTTTTTTAGACTAACTTCTACCCATCTTCACATCCAATTCCCATTCCTCTGCATTACTGTGTTCCATATGATCCCAAGTACTCCTTCCATTGCTTGTGTGTGTTAAAAATGCCTGACATGTGGCCTGATCTTGCCAGTCTTTCAGGGTTTTCTTTATGTTTATTTGGTTTTTTTTTTGGTGTGTGTTTTTATTATTGATTTCAAAGAGGAAGGGAGAGAGAGATAGAAACACCAATGATGAGAGAGAATCATTGGTTGGTTACCTCCTGCCTACCCCACACTGCAGTTCAAGCCTGCAACCCAGACATGTGCTCTGACCAGGAATCGAACGATGACCTTCCAATTCATAGGTCTACACTCAACCACTGAGTCATGCAAGCCTAGCTTACATCTTTCAGTTTTTAAGCCTGCATTCTTGACTACTGCAAAACCATCTTAGTTTGCAAGGTGCTAGAAATCAAAGGCTATGGATCCATCTACACAGTGCTCTAAGCATATAGCTGTCTCATAAATGTTTTTAAGGATAATGAATGGTAATGACATTCAGACTGATTATGTTATTCTGCAGTGTATGTTCCTACTCCAGATGAGCACAAAGTTCTATTTAAAATGTATAATTTGGTGAGTCTCAATAGGAGGAGGCAGCCAACAAATGTATAGGAAGTGGCAGGGCTAGTAGTTTGAAAGAACATAGTCAATATAATCATGAAATCATTAAAAAAATTAGCTTATTTAAAACAAAGTATACCTTCCATTCATGGATATTTGGTATCATATGAATCTTTTCTTACCTTTACAATACCCTTTAATTTTACAGATATGGTTACTAAAGTTCAAAGAGATTAAGTTACCTCTTCAGGGTCAAACAGCTAGGACACATCAGGGAAGACTTGAACTCAGGGCCGCTCTTCATTCTACCACACTGCTTCACAAAGAGGCAGCTGTGTGGTGGGCCCAGCCTTCTGGGATTTGCAGTCCATCATTCTCCCTCCCTCCTTGATCTCAATGGGGAAGGGCCTCGTAGTATACTTTGTCAACTTCAGAAAAAAACGTTTTTTTGTCTCATAAAATGGGTGAGAAAGACACTTTCTCTGTTAGTAAATAATAATCCTATATAATAAAAGAGAAACATGCAAATTTGACTCTACCTTTGTT
Organism: Antrozous pallidus; assembly: GCA_027563665.1. Classification (NCBI taxonomy): domain Eukaryota; kingdom Metazoa; phylum Chordata; class Mammalia; order Chiroptera; family Vespertilionidae; genus Antrozous; species Antrozous pallidus. The sequence goes on from CM050512.1 coordinate 41,283,468, forward strand.
CCTGATTGGCTCTGCTACCAGCCAATCAGGAGGGGGGGGGGGGTGAGGCCAAGTGGCACAAGCGCCAGGCCCTGGGGTAGAGATGAAATGGAGGTGGCGGTGAGCACCCAGCCCCCGGGCCCTGTGCAGGAAAGTGGCAGCAGCAGCAGCGGTGGTGGTGGTGGCGGCAGAGAGTGCCAGCATTTGGGCGCTGTGAGTGAAAGTGGTAGCGAGCGCCCAGCCCCCGGGACCGGGTGGTTGCAGGCAGCCCGGGCTGAGCTGAGCAGGGCGATGGCTGGGTGCCCAAGGCCTAAAGCCTCTGATGAGGCTTCCACCCAATGATGAGGCTTTAGGCCTTGGGCAGGCTGGGAGTGAGTCATCAGTTGGACATCCCCTGAGGGCTCCCAGTATGTGAGAGGGGGCAGGTTGGGTTGAGGGACCACCCACCCCCAGTGCATGAATTTCATGCACCAGGCCTCTAGTAATAATAATAATAATAATAATAATAATAACAACAACAACAACAACAATAACAATAGTAATAGTAATAAATCCTCTAGGGGGTAGGATGCAACTAACACCTAGTCTCACAGAACAAATCCCAATACCCACCTCCTTCCTTCTACAGAAGAGTCTACAGGCCCCCTGGTTTCTGCCCAGAAAACAAAGGTTGGGTGCCCTGGAGCTCTCTTGGTCTCCCAGGCTCTGTTCACTGGTCTCTGAGAAGCTAGACAATCCATGCAATAGGTCCTCACTTAATGTCCTCTAGGTTTTTGGAAACTATGACTTTAAGTGAAATGATATAAGGAAACCAACTTATATCTAATTGATAGAAACAAGAGTTAAGTTCCTATAGCACATTTCTGGTCACAAAAACATCCCCAAACTCTTAAATCGAGACCCAAAACACTTACAACATTAAACTCTGAAATAAATCCTATCTAATAAAAGTGTAATATGCAAATTGATTGTGTCTCTGCTACACACACAAGCCACGCCCATCAGCCAATCAGGAGCAAGTATGCAAATTAACCCCAACCAAGATGGCTGCAGCCACTGAGAGAGCAGGAGAGAGGCTTGGGTTTCCCTGGCAATGGAGGAAGCCAAGCTTTCTACACATCCTAGCTGGCCCAGGCCTCCACTCAATGCTGCAATGTTTTGATAATAGAAGATAAATAAATCCCAACAAAAATGGCAGCAGCCATGGAACTGGAAAGAGCAGGAGGTTAGGGTTGCCCCCGGTGATGGAGGAAGCCAAGCTTTCCACCTACCCTGGCCTGCCCTGGCCTCCACTTAAGGCTACAAAGTTTCAATTATAGAAGATCAATAAATCCCAACAGAAATGGCTGTGGCCACGGAGCAAGCAGGAGGCTTGGCTCCATTCCAGGCTACAAAGTTTTAATTCTAAAAGATAAATAAATCCCAGATACCAGGGTCTCTACTTGGGTCACTGGGGGTTATGGCCAGCCTGCAAACCACCAAAAGCTCCTCGCCCAAGTTGCCCCAGGCCCCCAAGGGAACCCGCACTCTGATCTGGGACAACCTTCAGGGCAAACCAGCTGGCTTCCACCCATGCACCAGGTCTCTATCCTATCTAATAAAAGAGTAATATGCAGATTGACCATCACTCCAACACACAAGATAGCTGCCCCCATGTGGTCAAAGATCCTGCCCCAATGTGGACAAAAGATGGCCAGCAGGAGAGGGAAGTTGGGGGTTACCAGGCCTGCAGGGAAGGGCAGTTGGGGGACACACAGATCTGCAGAGGAGAGCAGTTGCGGGGGGGCGAGGGACTGATTGGGCATCAATCAGGCTGGCAGGGGAGTGATTAGGGGGTGATCAGACTGGCAGGCAGAAGTGGTTAGAGGCAATCAGGAAGGCAGGCAGGCAAGCAGTTGGGAGCCAGCAGTCCTGGATTGTGAGAGGGATGTCCAACTGCCCCTTTAGGCTGGATCCTACAAGGACATCACTCGAAGGGTTCCAGATTGGAGAGGGTACAGGCTGGGCTGAGGGACACCTCCCACCCCCCGTGCACAATTTCATGCACCGGGCCTCTAGTGTGTTAATAAAAACAAATAAGATCATTCTTTTCCATCCTGTTTATTCTAGTTCAAGGTCCTGGGTAGCCCAGCCTCTTGCAGTAGCTCAGGGCACAAGGCGGGCACCCACCCCAGACAGGGGTCATCCTGTTGCAGCACCACTCACACCCATGCTCACTCACACTAGGACAATGTAGACACTCCAGCTCACCTCATGAGCACATCTTTGGGATATGGGAGGAAACCGGAGTCCCCAGAGAAAACCCACACAGACATGGGAAAACCTGCAAACTCCACACAGAGAGTGGCCCCTGCCCGAAATACATGTTTTTCTTATCAATGTTATAACAAAACAAGATTAAATTCAATGAGGTTATTCGAAGACCTGCTGTACTTTTGAGCACCCCCTATATTCCAGGCATATTCCAGACAATGTTGCTAGTTTTTCATTACCACGAGGTCATCAAAGAGCTGAGTGAAGCTTGTTGAAATATAGTGGTAATTAACAGGTTATCTGAGCTTCATCTGGTAATGGCAATTCCTTTGAATCAATAAAATCTCAGTTTTACAAATATATCCTGGCATGGTGCGCTCCCCTTCGTGACTTGCAATTCAACATCTCATTTCACACTACATTGTGTGTAATGATTTTTGAAGAGCGGCTTACATCATCCACTCCTCGATGTTCAGAATTACTTTCAAGAAAAAGCTTTGGGGTGAGATTTCACACTTGGCAAATTTAAGCACCACCATGGAGGCATAGAAAGCAGAAACAAAAATAGTTTTCAGGGCAAATTAGGTCATGAATTTTGTTCAGCTACGGAACTGGCCTCACAGAGGTCTTGCTACAAAAGTTGTAAACAAAAGGAAATGCACATGGCAGAGGTCCCGCAGAGCAGGCCCAGCCCGGAAGAAAGACAGCCTGAGACCCCATCAGGTAGCGTCCCAGCTGTGGCAGGAGGACATTTCTGAAACATTCCCTGACAGGTGTTTGTTCTTAAATTCTTCTAATCATTACCCCCTTTCACTTGCCTTCCCTTTCAACATTCCCTACCCACCCCCGTTTTTCCTCTTTTAAACCCGAATTTGAGGCTGAGGTTTATGGCCTAAGGAGAGGGCACAATACAGTCAGAACAAGTAAAGCACCCGCATTTCTAAATCACAATTTTTAAAACTCCTGGTGGAGACAATAGTCTTGACAACTAAGACTCTTCTGATTTGCAAAGGGCAGGCTCTTTGGCAGATAAAAGATTTTTCTGAGGTTCAAGCACCAAAGTCCTAAGTAATCAATATATAAAGCTTATCCATAAATAATAATGGTCCAGGGGTGGGGGGATTTTTTCTGCTGGGAAGAGAGGAGGTTACAAATCTTTCTGGGTTGGAGTGGAGTGCTGAGAAATGAGAGAGGAGAGCAACAGTGTTTATTACCAGTCTCTTCAGCCCTGCCCTACAATAGTCCCAGCTGCCTGACTCCCTGTCCCCACCACCTCACCCCATTCCGTATATGCATGCTGTCTCCCAACCCTTTGCCCCACATACTGCCTCAGTCACACTCTGTGAGGGGATCCCTGAGCAGAGGGGCCTGTGCTTGAAAGCCCATGCAGCAAGTTTTCCTAGAGACCGTTCACTGGCCAGTGCCAGGGCCTGGGATAGCCCCACCCCCACAGCCTGGGTGTAGAAGGGCAAAGAAAGGGCCAACTTACATGGAGGGGTCTCCTGGGTGGAGCAGGAAGGACATAGTGTGTGGAGTGGCACTAGAGATGAAGGGCTAGTGGAGAGAGGCCATGTGAACACAGCAGCAGAATTCAGGAAGGATTGAAACCAAAAGCCCTTAAAGACCAAAGGGCCAAGGACATCTCATTAAGTGCTCACCCACCTCAGCCAGAGGATTCCCCCAACCCATCCGGCAAATGCTGCTAGCCCCTTCCTGTCCGTAAACTTAGATGTCACCTGCAGGATGAGGAAGGGGCAGAACTCTGCTGATGACTGGACTTAGCAGGAAATGACTGGGTCCTCGCTAACTTGACTGTTTCCCTTGAATATACAAGATTAAATTTTCAACGACCAAGGAGAATAAGTTCCAACTACTTGTGAGTCCTTACCCATTATCCTATGTAATAAAAGACTAACATGAAATTGATCGAATGGCAGAATGACCAGTCACTATGACATTCACTGACCACCAGGGGGAAGACACTCAATGCAGGAGCTGCCCCCTGATGGTTAGTGCGCTTCCACAGGGGAGCACCGCTCAGCCAGAAGCCCTGAGCTGGGCTCACAGCTGGCAAGTGCAGCGGCCAAGGCGAGAGCCTCTCCCACCTCTACAGCATCATTAAGGATGTTTGACTGCCAGCTTAGGCCCATTCCCTGCAGGGAGCAGGCCTAAGCCAGAAGTCAGACATCCCCTGAGGGCTCATGGACTGTGAGAGGGTGCAGGCCAGAATGAGGGACACCCCTCTTCCCCAAGTGCACAAATTTCATGCACTAGGCCTCTAGTATCTATTATAAAGAACTATTAATTAAAAATATTAGCTTTCACCAGAATAGTAAATAAATCCAGAAAAGAAGTGAGGGGGAAATCTGTGTTATTACTCCTTTTTAATTTCTACAACACAAAATAATATAAACTATAGTAGCATTAGAACACTTGGAAATTTAAGCCATAATCCCATCTCTGAATACCTGTCATTTTTTTTTTTCATTGTCCTGGTATTAAAAGGTTCTATTCCAAGAGCTGACTTGAATATTAGTATTAAGTCTGTAAAGGGCCCCCTGGGAAGGCACATGGGCAATTCTTTAAATTATTGTCAACTGAGCCTGAGGCCACAGGCCTAGCCTCGTCTTTGTCTTCGATAAACATCTTCCCAAGAAGGCAGATGTGTTATCAGTACTGACTTTTCACCTTTGCCCAGGTGTCTTGTAGTGGGATTTAGATATGTAAATCCAGTCAAATACCAGGTATGCTCAGGCCTACACAAGAATGCAAATAATCTCCTTTGATCCTAACTTTAGTGTAACTTCCTGGTATTTTGGGGTTTAAATAAACGCATTGCATTGGCTCTGGGTCCCTGTCTCTCCATCAGAGAAGATAGTGTCCCACCTGGTTCCCAGCTTTGCTTCTATCTCTGCATCTTCTTTCTATTCTTTCTTTTATTTCTCAATCCCCAGCTCCTCTACTCAGAAACTAGACCCACTCTCTTTCCACGCTGGATGTGGAAAAGAGAGAAACGCCTACATAAATCTTCAAAATAAATGAGGCGAAGCATTTTAAAATGCAAATCTGATCGCGTCAGTTCTCTCCAACATGGGACTCATGAGAGAGGGAAGCTGACCTGCTTTTGCTCACCAGAGTAATCCCAGCAGGGAGGCTGGCTCGCCCCTCTTTTGTTGAATGAATAGAAAAATAAATTAATTGATGTAATGATGATACTATTATAATAACCTGGTTATTAATTAACAGGGAATGAGTAAAGGGGAAACTAGATAACATAGGCATGCCATTTGTACAACTTGGCCAGGAAGCTGCAGTTAACATTCTCCAAGTCTGCTCCCTTCAGATCACTGGTGGAATGGACTGGACAATAGGTGCATGACCAGTAAGGTCTGGGTGATGTGAGAAGATGCCTACCTGTCAGTCACACCTGGGAGTGACTTAATTGGCTAGAGTAGGTGTGGCCACTGCAAGAGCATAAAATCTGAGATACTTAACTCCTGAAGAAAGAGAATTCCCTGTCTTGCTCTCTATTGTGCTCCTAGTCCTCTTGCTCTCTTGAGATTCCCTGTTGCAGGGGGCGTGCTCCCCTGCATTTGCCACGTGGCTCATAGCTATGTGGGACCCACACATGGACGGTGATTAGCCTGATGCTAGGGTGGACCCAGCTCCACCAGGAACACACACTCTGGACACTGGGCTTGCTTTTGGCTCTACTGAACCCCCAGCCGCACATTTTCTAGTACTGGTTTAAAGACAATGGGGCTTTGCAAACTGAGGGATGTGAGTTTACACACACACACATACACACACACACACACACACACACACACACACATACACCAAAACAAAAAACAAACAAAAAAGCACCTCATTCTCCCATGTGAGCTTTAGAAAATTCCTTTTCTGATGATATTGCAAGAACCCCACTCTCACTAATGACAGAGGAATTCCACCCACCCAATCCTCCAGCAGCAATGACATTGGTAAACTAACTCTCTCATTCTGGCTTTGAACCTTTGTAACTACAGGAGTCACATTTACTTTCTCGGATGAAGGATGGCAAAGAACCCCTTGACCAATCTTTGCAGTAACTAAGAAATTATTTAATATGTTTCTGTTCTAATTGCAGTTATACTCTCACAAATATATATATACCGAGCTTATTTAATATAGTTCTTGATCTCTGGAATCTAATTTATAGGCTTGAAAGTTTGAACTTAAAACTGAGGAAATTGGCTAGAGTATAGACAGGTATAATTCCTTTATGTTGCAATTAAAATTTCTAGAACTGGCTGTGTTTTGTTCCTAAGGAGAAATACAAAAGAACATTCCATTAAAACAGTGAATGCAAATGAACACACTTCCTTGTTTTGTTTTGTTTTGTTTTCTCCAGATTGGTTTGCAGAGGAATTAATTTATATCCATGACAAAACCTTTTCCCTGAAAAGCATACGCTTTTGGTTTTTATCGCCTGATCATTTGGTCATCTCTATACATTTTGTTGCACAGAAACATTTTTATAGATTTATGACTATCTATGTAAACACCTTTTACTCCAGCAGCTCTCACATTATCAGCAATCGGAAGAATTTGAGATTCTCAATTCTCTACAAAATATGAACAAAAATACTGCAGATTCTGCTTCCTCGCCTGCCAAAATCTCTCACGTGGTAATTTTAAAGTCTTTATCAGCATCACCATGAACTACATAACAACCTAGTCTTCCTAAAAGTAAATGCACAAGGGGAAATTCCTCTCAATGATAAGCAAACAGCAATTATTATTCCCTGTTATTAAAATGCTCTTGGTTAATTGCACAGATACCAGCAGAGAGATTACCTTAAAAGGCTAGATACCACAGGGGAGTCAGAGTTTTGAACCTTCTGGTCTAATTTAGAGGACAGTTTGCAGAGAGATTCAGTAAATATTTGTGAGGAACCATTAACATTGAGTAAACAATTCAATGCCTGCAAAGAAAAATTCATTTAAATAATTGTGAAAGAATCTTCTTTGATAAATGCTGAAAAGGAATTATTTTGAAATGAAAACAGCCTAAATACATTCACCGAAGAATACTACCAACCACATTTTCTAAGCTTTCTTTGTTGTATACACAGTTTATCATTCTGGACTGTATTTATAAGAAGCACATGTTCAAAAAAAAAAAAAAGCTGCTGTTTTCAGTCAGGGATTATTTTTCAGGGAATTCAGTGAGCTCAGCCCTTTCTTAGCATTTTTTCAGTTTCAGTCCCAAGAGACGTGGGATTTTACCGTTTGTCCTGTGTGCTGATAACAACATACCACTTGCCAGGTTTGATACTGTACTTTCATTGACAGGGTGGAGGAGAGAGCCAGGAATGAGGATGTTCTGAGGTTCCTCCTCGCCTCCAAAGGACAGAGAAAGCTACCTAGTGAAGATGAAATAACTGGAAGGCTTCCTGGCCCAATTAAAATTCGACTTTGATGAAATATTTTGTTTAAAGAGAAAAATGGTGTCTCTCTGGTGAAAACTGTTTAGGACAGCTGCTACAGGGGAAGCAGGTGCTTGAGTCTACCCTGAGGGTTTCAGAAATATTAATATTTAAACCTTTCACATTTCACTCAAGTTCAGGGCCACTTCCGATCGCCTGGAGGAAGACAGAACAGGAAAATCACAAGCCACAAAAAGGGGGAATACCTTCTAATTTGATGCGGAGGGGGGTCTATTGTCTGCATCCCAGCCCAGCCTCTGTTTGCTGTGCGTTCACAAAGGCACTGCATTACAATTTCAAAGCTGGCTTCTTCCTCTCCCCATGGCAAAGACATAACATGTCATCAGAAGGCAGGGTTTGCCAGGACCGTGATTTGTTTGTCTAGACTGGTCATTGAACTCTGTTTATTACTAAACATCATGTGGAAGTGGCAGCGAATCAAAGGGGTTTCTGGGAACCTGCAAGGCCTGTCTTCCCAAGCACAGCCAGGACTGCTTGGGGACAGTCTTCCTTCTCTGTGTCCATAGCCTGGAGGGGCCTGCCTTTCCCAGGACCTGGAGGCTGACCATTAGACTAACCTTTCCTCTTTTTGACCCAGGACCTGACCCCAGGTCATTTGCAACCCTCAATGCCCCTCCCACCATTGTTCGTGTGGGCAGCCCTTAAGAACTCTGTTCTGGGCTATTGCATGGAGAGGTCAGGAGGAATGACTAATGATTAACATCTGAAAATGGAACAAGAGAGAGGAAAATGCTACCCATCATAGCAAAATCGTCTCCCAAAAAGAGCAGAGGACCCCCCAAAAAATGCACATAAATAATAGCTTCTTTTCAAAATGCAAATGTGGCATTTAAAAGTACTCTTCAGGTTTGGTTGTAGAGGGACGCGTAATTAGCAAATACACGGTGATCATTTTTACAGATAATTGTTAGCTTAATGTTTAATGAATTTGTAAGTTCTCTAAAAGATATGATCTAGAAGATACACTGAATGGAGATTTACAGCTTCCTTTAGAAAATAATGCATGACTTGATTCTTTAAAAAGCAACTGTTGCCTATAAAATTAAAATTGATTTGGACAAATATGGTCTCCCCTGCAACATTTCTGAAATGCATTGATTATGTTAAGGAAGAGCTAGGTGCTAAGACAGCTACTAAGCTCCATGGCCTAAGGATAAAGGTCTCTAACAAGAAAGGCCAGGGCAATGAATCCATATGAACTTTACACAGCTAAATGGGGGCAGGTTATCTAATCTGTATTTCACTTCGGCCTTGGAATTGAATGCTATTACACCAAAGGGATGTTCAGCAACATAAAGCAGCACTTTCAAAGGTTTAGCTTCTGCATTATAACAAGTTAGTGGTCCTTCATCAGGCACAGAAACCTACAGGGTCAAAACCCCCACAAACTTAGACCCTGACCAGGGCTTTCTGGCCCTTCCTCACAGACATCTCAGGAGCCCAGTAGAAGACCTGGCCCTAATCCGCTCTCTCCACTCTACCTGCGTCCACAGGGTAGAGACCCATCAGTCCCAGAGGAGCAGCCACAACTGCGGCCTGCAAGTTCCTGACAGTCCAGAGGAAATCCAGGGGAAGGAAGGAAACCAAGGCTCCTGGGCCCCATCCTGACCAAGCCCTTAGGATGGCTTCTGGAACCTCAGAAGGACAAAGAGGACTTAATGGTGCTGCCCCGGTGAGCCTGGGGTGATGCTGTCATACATCGAAGCCAATGAACAGGGGCCTCTGGCTCCGGTGTTGGAGAAAACTGCCTGTGGTAAAGTCAGCTGCCCTAATATTACCAGCATCACTGTGTGGAAATCAAAAGGGTTTTGTGATTACAGTAATGAGTGCACTGCATACGCATAGGAATGTGAATCCTCTTACACAGTTAGTTAGGGTACACTCCAACAGTACACCCCAAGGGCCTCTGCTTTTCTTTTTACTCTTTTCCCAACTTATTTGGAAGGTGTCTATAATGCTAAAACACTGGTTGAATTAAATTAAATACATTCAGGGGAACTTTTAAAACTCCAAAACAAACAAACAAAACCAAATAGTCATTTTATCCAAGTTCACACAACAAATCATTTCCTTTAGAGGCTGAAAGGGATATCAGATGACAGCAGAAAGAGCAGATGTATGAGAAAGGGTCTCCCCTACCCAATGTGGACATTGATTTTCTCTCTTTTTTTAAAAAGAAGTCTTTGCACAGAGGTACCAAGTTATAATTTAACTCTCAAGTTAACTACAGGTCCCCTTGTCTTTCAAGTCATACAAACACAAAGGGCTTTAATGATCTTTTAACTGAAGCGAGCAGAAACAAGCCAGGTGAAAATCACTTCTCCCGCTAACTCCGCTAACTCGATACTCTTGGCCACTCCAAGACGGGCCTGTGGGACCGTGAGCCACCGGCCCGTTCACAAGAGGAGCACAGGAAACTCTAGGCAGTCCAGACAAACTTAAGTCTGACAAACACAGGAAGGTTACTAGCTTGAGAGGTTCTGATTATACAATTAAAACCTGATGCACGTGAATAATGAATAATATTGATCCTAAAAAGAGAATAGTAGATGTTTAGTTAAATCAGTTCTCCCTTTCGATTAGACCAAACCTAATGCATAAACATCTTCTTCCACCACAGTGAAGAAAAGAAAAAAGGAAATCCATGAGCACTCATAATAACCTAGTGGGAAGAGACATGAAGTAGTTTTTACAAGGTGCCCCTCAGCAAGGCACACATCTCTTTAAGGAAACTAACGGACACATGCACTTCACATATAAACTCACCCTTTAGATGCAACAAAGGACTTACTCCTTTACAAGGAAAAAAATCCTTTTAATAAAGAGGTCAGTGAGTTATGAAATTGTGAATACTTTTTCTTTATTCTTTTTTCCAAGAATTTATATTTATATTTTCCAAGTTTTTACACTAAGACCAATTTTTACCTATAAATTTTTTTTTAAAAAAAAACTTATTTTTTAAAGTTAAGAAGTCCTAGACTCTATGGTGAAGAATCATCTGAAGACTCTGAGCTGGCCCCTTCTCTGCCGTTGTGTGAATTAGAAACAGGCAGACACAGCCCCACGGGATGCCGTCAACTTACCCCTGGTGACAAGCACTCCTGCACTCAGTCCTGTTGCTGGTTCTGTGGTCCCGATTCCTAGTACATCACATTTTGCATGTGTCCATTGGCCCCTGTGACCAGAGTCCTCAATCTTCACACACTGTCCAGGAATGTGGTTCCTGGCCCTGACATTCACTCAAAAATCCCGTCTAAAGAAGACACCCGGACAGCTCTGTCTTGAGAAACAGAGCAATTCTCTTCTCAGTTCGGCATAAAGGAATACCAGGAGGGGCTTCACCAAATGAACAGAGGGCATGCCACTGTGGACAAAAAGCAGAAAATGCCTGTTTTTATGTCCTCTTTCCGCACATGTCACTTAGTAAAGACAGATCTTCACTCCCTGAGGGTCTTCATCAACCTCAGCATCCAGTTGTATTTCTTTTTATTTTTTAAACAATGCCTCCAGCCACCTCACTCCCAGGTTAGCACTGACACCTTCCTAAGTGGCCATAGAAACACGCTGGGGGGGGGGGGGGGGGACGCTGTCACTTTTAGTGCTTATTGTAAAGGGCACACAGGTCCTCTCAAGCGGTTTCCTGTGGTCCTGAACCTGAGCACCAGAGCATTGTGGTGCCAGATCAGATCTGGATTGGACATGCACAGCTCTCAACTCTTTCCACGTTAGCCAAACCTTCAAGATCAGGCTGTGAGGGGTGGAGCAGCCATCCAGGTCATTAGAGGGGCGCCAGATTGACATGTATGAAAAAGGAGGAAGGAAAGGAAGAAAGGCCTGTTACCCAGCCAGACATATGAACAGGATTAAGTCTGGCCGTAGGACTGGCTACATAATTTACAGAGCCCAACACAAAACGAAAACATAAGTCCCTTTTCCCAAAAGTATGAAAAATTTCAAAACAGTCACAGCAGCGGATAAACCCAGCATGGGGCCCTTCTAGGGGCAGAGCCCTAGCTGGTCTTGCTAGCTATTGGTGGTAAAGTCACTGGCTTCTGTGTCCAAATAAGCAGTAAATGGGCCATCAAGAAGTCAAAAGCTCTATGTCCCAGGTCAGCCTCTTATTTGCTGGTAGCTCAAGGCATTGTTCAAAAAATTTTTTTTTCATTTGGAGCTTTAATAGTGACCAACAGCACAGTGATCTGACTTGAATTTGGCAGCTCCTGATTCTAGAAGGGGAGAGCAGGTTAAATATACCCTCCATCAAATTAAAGAGAATATTCTTCATTGTAACAGAACTGGATGGAATTCAAATAGCTTTGAAAACCAAACAAAAATGCAGCGTCTAATAAAAGAGAAACATGCAAATTAACCATCACTCCATTATGGCCACAAGCCACACCCACCAGCCAATCAAGAGCAAGTATGCAAATTAACCCAACAAAGATGGTGGCCAGCCATGGAGCTGGAGCAAGCAGGAGGCTTGGGTTACCCTGGCAATAAAGGAAGCCAAGCTTCTCACCCACCCTGGCCAGCCCTAGCCTCCACTCAAGACTACAAAATTTCAATTATCGAAGATAAATAAATCCTAGATACTTGCTTCCAACCAGCCCTGGCCTCTGTTCAAGGAGGCACTGTCGGGGGGGGGGGGGGGGAAGGGGAGAGAAAAAACGAGGGCTGGGACCTTGAGTTGCCAGGAGGTGATCAGGCCAAGATGGGATGGCAGGGGCCATTGGGGGTAAGCTGACCAGCAGTGGAGCCAGTTGCGGGTGATCAGGCCATCAGTGAGGATCAGTTGGAGGTGATCAGGACAGCAGGGGGGAGCAGTTTGGTGTTGAGAGCCAGAACAAAGAACAGCAAGGGCTGTGGATGGTCCCTAACGGTCAGCAGTCACAATCCACATCCACTATCGGCCACCAGCACCTGGTAGGAACTCAGAACTTCCCCGCCCCGGCAACTGCCACAATAGCCCGCCAGACAGATTGAGCTACATCCCTCTTCGCCCTTTACCCCACACCCTCACCTCCTCCCCTTCTGAGAGCATATATAAAGAACAACCAGAAATAAAATTTTGAGGCTTGATCAGAACACTTTGTCTTGCCTCCCTTCTTCGTGTCCCTGTCTGTTTTCCATTCCCTTAGGTGCGTCCCCTCGTTGTCCCTGTTGAATGACCCCGCAGGCCGGGGCAGTTTGGGGTTAAGCAGGCCAGTGGAGAGGGAAGGTGGAGGCAAGTAGGCCAGTAAGGGGGCAGTTGGAGGTGAGCAGGCTGGCAGGGGGGGCAGCTGGGAGCAAGCAGGCTGGCAGGCAGAGTGGTTAGGGGCAACCAGGCAGGCAGGCAGGCAGGTGAGAGGCTGGAGCCATCAGTCCCGAATTGTGAGAGGGATGCCTGACTGGCGGTTTAGGCCCGATCCCCTACTTCAAGGGGTCCCAGATTGGAGAGGATGCAGGCTGGGCTGAGGAACAACCTTCCTTCCCCCTACCCCATGCATGAATTTCATGCACCGGACCATTAGTAAAGCCATAATTTTCTCTCCTGGTGTACTCATGCTCAGATAGAAGCTAGTTATGAAATTTACCTAATTCTGGGGAGCCACAGACAGAAATAAGAGCCTTCACTTCCTAGAACCCTTGAGCCAACCAGGGCCCAAGCTCCTAGCTGGACCAGTCCTCCCTGAAGAGTTTCAGGTCTCCTCATCACAGCCTTCCTGGGAATTCTCCAGGCTCCTGTATTCCTGCAATTACATCCAGGTCTTGGCAGGGAACCCAACAAATAAATGTATGTATATATTTTAAAACCAATTATTTTCTTTTTATGCTCAAAATGTAGTTAGAACTGAGCTTTGAAATAAAATTTGTAGGATTCAGGATTTCTCCAAGCTGGATTCTCCATCTTTAATAAACTGTCTTAAAAAATGTCCAGGCACCAACTCTGCAGCCTACTGAGCCGAGAAACTACTTTGCAATGTAAGTCACTTTTTTTAGGAGAAAAGAGAAATTCTAACGCTGGCGCTAAAAATGTCCTGCCTAGGTGGGTGAATGGTCTGTGGAGCTGTAGAAACATACCCGGGCCCTGTATGAACATACCCTTGGCTTTCAAACATTTGAGCCACACGGCTATTAATGGTCTGGTGTGCACTTACACCTAAAGTTCCTCCTTGGGGAACTAAGCAAACACATGAAATTCCTAGGACTCTGGCTGAAAGAGGCATTTCTTTATTCTGAGCAGCTGCATTTATGTGGAAAGGGAGGAGAGACAGAACAGATTGGTTGACATCCTACTGTGTACTCAGTTATATGTGAAGTGCTTTCACAAGGGTTGGTTCATCTTATCTTCCCAAAATAAGTCCCAGCATAAAGTTGACTGACTTTCCACAGGTCACACAGCTGACCTAGGGTAGAGATGGACTTCACTACTACCTCAGCAGGCCCCAGAGCCTCTTCTTTCCCTCCGTCACAGTGGGGTTCTGACACTTCATTAGCCAGAAGCAAGCTCAGAAGCTGAGTAGCCAACACAGACAACTGTAAGGGAAGGGCTGATATGGAGCACAGGAGCTCAAAACTTGTCTTCTCTATACCCCTGGGAGAAGTCCAGCCCCCAAAACAGAATACAGGACTGGAGGCTGTGGCATTCTGAACACTCCAGTAAATCAGCTAGACCAGTGGTCAGCAAACTCATTAGTAACCAGAAAGGCAAACCGCGGCTTGCAAGCCACATGTGGCACACGAGTCGCAATTTGCCAACCACTGAACTAGACAGACCAACAGGGTGTCCTCACTGGCAAGCAGAGCCCAGGCTGGAGAAGACATGGAGCAGGCACTGTGCAGAAATCCACGTGGTCAGGCCAGAGGCAGCTGGGCCATCTCTTCAAAGAAGATACTATGTATTGTAAACTATGAGAAATGGTACATCCTCAGGTGACAAGCCTACTGCGTGCTCAATTCAAAGGCTAATTCTACTCTTCATTGGCTGGGTGACCTTGACCAAATGACTTAAACTCTCTGCCTCAGTGTCCAATACCAAGCTAAGAGTTTTCAAGGGTTGAAATTATCCTATGTAATAAAGCTGTAATATGCAAATTGACTGTCACACCCTCACATAAGATGGCTGCCCCCATTTGGTCACAAGATGGCCACCACAAGATGGAAAGCAGGGGAGGGTAGTTGTGGGCAATCAGGCCAGCAGAGGAGGACAGTTAGGGTCAACCAAGCCAGCAGAGAAGGGCAGTTGGGGATGACCAGGCCGTCAGGGGAGGGCAGTTGGGGTGACCAGGCTGGCAGGGGAAGGCAGTTGGGAGTGACTAGGCCTGCAGGGGAGGACAGTTAGGGATGACCATGCCAGTAGGAGAAAGCAGTTGGGGGAGATTGGGCCAGCAGGGGATGGCAGTTGGGGGCAACCAGGCCTGCAGGGGAGGGAAGTTAGGGGTGACCAGGGAAGGGCAGTTGGGGGTGATCAGGCTGGCAGGGGAGCAGTTCAGCAACAAGCAGGCTGGCAGAGGAATGGTTAGAGGGTGATAAGTCTGGCTGGCAGAAGTGGTTAGAGGCAATCAGGCAGGCAGGCAAGCAGTTGGGAGCCAGCAGTCCTAGATTGTGAAAGGGGTCCCAGATTGGAGAGGGTGCAGGCTGGGCTGAAGGACACCCCCCCACACACACACACACACCCACACACCCCTGTGCACAAATTTTGTGCACCAGGCCTCTAGTTTAATTTATGAAAAGCACTGACAACAATACCTACCACATAGGGAGTGGGTAAAAATTGTTAGACATCATGCATCAAGTATTTTCTGCAGCAGATCTGAGACCCCAGAAAGTTCTCCTAACTCCAAAGAGGCAGAGACTTTGGGCAAGCCTTACACACACACCCCTCAACAACAGCCCCATATTCAGGGGCCCCTTCCACAGACTGTTCAGTGGTCTTTGCTCTGAGGTGCAGGGAAGGGGTAACATCTGCTTTACGACCCAGGCAGACTGGGACCCATGCGCAGCCGCTTGCAGATTGTGTGCCATCCCACATTTCCTGTGACCGGACCCATCCCTTCTTTAGGCTTCAGCACTAAGAACACTCTCATGTGAAAGTGGGTCCCTTCTCATCTGGTTCTTCTAAGAAAAAACTATCAAGTCGCTGAGGCTGAAATTTAAGAATCCCAGGGAACTATTCACTCCCCTTTGTGATTATAATAAAATGTTTGGGAACTGCCAGAGGATTTGCCATCCTCCACACCAGTCCCTGGACCTCCCCCAAAGGAAAGCCACCCTTCTAAGAGGAAAAACTTCCCCAGCAGGGAGCCTATCAGCATTTCCATCAGCTGGAGAACTGCTTTGCCTCTAAGACTATCAGGAGATTAATGGTTCCATTTGCAGCTGCTTAATAGTGTTCCAGGGAACCGTCCCTCCTGCTGTTTGCCCCTGGGTTGGCCCGGGGATTTAGGGTTAATGGGGCAGGTGGAGAAGCCCTTTGTTTCCCCTTGACTGGGTGTGTTAACACTGATCTGTTACTCTGCCAGTCCCTAGGTTTTAATCTCAGTCCTGTTCTGGTGGAATGTTCCTCTCCCACCTGCTCCTATCAAGGCCAGGTATTGAATATCTAGAAACTGATAGCTTCAATGAATGCCCAGTTTGTGTCTTCCAAGGACCCAGTCCTCAAGGAGGCAGATATCTACATCAGGCTTAAAACAATACGAACATGCAGCAACACCCAGCTTACCAGAAGGGCTGCTATCTTTTGCAGGACTGATAGTGCTGTCGGCACCTTTGCTGGGGACGTGAGAATTCATAAGATTAGACAAGGGTTGTGTCTTGCTTGTTAGTTTCTTGGCAACCTCCTTCCCCCACCTACTTGTGTTCATTCTCTGTACACTACAGTTCTAAGACCACCTTTCATAAGCAATACATTTTGTTATGTTGTTTGCATTTATTTGAAAGTAGCTACTGAATATCACCTGGCTAGCAATGCATTTATTTTCTTCCTACTTAAAAATCTCATTTGAAATCTCAAGGTAACATTTAAAAATTGAAATAACTTGTGTGTAGAATTTTCGTAGAATTTTCCCATTTATTCAACCTACTAAGCCAAAAACTACTTTGGCATTCTTTGTGTGTGTGTGTGTGTGTGTGTGTGTGTGTGTGTGTGTGTGTGTGTGTTTGTGTGTGTTTATTACATACTGAGCAGTTTTCCAGAATGCCAATAACTCTCAGCTATGATCCACTTTAATCTCTCACATTCCTATTTATACTCTGAATTCATTTTGCAAAAGAGACAGAGCTTTAAAGTGGGACTTGGAACTTCCCAACTCTTAGAACTTAAAATATATATATATCTGCATTGTAAATGGAAGAAACAGTTAACCAGTCTCCAAGACACAATGCTCAGAAATGCACCTCGGCGGTTTCCAGCTCAGGACCTGCCAAGCCCCCTTGCAGGCTGGTGAGGGCTGAGCTCTCCTTTCAGCAGAAGGCTCCTCAATTTCGCTTCTCTGTGTGATGACATGAATAGATAGAACCGTTCAAATCTTACCTTTTGGATTTTGCTGAGTGGTGCAACTTGAAAAGTGGTCAACATGAGCAAGGACAGACCCCCTGAGCTTAAAGTTTTCAAATGCCATGGCAAAGACTGAGAGTGTTCTTGACATGAGTAAGGGCTATCTTTTTTAAGTACCCGTATATTTAGGCAACTCAGAGTGCCATTTAAACACAAAAGTAATTTTTCAAGTTAAGTTTAGGCCAGCTCTAACAGAAAGTTAGTCCCCCGGCTAATGTAGATTGTTTGCTTTAAAGTTTCTCACTATGTCTGCATGTAGTGAGGAAGAGAGGTGAGTCCATCTAGCTAGTGCCGATAAAATCATTACTTCTGGTAAAATCATAATGCAGTTTTGTTTGTTCAAAGCCACTCTTTCAATCACCATATGTGTGTGTAAGAACATTATAAAAGAGAGAGACTTGATTTAGACAAACAATAACTCTCGCTGGAACTAAATTTAGTACTCATTGGTTAATGATAGTGAGCATGAATTTTATTTATGTGAAAAATAATGATGAGTGAAAGGGCACAATTTAGACAGCCGCCATTTTGGACTGTGTGACTTGGCCACCACCATGTTGGCCACATGATATGTAAACTTACCTGGGGGCTGCCATCTTGAAATCACAAAGACCAACCCCTCCCTTTGAATTAGCCAATCACGAAAGACTCTGCACTTGAGCTCCAATCAAGAGCAAAGGACAGGACAGGTCACGTGCATTAGGGATTATTTGCGTCACTAGCCCCAGCCATCATCCAACCAATTGGAATTGGCCAACTCATTGGTTCGCATCTGGCCCCACCTCCATATAAAATCACCATGCTTGGGAAATTCGCTCTCTTTGGCTTCCTGCCGCAGCAGCGGCAGAGCCAGAGGGCCAAGCCCGGGCTTGTAATAAAGGTTCTATGCTATTGCATCAGTTTTGGCTCCCTGGTGGTCTTTGGGGATCATGAAATCTGGGTATAACAATGAGACTTATCTATTCTGTAGACCAATGGATCTCATGCTTAGAACACAGCATTGTCATGGAAGTGCTTCCCTGGGACAGAGGTTCGAATTGGACTGCCATTGCTTGGTATCATATTGGAATTCCTGTCGTATTTGCTTTTAGGGCCACTTTACACAAAGAAAAGAACATTGGGATATTATAATTAAGTCTTGTTTAACCACCTACTTTATTTATTGAATCTGATTGCTAAGGACTTTGCAAGAATCATTTTACTTTCTAATTAGAGAGATTTGCCACCACTGAGTATATGCAGAGAAAATGCCAAAGTGGCAAGAGGACCTACGCTATGCTTCCTCTTTGGAAAGAGGACTATGTCCAGGGTGTTGTGCATGTTGGGCAGTAGATGAGGTCCTTTATCTCTGTGCTAAGCATGAGGGCCCTCTCTCTCCAGCAGAGTGGAGTCATCTATGGTGCTCTTTCACAGGAGGGTGAAACCAGGGAACCACTGGGAGCAGAGGACTTCCTGCCTCTGGGGAGCTAAGATGCCGCTTCCTGGGGCCTGAAGCATGCTTTAAAAGAGCCTGTGGGGTGTTCCCTGAAAATTCCCAGGATTTTTCTGGTCCTTTTCTTCCTGTTTACTCATCATGCAAAGTAGAGCCCCCACATAATGAAGCCCACTATACCCTCTCCACATGCTGGGG
Organism: Antrozous pallidus; assembly: GCA_027563665.1. Taxonomy (NCBI): domain Eukaryota; kingdom Metazoa; phylum Chordata; class Mammalia; order Chiroptera; family Vespertilionidae; genus Antrozous; species Antrozous pallidus. Next base: position 41,302,357 of record CM050512.1, read on the forward strand.
GCCCATAAGGAACCCAGGTCCAACGAAAGAATGAGATAACCCGGTGCCCAGTGGCTGGCAGATGGAGTTTTCATAGGCTGGAGACCATGTTTCTCAACCTTCCATTATGACAACAACAACAAACACCTAGAGGAGCTACTGAATAAAGACAGTAGCTGGAGCCAAAGTGTCACATCAGGGGTCAGGAAATGTGAATATCGTTTCTTTTGTTTTCAAGCCCTGGTAGCACTTAATTTACAACTGTCCCAAGGACTGGTTAAGCAGCCTTCTTTGACAGCATAAACCCTGCCTCCATGCAAAACTGTTCTTCATCTCTGGGTAAAGGAATCCTAAAGACAGAATCCCAAAGGCCAACCCTGCACTAAAGTCTTCCTCTGCCAGGTTCTCACTGTTGGGTTCTCAGCTTCTCACCCATTACTCCCTGGAGAATTAGAAAAGGGTTTTCTCCCAAGATGTCCACCCCAGTTTATCACTCCCTCATTCAAGGACTCTATTTCTTCCCCATCCCATTATGTCATGTAAAATGTACCCCTCTTTTGGGCATTGGGAAAGCAGCTCAAGGCTAAGCTAATCACACCGTCTTCCACAATTCAGTGAACTGGACCCAGGCATCCAGCACAAACCAGTTTCCTTCCACTTGTTCCCTTTTCTACCCCCACCCAGAAGATCGCACTCCTTTCTGGCAAGTTCAACTCCAGGCCTGAGCTGAAGTCTCTCTGTGCTTTCCGTTTCACAGAAAGCAAGGCACCTCTGCTGAGCCACAGGCCCACTCCTAGGTTTTACCACCTGCCGCTCCAACTCGGCCTCTGAGCCTAGACTGAACAACATGGCCTGGGCTGTGACTCAAACCCCCCTCTTCCCCCTCCCTTGCCCCTCCAGAGAGAGTGCTGGGAACAGAGCAACTGCTAAGCCTCCTTGACCTCCCACCTCCTCCCAACACATGCATCCTTCTTTCCATCTCTGTAAGTTATCCTTTTCAACTTTCTGACTTTCTCAGTTTCTTCCCCCAAGAATAAGCATTCAACGTCCCCAACAGGAGCACTTCAAAGCAACCCAGAGTCACTATCTATTCTATCCAGTAAATATCCAATCTACCAACTCACCCACACAAAGACAGACATGTGTAACGTAAGCCTGTTTCCTTGTAGTATGTTTAAATTACCAAAATACCCATTGATAAATATTGGTGGAGAAGCAAAGCTCTGGATTTTCCTCCCTGACCTGACAGCATGCTAAAAAGCATTAAGACTAAGCCCTGATGATGGATATATCAGTAACTCAACAGAGCATTCCATAAACACTAGGATTATATTCATTTATTCCTCTGGTTACTACTAAGGTCAAGCTACTCCTTACCCCTCAATGCTTATTCCTCCACTTTTCAAACACACCAGCCACGTACTTCTCATGTTGAGGCCTATAGACTGCACACTTGTTTCAATAGCCCTTGACAGCCCTACAACATATGGCTGCATTGGTTGTGTAGACACAGAGATGAAGTCTTCATCCCCCAGGCTCAGAGCCTACATTCATTCCAGACCAATGCTACTCAAACCTCAGTGTATATCAGAATCATCTGGGGGACTTGTTTTGAAGGTAAATTCCTGGGTCTCATGTGCTTTGGATCCTAGGAATCTTCTTTTGTAACAGACCCGTGATTCTGAGAAGGGCTCTTTGAGAAACACTCCTACACATGTCTTAGGCTGTTTTACTATATTGTAACTCTCTTGAGGCCAAAGATCACTCTTGGTTCTTCTTTGCCTCTCCCATAGGTTTTAGTACTATTTACATCACACAGTGGGCCCTCGATAGGCTGAATGACACTGAAGAATGTCATTATATTGAGGTTTAGTACTTCATATCATACAGGTTATGTTGCATTGACCCTCCAATATTCTTATGCCTATTGTAAGACTGACAGACAAACAGCTGTTTATAAAAAATAAATAAAATAAAAAAACTACTGGTGTGTATGTAGTGATGATAAATGCATCTTTCCCCAGTTGCCAGTGACTCTTCACCTAAGAAATGTGTGTGTAGCCTGGTCATTAGCTTCTTTGCTGGAGTTAGTGACACGTTAACTTTTAGCAAGCCATTAGTTGAGAGATCACAGAGCACGTGTATCTACTTTCCCGCTGTTTAATCTCTGTCCCCAAAAATGCACTTCTCACATTCCTTTAGGATGACCTGGTTCTTTAAAGCACAGTGGCCCAGCCCCAAACCCAGCTCTCCAGCTGAGGCACTTGTAAGTACCATTCCCAAAGCCCTAAAAGAGTAAACAAACTCATGGTGATTCTCACTCCAGAGTTTTCTGGCTACTCCTGGCCATAGAATGTGACGTGATTCAGGGGGGGTTATCCCAGAAACACCAGTATCCATCCCAGGTTCCAGATGACAAGAGAGGAACAGACAGCCCAGACTAGAGGCACCACTAAAATCTGGAGAAAGCCTGTATCTGCTTTTTATTTTATTTGGTTGTAACTCTTTAATTTCTACTGGAATTTTTATTCTCCGGTAACAGGTGTATATTTTAAGGCTATCAAAATGCTTTGTTCTGACTTGTTTTTACTTTAAATTTAGGTGAACATTAGGACCATGGGATGTTTCAAAGTCTTAGTACACATTACTGAGCATTTTACAAAAATATCCTAATGCTTCCACGTAATGTATCACATTATATTCAGAATTAGAGCTAACACCTATTGAATTAACTGTGTCAGACACTGTTGGAAGTACTCTACTTATACAGGATGGAGCAAAAGTATGTTTACAGTTGTGAGTACATGAACAGTTTATTCTTCTATTACTATTTACCAGCTAGAGGCCTGGTGCACAAAATTCATGCACGGGGGGCAGGGGATGTCCCTTGCACCCTCTCCAATCTGGATACCTCAAGGGATGTCCGACTGCTCGTGTAGGGATCAGGCATAAACGAGCAGTCGGACATTCTTCTCACAATCCAGGATTGCTGACTCTAAACTGCTCACCTGCTTGCCTCCCTGATTGCCCCTAACTGCTTCTGCCTGCCTGCCTGATCACCCCCTAACCACACACCCTGCCAGCCTAATTGATGTCTAACTGCTCCTCTACTAGCCTGTTTGCCCCTAACTGCCCTCCCCTGAAGACCTGGTCCCCCGCAACTGCTCTCCCCTGCAGTCCTGGGTCACCCCCAACTGCCCTTTCCTGCAGGCCCAGTTGCCTCAAACTTCCCTCCTCTGCTGGCCTGGTCATCCCTAACTTCCCTCCCTAGCAGGCTTGATTGCCCCCAACTGCCCTCCCTTGCAGGCCTGGTCCCTCCCAACTGCCCTCCCCTGCTGGCCTGATCGCTCACAATTGCCCTTTCTTGCAGGCCTGGAACCTCCCAACGGCCCTCCCCTGCTGGCCATCTTGTGGTGCCCATCTTGTGTCCACATGGGGGCAGGATCTTTGACCACATGAGGGCAGCCCTCTTGTGTGTTAGAGTGATGGTCAATCTGCAAATACTCTTTTATTAGATAGGATAGAGAGGGCTGGTACATGGGAGGGGGCCAGCTGGTTTGCCCTGAAGGGTGTCCTGGATCAGGGTGGGGATTCTCTTGGGGCATGGGGTGGCCTGGGCGAGGGGCCTGTGGTGGTTTGCAGGCCAGCCACACCCCCAGTGACCCAAGCGAAGACCCTGGGATCTAGGATTAATTTATGTCTACAATTGAAACTTTGTAGCCTGGAGTGGAGCTAAACCTTCTGCTCGGTCCATGGCAGCAGCCATTTCTGTTTAAAACTTTGTAGCCTAGAGTGTAGGCCTAGCCTGGCAATGGCAGGTACAAAGCTTGGCTTCCTCCATTGCCAGGGAATCCCAAGCCTCTGTTCTCTCCAGTTCAGTGGCTGCTGCTATTTCTGTATCTTTTATAATTGAAACTTTGTAGCATTGAATGAAGGCCTAGGCAAGCAAGGGCAGGCGGGAAGCTTGGCTTCCTCTGTTGCTGGGGAAACCCAAGCCTTCCTCCTGCTCTCAGTGGCAGCAGCCATCTTGGTTGGGGTTTATTTGCATAATCTGCTCCTGATTGGCTGGTGGGCGTGGCTTGTGGGTGTATTGAAGGTATGGTCAAATTTGCATACTACTCTTTTATTAGATAGGATTATTGTATTCTTTTCCATCCAAACAACTGTAAACCTATGTTTGCCCTTCCCTCTATTGACTTATAAAAACAAAACAACATCCCAATATGGTAGGTGCTACAATTATTTCCATTTCACAGATAGAGAAAATGAAGCTTAGAAAAAGTAGTAACAGTATATTTATGCAGAGCAAGACTTCTATGTGGATTATTTAGTCACCTCCAGACCAAAAGTCACTCTCCTGAGAACTTCTATTCAAAATTTCTAGCATAAAAGTCATAGAGTCTTCAGGAAGGCATGTGTGTTTTAAGTAAGCACAATTTTTTCAAAGAGGGTGGCACTGGTATTCTGATAGGACATTTCTTCATTGTTCAGGACTATCAGACTATTCAAAGATGTTCAGCATCCTTAGTCCCAGGACATTGATTGCCAAGACCACCACATAGTTACTGAACAGCCAAAAATACCAATAAATATCCCTTGGCAATGCAGAACACCCCTTCTTAGAATACCTGGGAGGGACAGGGCAAGATTTTAGATTTGATCCTGTGTAAGCCACATTTGGCATCCCAAGAATGGGGTGTAGATCAGCAACACTCCAATGGAAGGAGCCAGGAAGAGAGTGGAGGTTAGTTTGATTTGCCCGTCGCATGAGGAATGATCATGTTTGACAGCTGTATTGCAAAGTACAGAGGAAAGAACGTGAGTATGAAGGTCTGGTAGACCTGGCTTGGAACCTGACTGAAAAAAGCTCACAATTATCAGCCCAAATTAATTAACTTCTTCAACATCTCAACTCCCTCATCTATAAAGTGAGATAATACCTACCTCAGAGAAAAAAATCTAATAAAATAGCTGATATACCCAGAATTAGAGCACCATGTTGAGCACAGAGAACCTCTAAACAATTTGAATTCTCCTCCCCTTTGCCACTGAGCCAGAGGTCAAAGATGCAGTTTATAGTCTTTACCCTGCCATGTGACCTTGGCCATCTCTTCACATCTCTGAACTTCAGGTTCCTTGCCCATAAGAAGAGATGAAATCAAACTGCTTCTAAAAACAACTTAGAATCTAACATGCTGACCTGAAGGTTGAGGGGAGGGAGCAGGTACCGAGAGCCAAGAGCCAGGCAGGAAGGCAGAGTGTGAAGGAGCAAGAAGAGCCATGTGAGCAGGTCCACTCCAGGCCACCTGCTCTCTAAAGACACGACTGGCATATATTACTGCAATGTGCAAACAGGCGCCTTAGTAAAATGTCCACTTAACTTGCCCTTGAGTCCACTCCTTGAGCACCCTGAGGACACTAGAGAAGGACTGAGCCCAGGGGACCCTGTCACTCCAAGGTGAGACTAACTGAAAACAGCCAGGTGTGACCCATTGTCTGGGGCACTGCTCCAAGAGCTATGCCTGAGCCACAGGGGCCTGTGTGTGGATTCTGGAGCCAATCACCAGGGGGAAGGCCACTGAGGACTCCTAAAGGCCTGCTGCCCTCAGCCACCATGAAATCACGAACCTGGTAAAAAGAGAGCGAATGGTCACCGCCCTCAGCAACACCCCCACAGCCAGCCCTGGGAGGCCTGGGCGGAACCCAAATTTTGCCACCAGGAAGCTGTCTCCTAGGCTATTGATTTTAAGCTGTTTATTTAGAAACTAGACTCAGAAAGAACCTTTGACCTTTCCCCTTTCCTGTCCTAGAGATTCAATAGAAAAGCCTGCTTCAGGAAGGAATGTTCACTTTAGCCTAATTTCAATTAAGTGTGGTAAATAAGAGCACTTCAGATACGGGCCTGTTAGGAGCTCTGCGGGTCCCCCTGTTTCCGAGTTGCCCGGCAAGGATTCTCTTGCTACGTGTCTTCCCCTCTTCCTCAACCACCTAGAAATTACCCATTCTCACTTCTGAAATCTAAGACCCCGTCCTCCCCTTTCTTCTTGTCCAAAATGTTATATACCCAATGTTGCCTCACCGGCTTACATGAACTTCTCATTCTCGTATATTGAAATTTTTATTTTCTCCTGTTAACTCTCTCTGTTGATTTGATCATTAAAAGTGGAAGGGAAAATATTCTTTTCTTTTTTTTAAGCCCCCACATCCAACAAGCAGAGGCAACCACACACAATCATGTGGGGCTCCGTAGCCCTGCCCCCTGCTCCTTTCTCTGCACATTTCTTACTTTGTTCACATGGGGAAAGTCTAAGATGCCGTGGTGGGGAGGGGAGAGAGTGGAGTAGCCCACAGTCCCTCCAAAGCCCCAGCGGTAGTGAGGGCCACAGCCCTGGGATGGACAAGCACCCACCCTAAACCCAGGCATTGATGCTGCTGACAGCCCCATCTCTGACACCAGGCGGGCACTGAGAGGGTGGCTCCCTGCCCTGCCCACCCTGAGCCCAGAGGAATTTTCCAGGCAGAAGTTATTTAATTATACAAGCAATTCCCAGGTTCTCAGGTGGTTTGAACCCCGAGGCCACCTGGGCTGCCAGGAGGCCTAAGGTTCAATTAGTGCAAACCTCTCATTTACAGGGAAAAAAAAAAAAAGTCCCAGGGAGGAGGGATGACTTGCCCAGCACTGCAGTTAGGGCAGACGCAGACCTGAATCAGGCCCAGGGCTCCTGCCCAGCACTCCCGCTCCCTGGCCAGCCAGGGTAACCTCATTTGCAGAAGCAAGGAAAACTAGTCTCCCTTACGCTCACTGGATTGCACAGAGGGCTGAGAAAGGCAGGCAGCAAGCCTAAAGACCAACGTTACATGTCAAGTTCTTCTCTTCTTTTGGTCATCAGTTTTCAAGGGACTTTTACTTCTTTGGGAAAGTATGAGAATATTGAGGCTGCAGGTCACTGGTGTTTTCAAAGGTCTGGCAACAAGAATTGCCTAGAGTGAGGATGGGGGCGGGGGGGGGGGAGGCACATAAATAGGAAGGAGGAGGAAGAGAGGGGAAGGAGGGGTGAGGGCAGTGGGAGGAGGAGAGAGAGAAAGTACAGAAGAGCGAGGGAAAGGAGGAGAAAGGCTAGCACTGTGTTTGCTGTGTACCTTCTATGTGCCATACACTTTAGAGCCACTAACTCATTGAGCCCCCACAGCTCCGGGAAGCAGACTCTATTAGTTCCTCCACTTTACAAATAAGGGGGCTGGAGGGGGGTTAGAAGAAGTATAGGCAACTTGGCCAAGTCAGACAACAGGGTAGATTTCATTACAAATGAGAAATTGGTGAACGGCTCAGCACAACAGTAGTTACCTATTTAAACTCATTTCAGGGAGCTTCAATATTCCTATACCTTCAGTTCTTAAAAAATTTTTTTAAAAATAAAAAAAACTACCATCTACAAAAAAGGTGATAGGTCTGTAGTTTCTTCTAAAAGGTTGATAAATTTACCTCTTAAGAACTACAGACCATGGAGAGAAAGTCCTATTTTAACACTGGACCTCAAACTGCAGTATTAAGTGGCATTTAATAATTAGTATCCAACAAATGTGCCTGCCCAGTTGCCACCCCATCCTCTCCCTCCTTCCCCATCAGCGTCACCCCCTGCTCTCCCTCGGAGGGAAACCACCACAATAGGAGCCTTGTTTCTGATAAGAGTATCTGTCACTGACAAAGAAGAGGCGATGTGCTTTTTATTGAGTCGACCCCCTTAATGAGCAATACACAAAAGATCATTAATTATAAGCCCTCCTCTGTTCCAGGCCCACAGACACATTTGCATTTCCAAAAGCTGCACTCAGCCCTGATGAAAAGGTTTGTGCTGGGTTTTGTGGGGTTGGTAGGGAATGGCTGCACCCAAAGACACCTGCCAGCCCCAACTCTCTCTTTCTTCCTTTCTTTATTTATTTAGGAGGCGGCTGGGAGGTTCCCAGTGAGGTTTTTGCCTTGTTTTGTTTTAATATATTTTATTGATTTTTACAGAGAGGAAGGGAGAGAGATAGAGAGTTAGAAACATCCATCAGCCGCCTCCTGCACACTCCCACTGAGGATCAAGGCCGCAACCAAGGTACATGCCCTTGACCGGAATCGAACCCGGGACACGCTAGCCACAGGACATATCTTTAAACAGCACAAGCTCCTGAGCCCAGGCTGCAGGGGAGGATAGGATGTTCACAGGTAAAGGAGCAGTACCTTCCTGAAACAACAAAAGTCAGTGGGGAAGTGGGGAATTTCCTGCCTCTGGTGAGCTTTTGTCACAGCACGAACATCACCTAAACTGAGAATTCTGCTGAGTTTTGGGACCATGTCTGAGTAAAAAGAAAAAGAAAACGTCCTGTGTGGCGTGGCGGGGTTCTCCCTGGGAAATATGGGTTAACTTGTCGAACTGAAACAACTCACTGAAGCCACTTCCTCAGATGTGCTTTGTGGGCTCAACACAGAGGGGCAATCCTCGTGTTTACATTTCACATGACATGTCTCATAAGATTACTTGTTTCAAAAGAACGATGTGGGCTGGCCTGTTCTCCACCGAGCGAGGGACGTGCTATATGTTCTAAAAGAGGACACACTGTACAGGACTCCTAATCCCACTTAGGATTTGGAAATGGATGGGGAGGAGGAATGGGAGAGGAGTCCTACCTGGTGAGCACCTTCTTAGCCTGAAAAAGTGAATGAACACATCCTATGTCATCACGGAAGGACAAATTAAAATGATGATGGACCTGGCTGGTGTGGCTCAGTGGTGGAGTATTGAGCCAGGAACCAAGAGATCACCGGTTCAATTCCTGGTCAGGGCACATACCTGCCCAGATTGCTGGCTTGATCCCCAGTAGCAGGCATGCAGGAGGCAGCCAATCAATGACGTTTCTCTGTCATCGATATTTCTATCTCTCTCTCCTCTCCCTTCCTCTCTCTCTAAAAATCAATAAAAACACATTTTTAAATGACAATGAGATACCACTACACAAATATTAGAATAGCTAAAATTCAGAACAATTAACAACACCAAATACTAGCAAGAATGTGGGGCCACAGGAACTCCCATTCATTGTTCATGGAGATGCAAAATGATGCAGCCACTTTGGAAGATCATTTGGCAATTACACAATTAAACACACTCTTGCCATATGGTTGAGAATAGTGTTCCTTGGTATTACCCAAAGGTTATACTACGCAAAAACCTGCACGTGGTGCTTAGAACACCTTTATTTATCACTTCCACAACTTGGAAGCAAACAAGATGTTCTTCAGTAGGTGAATGGATAAACTGTGCTGTACCCAGACAATGGAATATTATTCAGCACTAAAAAGAAATGAGACATCAAGCCATGAAAGGACAAGAAGTGACCTTATATGCACGCTTCTGAGTGAAAGAAGCCAGTCTGAAAAGGCTATCTGCTACACGATTCCAACTATATGGCGTCCTGGGAAACTATGGAGATGGTGAAACACCAGCTTCTGGGTGCTGGTGTGGGGGTGAATAGGTGGAGAGCAGAGGCTTTTGCAGTGAAAACACTCTGTATGATTCTAGAGTGATGAATGCATGTCATCTACATGTGTCCAGACCCATAGACTGTGCAACACCAAGAATGAACCCTAACGTTAATTATGACGTTGGTGATAAAGATATGTCAATGTAGGTTCAGCAGTTGTAACAAATGAACCATTCTGGTGGGGGTGTTGTTAATCAGGGTGGCTATGCATGTGTAAGGACAGGAAGTGTATGGGGAATCCCTGTATATTCCTCTCAGTTTTGTTGTGAACTTAAAACAACCCTTAAGAAATAAAGTCTTATTTAAAAATTTGTTTTAATCTTTGAAGTTATGTCAGGTTACCATCTTTCCTAGGTTTAGCAAGAGCACTCCCAATAGACTTAGAATAAGCAATTGAATAAAGCCATATGAAATTACATATATATATATATATATATATATATCCAAAAAGAACACAAGGCTCACAGAAATGAATGCAGCTATATAGGTAAACTGGGGGGCCACCTTAAGCAGCCTGGATAATTGAAATGTACATGGAAATCTCACCCTCAAACACAACAGAATACAAACCACATGGAGGAACTGAGCAGGGGAATTAAGAATACAGGCTGGGCAAATTGCTTAAACCTTGCTAAGTCTTAGCTTCCTCATCTACAAAATGAAAATAATACAGTTACCTCCTTAGGTTGTTGACAGGATTAAGTGCGATCCTGTGCTAACAAATTTTCAATACATCTAAACTATTAATCATAATAATCTTGATGAAACAAAATAATCCAAGTGATAAAAAAAAAAGAGCTCACAAAAGAATTGATTCAGGTTGGACAGCATAAGGACGTTACCCTCAGTCTGCCACTCCTGCCAAGGCAGGGATTCTTACCTTGGGATCTACATAGCCTTCAAACTCCCTGACAGTAATGCAAAAACTTGAGTATAAGTATGTTCTTCTAAGAAAGGAATCCATAGTTTTCATACGCTTCTCAAAAGAATCTGGCACCTTCCCAAAATTAGGAATCCCTGCCCTGAGGTATATCAAACTCCTATTTTAAGTCTTGTTTTCAAATCAAAATGTACACAAAACTCCCTTTCTTCTTCCTCTTTTAGTTCAGCCAACACACGCTGCATGTTTCAAAAGAATTTCACTAAGAATCTAAGGAGAAATTAGAAAGGGAAATAAAGCACATACAACAACAACAAAAAAAAGGAACATCAAAGTTCAATGCACTTCACTGATTCTAAGACCAAGACAATAGAGTTGCAGACTGGCTGGGCCTACTTGCAGGTGTGTGGGTCTATTTCTTCCCTCACAGCTCCTCTCTTTTGTCCCTTGGATGATTCACTGCTTTATTTTTATTTAATATGAGATTCTTTTTTAAAAAAATATATTTTATTGATTTTTTACAGAGAGGAAGGGAGAGGGATAGAAAGTTAGAAACATAGATAAAGGAGAAACATCAATCAGTTGCCTCCTGCACACCCCACACTGGGGATGTACCCACAACCACGGAACATGCCCTTGACTGGAATCGAATCTGGGACCTTTCAGTCTGCAGTTCAACGTTCTATCCATTGAGCCAAACCGGTTTCAGCTAAACATGGAATTCTTTTCCCAAGCATCCCATCTGCTTGGATTTGTTCATATAGACACAGACAATTGCTTCTCTCTTAACAGAACTGCTAAAGGAGTGTTTAATAACCTAAGGGGGGGGGAGGGTCATTGTTGACTAGATGACTAGGAAGAGATGCAGAGGAGATTAGAAAGAATTCAGGGAGAACCAGAAAAGGAAAGGAAAAGTCATGTTAGAGTCCTCTACGATCAATAACAAAAATTTGTTTCAATAAAGCAAGCTCACCATTACCAGTTATTGAATCCTTAACGTTAGTGAGTTTTAGAGGCTTTCCTGAATAAGATTTCTTTTCTGGGGGAAGGATCAGAAGTAGGTAAGGAATACAAATATATTAGACCTATTAGATCCCTGAATATGCTCTCCTTCCCTTCTTCTATCATTAAGTCTGAAAGGGGAGGATGGGGAAGGAGCATGAAGAATAGAGAAGATTCTGAAAAACTCTCACATCCAATTCACAAATCCTGAGCTCTGGACGAGACTCTAGAAAATATGAAAATGGAGAGAGTTGAGGTCATGTCTTCAAGCAAGTCTTCTCTAGGGAAAGATATAAATATTAAACAAATAGTATTCAAAGTGATAAGCATGTGGTTAACTATGTGAGGGGGAGCCAGGAGAGGAATAAGGTTGGGAAAAACACTTCACACATTGAACACCAGATTCCCCTAATTTAAAATTATTTCTGGGATCTGCCTTTTCCTATCTACAACTACCCTGTGTTTCTCCAAGACCCAGGCCAAATTCAACATGAAAAACTTTTCTGGGATTAAAACATTTCATGGTAAAATGAGGAAGATGAACAGGACAGTTTTCTTTTCTTCCCTCCCCCTACCCCCCAATAGTCTGAGCACATGCAATTGTGGTCTTTCCTTTGCTTACAGAATGCTTTGTTCTGCAAAATTCAGAAATCTGTGATACAGAAACTACTTTGCCAAAGTGTAAAGAAATCTCAGGGTGTGAGCTTTATAAAAGCAAGAAAACTATGGGCACACAGTCTGATTTCTTAGACCAACTTTGCACTAATCAATCTATCACTAACAGTATGTTACTTCTAAGCTCTACTTCCTAGCCCAACTTCTGTCACCAAGGAAGACAAACCTTTTTCCCATGGGCCTCAGTCCAATTCTCAACCAACACTGTCCTCTCCACCATCAAAGGAACCTCTTGAAATGATTCATTGAGACATAGAAACCTTGAGTTACAACAGTTGTGGGTAAGAAAAAGGTAACAAGACAGGCCAAGTCCCAAGTCCACCAAAGGGGCAAAGGAGAGGGATCGAGAAAACTCTATTTACACTGGCAGGAGATCCAACTTTTTACACCTTACCAAAGAAGATAGATGAGTTTCAAATAACTTACTTAAAAATACTGACCTGCCAAAAATGATTTTTTGGACTGCTTTACTAACCCCTTTTTAAGAAAGGAAATGGCGGTTTCTCTGGGAATCTGTGCTGCTGCTTGATTTCCATACTGTACCTCTGAGGGAATTCCAGAACCAAATCTAGTCTCACCTCTGGTTCCTCACTGATGAAATTTGGACCTACAGCATGCGTATTCTCTCCAAACTAAAGCAAATAAGCTCTTAAAATCTTGGAGAGACTTCTTAATTTTGTAGGAATTTTTTGTTTATTTTATTATCTTCGAAGGATCTTAGTGTAATCTCTAGAAAGATAAAAACATGTTCCTATATTTCCATAGACATCTTGTGTGGTTTTGAGAATGGGTCATTCATTTTTAAGCCATATTCCCTCCTAAATTAGTCTGGCTCTCCTCCAGAACTATTTCTTTAGCAAAAGTGCTTGCTAAATGAATCGCTGATGGGTTTAATAAAGTCATATAAGAGAGAATTCACCTACTTTGAGTGGGCTTCATCAGGCACTAAGCCATACTAGGTGAGCAGCATATGTTTTATGGAAAACAAAGGACAGTGTCCACCAAACAGCAGCAATCATGGCAGCTGTCTCAAAGTCAGTATCATGGGAACCATTGCTGCTGTCATCCGCAGAGCCAGAGTCTGAGGACCAAGATGACACTGTGAGCTCAAGCTTTGAAGTCCCTCCCTCTACTTTAAACACAAATAAGTGGCCTAAAGAAATCTCTAGGGCAAGACTTAAATTGCAAAGAGCAGCTCACTGAAGGCTGCCCAAGGCCCAAGAAAACAAAACTTTCCGCATTTCTTCTTTGTTACTAAAGAGAAGCATAAGCAGTGAAAGAATTAAACTGCTTCTTCAGTAACTAAAGGGTTGGAAATAGGAACTTAGTATATCCTCAATTGAACATTGTTATTAATTATAAAACAACACTCATTTAAAAACCGTTTTGCTTATATTAACCATTGATTATAAGGGGCCACACCTGATTTCAAAAACACTAAGCGAGCATTAGTTATATTTTTATTGAGATGTTTCACACACATTGTGTACATTTAAGGTATACATATATTGATTGGAGACATTTAACTTGCAATATGATTGCCATCATAGCATTAACTGTGCTCACATACTTATTTTTTGCAGTGTTGGAAACAATTAAGATCTAGTCTCTCAGCAAGTGTAATGTTTATAATACAGTTTAGTTGCCTAAAATTATCATACTGTGTATTTGATTACAAAAGGTTATTCATCTACTAGTTATAAGTATGTACCCTTATTAAACAACATCTCTCCTATTCCCCCACCCCCAACTCTGGGCAACTACCATACCATTTTGTTTCTTGCTTTTGTGAGGTGTTTTATAATTCTACATATAAGTGATACCAATCACTCTGATTTATCTTTTTTCTCATCTACCTATATATATATAAAAGACTAATATGCTAAGTGTCCATCCAGGTAATGATGTCACGTAGCAATGCCCAGCTTCCTCTCCCTAGCAACTAGCCTCCTTGCAGTTTCTTCAGCCCAGGAACATGACTTGCTTTATAGCCAGGTAGAAACATTTCACACTTTAACCAAATGTCTGTGAAGCATTTTCCCATTCCTCATCTCATTTGATCTTTACAGAAGTCCTAGAGTAGGTAGGTAGGAGACTTAGTGGAATCCTATTTTCTTTTTTATTAGCTGGAAAATGGAGATTTAGAAAGCTTAGAAACTTGACCCGACTGAAAAGAAGTAAGAAATGGTGGACCTTGAAAATGACTTCAGGTTAGGTTTTCTCACTGGGCAGATTATAGTCAAACACTGCTGCAGTTAAATATTTTAGCCTTTGTTCTCCCTGCATGACCTACAATAATAATATGCTTCATGTTGATATTTACTGCTGTGTTGCTGACAATTACCAGAAAGAGAAGTTGGTATGCTTCACTTGGCTGCAAAAAGTTTAGCTACATCAGAAAGCAGATCTAATTAAGCAAGTTTAATATATATATACACACTCACATGTGTGCAATACATATAAAGCTCTCGCTGGCACCAATTGCATGCATGTGTTTTGATCTGTCATTGTTGATCGTGAATTTGGTTGACACTTCTATTATAGAGAAAGGGTGAATAGCGATATTAAAATATTTCTTCTAATATAATTTTCTTTCAATGTGCACAAATTTGTGCACAGGGCCACTAATAATTGAGTAATATTCCATTGTATATATTTGCCACATCTTCTTTATTAATCTCTTGATGAACATGTTTTCATTTCGTGGCTACTGTGAACAATCCTGCAGTAAACATGGGAGTGCATAGATCTCTTCAATAACCTGTTTTCATTTCCTGTATATATATACCCAGAGTGAATAACTAGATCATACGGCAGTTATATTTTCTTATTTTCTTAAAACCTCAAGACTATTCTCCATAATGGCTGAGCCATTTTACAATCTTACCACATTGCACAAGGGCTCTCTTTTCTCCACATCTTCACCAACACTTGTTACCTCTTGTCTTCTTGATGATAGTCATTCTAACACATGCGAGGTGATATCGCATCGTGGTTTTGATTTGCATTTTCATCATAATTAGTGATGTTGAGCATTTTTTCTTATGCCTGTTGACTATTTGGATTTCTTCTTTGGGAAAATGCCTATTTTAGGTTGCCTTTTCATTTTGTTGATTGGTTTTCTTTTTGTTTGGGGATATGTTTTTTGGGGGGGGGCTTTGTTTTGTTTTTCTGTACAGAAGCTTTTAAGTTTGATGTCCCACCTATTGATTTTTTTTTCTTTTGTTGTTTAAGTAAGCTTTAAAAAAAACAAAACACCAAACATAAAAATGGAGTCACCCATTCTGGGAGAGATCTAGAATGGAGCTGTGACAATTCTAATTAATGAGTTAACTACTAGTCCAGAAATCAAAAGGTGTGGTTTCTGTCCCAGTTCTGCTGGTAACTAGTTTTAAGACCATAGAGATGAGAAGTATATGTATGGTGGGGGAATTATTTTTTCTTTCTAGGCCTCTGTTTCCTCATCTTTAAAATAAGATTGGATTAATCCCTGATCTTTGAGTTCAAGGAATGGCATTAATTTCATCTTCAGGCATTCTTTGAAAGAAGAGCTCCCATTATTACCCTGTGTCAGGCAGTGGGAACGTGCCGGAAAACACCCAGGCGGTTTCTGCTCTGGAACTACTTCATTAGCACTCGGACTGCAAAGAAGCAGGTGCTGGAGGCTGCTCCAAACTGCCCCTCAGAACCAGAGCTACACCCTCCCCATTGATAACGTTATTCCCTAGTAAGGAATTTACCAAACGAATACAGCAAAGGGTGAGGAAAGAAAATGCAGCAGAACTCCTCTAATTGAAAATTACCTTGGCAACGATGCAAAGCAATTTCAACTAAAAATGGTGGCAACCAAGAACAATAGCAATGATTTGATGCCCAGGCCTAAATCTCTCAGATTCAGCCCAAAACCAGTTGGCACAGACAAGCCATCCATCCTGGGAGACACAGGCCCCTGGAAGAATTGTATGGGTGGTGGCGACAGGGGCCCTTAACAAAAAAACCTTTGGAGGACACAGAGACTGTTACCAAGTTCTAAGGAAAAGAGTTTTTCCTCCAAAAGCTGTCTTTTGTGATTCTTGGATTCTTCCAGCAATAACTGCAGTGCCAAGCTGTTAACCCAAAGATTGGAGCCCCACCCACCACCTCCAGCTTCCCCTGCAGAAATCTTGTTCCTGCTGGAAGTCCTTTTATCAACACTTCAGGACTCCAAACACCACTGTCTAAAAAACTATCTGCAAACACCAGAATGCTAATCCCAAAAACAAGGTGTTAATTGGTCTCTGGGTGATTCCAACTTCATGCACAATAACCCTTCTTAGTGTTTCTTTACAACTGTAGAGGTTCTGCCCTCGCTGCTAGTCCCAAGTGCTGGGCCCTTACCTGGGTTTCTTTTTTCTTTTCCTTCCTTTCAACTCATGTTTTGGGTAAGGAAAAAGGGAAATGAACATAGTAAGAAATATAATGGGTCTTTCTCTCTTCATCTGACAGTAATTATAGGGTGTTAAACCCAAAGTAAACCGGGCCGCACAGTGTCCTCAGGAAGAACCGAATTAGGAGGGAAGTATGTCATCCCTGAAGTCTTCATCAAGGGCTCGGGGAGCCACTACTAAATAAGTAAGCACCTCTCAGTGCCTTCGGCCCAGATGCCCACTTCATTGCATTTGGGCCAGTTTCCCTGGCTGTCAGCTATTTACCTGAGGCACAGATCCAATCAGCAAATTGCTGACATTAATCTTTTGTATCATCTTTATTTTCATCTCCCACTTCTGACCTGCAACAACTTCGCCATGTCAGCTCAGAATGTGGGCCATGTGAGCCCTTCCTGAGCCACTAACAATGAAGTCCTGTGGCTGTGGGGCAGCCACAGGGTAGAAAGACCCATCGGCACCACCAACAGGGACAATTGCCCCTGGGTCCTGCTCCCAACCTCCCTTACCCTCTATTCCACCACCCACCACCACTATTCCTATGAAAGGTCTTTGCTGTAGCATGAACAGAAACAACCTGGGCTTTTTATGGATTTTCAGTTGAGCAGATGGCCCTGGAACAATGAAGTTTCTAGAAAAGTGCAGCTCCTGTCCTTTGCTTGCGAGCTGGGCCGGAGCAGAGTCAGAGGAAAGGATTGGTGACTCTCCAGGCAGACAGTGCTGGCCTGTTCTTGTGAGACCC
The DNA here is from genome assembly GCA_027563665.1 of Antrozous pallidus. NCBI lineage: Eukaryota > Metazoa > Chordata > Mammalia > Chiroptera > Vespertilionidae > Antrozous > Antrozous pallidus. The sequence continues at coordinate 41,319,584 of CM050512.1, forward strand.
TCCTGGGACCGCGTGTACTTCCTGATGGGTCTGGCTGTCGAGCTGCCTCCGGTGGGACTGGCGGGGAGCCTGTGGAGCGAGGGTCAGGAGACAGGATGCAGGATCCGTGTGGGAGCAGAGCTGAGCCGGCCCAGCGCTGGGAACCGAGGCCTCAGACATTACTTCACATCTCAGCGGAGTGATGCAAGGGTGGCTGTGTGGCGGGTTCTGGTAAACAGCTCAGCGTTTGGTTCTCTGTCCTCAGTGATGTTCTTGTCACCAGGCCAACGGCTTCATCAGAGGAAGGAAGCAAGGATCCTTACCTAAAACCATACTTTGTTACTGGTAGTAAACAGTAATGATTATAGGCTCCTTAAACCGATCACTGTGCAAAAGCCAGAAAGAGAGAAAAAAGGTGGCACCGCCTTTCTAACAACTCATCTCCCTAAGGATTATTTTTAAGGCCTTGTCTATGATTCAGTCAACAAATATTCACTGAGCAGTTTTATGGGCACGACAGCATGCTGGGTGTTAGATTTGCTGCTCGATGATGAATTCGACACCATCCTACCCTCAAGGGATGTGTAAGACATTATAGAGGCCAGGCGTGCCCATAAAAACCAGATCGTCCTAAATACCATCACACAGACCCTAGCTGGTGGAAGGGAAGGCGATCTCCAGCTGAGGGCGAGCCATCAGCATTAGGCTGTGTTGGGTTATCCTTGTGTGTTATAGTCAGGGGTGAGTAATTCTTCTCTGCTATTGTAAGTCAACTCTATCCCTCCCCCATGCCTGGATATAGTAGACTATGTATTTTACATAAAAATCTCACCTGGTCTAGTCTCTATGTTGCTTCCACTGTGATAAATGAAAAAGAAAGGTCGGGAAGTGGGGGAGGACTCTAAAATTGTTTAGAATGATATCCCATAATAAACCCCATGGTACCCACAGAAAATCTAAAAAACATTCCTCTGTGGTACTAGCTGGGAGCCTGCGGAGCCAGGGTCAGGAGACAGGATGCAGAGTGCATCCGGGAGCAGAGACTGAGCCAGCCCAGCGCTGGGAACTGAGTGCTCAGACATCCCTTCACATCTCAGCGGAATGACACCAAGGTGGCTCTGTTGGATAGCTCAGTTGGTTTGAGCATTGTCCCAATACACCAAGGTTGTGGGTTCAATCCCCAGTCAGGGAATATGCAAGAATAAACCAATGAATGCACAAATAAGTGGAAAAAGAATCAATGTTTCTCTCTCTATGGATAATCAATGAATAACTTTTTAAATGGACTGCAGCTGTCTTCACTTATTTACCATAACTCTCCTTCTGCCCTTTCAACAATGCACCCCAGACACACCCCAACTCCTTCTCCCCAGTGCCTAAAACATCTCCCAGAGGCCTTCCCTGAAAACTCTACCCAAGAAAGCTCCCCCCATCTCCCCCAAACCCTTTAATTCATTAAATACATCACTTTGTAATGTTTATTTTCTTATTATCTATCTTCCCAACCAGACTACAAACTCCTCAAGGATGATGGTGTACCCAATGTTTAGCAAAGTGCCCAACACAGGAGATGTGCACAAATTATTTAACACAGAATAAGTAAGTGAACAAATGATCAATAGTCCTCCTTCCTCTGTAGACTGTGGTTGCTGCACCAATAAAATGAAAGAATTCTAAGCAAGGACCCATGATTATTTATAATTCTATGTCTTGGCACATTCAAACCTAGCTCCTCACCAGAAAATGTTGAGCATTTAGACAGAGTTTTCCTAAAAGAGACATAAAATAGGAAAATTGATGGGAAAACATTGGGTGTCTTGGTCCCATTTTTTAAGAATTAAAAATGCTTGAATACATTTTGTGCTTGCTAAAAAGCCAGGGAACTAGAAATTTCTCCTCACACATCGGCAGACAGATTCAAACAGTGTGGGCAGTCAGGGGCCCTGGCCTAGCCCCTTCCACTGGAGGCCATTAACACGAAGATACTTGCAAAATACTCTCTGACAGAGTCAAAATTGCCTCTATTCAAACCCACAAGCTTGCATTAAGTGCCTCATCCAACCTAACCCTAGCAACGCCTTATGGAGCCTAAAAGTGGGTGGTCTGAACCTCTGCCTCCAAGCCTACCTCAGGCTCAAACAAACCCTGCATTAGTCCAGAACCCAGTGGCCAGAGGGGTGGGATGGATCAGAGATGTTGGTAAATACAGTGGCTTTCTTTCTGTAATCAGCAGGAAACATAAGCTTCTGTTCAGATGGGAGGGAAGCACTGTGAGTGATTTCTCTTCTGAAGCTGTGTAGCAGCCCATGTGAAATGCATTGGTGCTGTCATTCTAATTCACAGCAGACCCAGTTCCAAATTTTGTTTTTTAAATCAATCTTTTTCTGTTTCCCCTGTTAACAAAGAACATGGGGTTATTTAAACACAATTCCACTGGGTTTTCCCAAGTGTTGATAAGGCTTGGACTCCTGCGCATCTCATGAGAAAAAAAAAATCTAACATCCTAATTAAAAGTTTTGTTCTCACAATTGAATCTTGAACCTGTGCCCTTGGACTCCACTTCTCATATGGTAACTTCATTTTGATCTTCCTTTAAAAGAAAAGTTGACAGTGTGTGGGATGAAGCGTTATCAGAAGGAGATGCATTATTATTTTTGATTTTGAAAGGAAATATAATTTGCAGAAACATCATACTTCAGAGATGGTCTGAGATATACCTGTATGCCCAGCCCCTAACATAGAACCCGGGACATACCTGGCAGTCAACGAACACATGTTATATTACATTTTTTCTGAATTAATCAAAATGGTCCATCTCCAGGGTTGGCTAGATAAACAGAAGTGATTTATTAAATAGATTAGGTTTAGGCTCAGGTTGAATCCAATGACAAGAAACTGGAACTGGATCTGACATTGGGTGAGTTGGTATTTTTATCATTTTAAACAGATAATTCAGATCCTGTTGTTTTGGAAGGCTGCCCAAGATCGGCTCTGCATATACTATAAAATGCAAACTAGGGCTTTGACGAACCACCTGCTTGTTTCCCTGAGCAGAATTTATGTTTTCTAAACTGAAGTACCAGCACTACAGACCTGGATTTTCAGAATTGGAACAGCCCCAGAAATCCGAAGCCTGCAGTTAACATACAGCTTTCCTCATGCTCCCTGCCCCAACACACACACACACACACACACACACACACACACACACACACACACATGCCATTCTAAAATTTCACATTACTGGGAAGAACAAACATATTTTATAAAACTTAAATATTGAAAACAGCCACTATAAAATTTTAGAGGCGGTTGAAATTCGAATGCTTTCAAATCTAGTCCACTTATAATTTAGAAAAAGACACACTCAAAATTTAAACATTAACGCAGTGGTGGGCTCATCCAGGCAAACTTCTTTTATTATCAAAAATGAGAGTCTTACTTCTGAATCCTTTGGAGACCACAGGGAAATTTCTGGAAGGGTAATGGTGTGAACACCCTTTTTGCTACCAATACTGTCAGGAGTTAGCAGCAAATTGTATTATAAAAATGTTCATTTTGCTTGTTAAACAATACATCCGTGTTTGGAAATCTTTGAGTGGGAGCAGAAGCAGGTGAAAAGGCTACCTCTGTGGTCATTGCCATTGAGGGGAACCAAAATGAAGTTATCCCAACCACTCTCCCGGCTTCTAGAAGCTCTCTGCCTTGGACAGGTGGTTATCTGAAAGAAGGAGGAAAAGCAATGCTGAAGGAAGCCCTTGATCATCAGGAGAAGAACCTTCCCTATGGCATATCCATCTCTTGATTACTCACCCGTGGGTTTCGGTGGGTACCTGGCACCCCCCGCCCCAAATGTTGGGGTGCTCTTAGGTCCCTTCTGGTTGGGGGAGACAATAGGTGAAATTCTAGTAACCTGGCTTCCCAATCTTTACAACTGAAAAATTTTTGTAGAAGAAATCTTAAAGTCAAGCTAGATCCAAGGCCTTTAGGATAATATGTTGATCTAAATGATGCCCGACATGTCTGTTGCCTTTGCCTTTGCATGATGAAATGGAAAACTAATTGGATCTTATTATTCTATTTTGCCATTTAATATTTTTTAAAGATTCATATTTTGAATGGATGTAGGAACATTTTATTTTTGCCCAAGAGCAGCATCCTCTTGCAGATATTCTCCCAGTGGCTCAACTCATATCCCCTGGGTGTTCCATAAAGGAGCCTTGAGCTCTAAACAATACCAGAGAGCTCGCCAGCCCACCATGTAATAGAGAGGTCATCTCACTCCAGAAAGAGGCAGCAGGGTGTGGGGAGTGGAAAGGGAATTTTAGTGGGTGACAGAAAATACCTCCAGCTAAAGCACTGCAGCCTGCCCCTCCTCCTCTTCCCCTTACCCCTTCCTCCTCTGCCTACTCCTCCTCCTTCCCCTCCTACTCATCATCATCTGTGTGAAACAGAGGAGCTAATTTATCAGACCTCTTCCAGCACATGGTTGGGGCAAGTTTTCCCCTCCAGTGCACCTCCTTTCCTCTTCAAACTCATCCATGTGGCTCTGTGGGGCCTGCAGGCAGGCACATTCCAAAACGGATCTTGAATATTTCATTGTCAGGAGGATCCTCATTAGCTGGCTTCTGCACTCACTCTTTTCTCTAGCTCTCACTGGAAGGCAGGACTAGCTCGCCTTTGTCCTCTTCTAATTTGCTTTCTCCGCCCCTCACGCCCCAAACCCACTGCCTCTGGCACCCCTGCCGAGAACAATAGACGGGGGAGAAAATATTTCCGGGATTAGTCTCATAAATCTCTCACTGGCTTCCCTGGGAATTCTCTCTCCTTAAGCAAGTCAGGCATGAGGGAGCCTTAGAAGATCTTTCCTAACTCATCAGCACGTTTCTGCAACATGCCAGCTGGATCATCGAAAAGCTATTCAGCTACCCAGGAGGAAAGGCTCTTGGCCAAACAACAGGTCAACTAGAAGAATGTAGTACGATCCTCAGTCTTAGCACCAGGTACAAAGCAAAAAAAAAAAAAAGGCTGCTTCCTGACTCTCAGAGTGGTCAGTGTCCCCTGAGTGGATTTTTTACCGAGTCTGTCCTTGCCTGCAAAGCTTCCTAAAGAAAAAGGTTGGGGGACAGGGGAGATAACCCATTGTGATGCTCCTTTATGCACATCTGGGGAAAGGGAAGTCACCTACCTTCCTGTTCCTGAGGGAGCGGGTCCTGGGAAATATAGTTACTTTTCCCTTGTCAGATCCCGTCGCATTCATTTGGGCTGATAACATGAGCCTTTAGATTTTCGTGTGAACACTCACCATTCATTGTCTTTTCTGCTTTGGCCTCCTCTATATCTAAAAGATCTTATCATTACTTTCTCATTGTATTTGTGTCTGTTTTTCATCCCCTTGTCAATGCTTTTACCTGGTGTCAATTTATCAATAATAACAGAAGCCACTGTGCTGAGGGCTTTCTATACATTAGCTCATTTACATCTTGACAACACTACAAAGTAGGTGATTTACAGACTATTTACAAATGAGAAACTGAGGTTTGGGTAAATTAGGACTGTCACTAATAAAGTGGCCGTGGGGATTCAAACCCTGCTCTGACTCACAAGCATTGTTGCTCAAAGACACGCAATAAAATACAGAGAGGCCCTAACCAGTTTGGCTCAGTGGATAGAGCATCAGCCTACAGACTGAAAGGTCCCAGGTTTGATTCCAGTCAAGGGCATGTACCTTGGTTGCGGGCATATTCCCAGTAGGGAGTGTGCAACGGGCAGCTGAATTGATGTTTCTAATTCTCTATCCCTCTCCCTTCCTCTCTGTAAAAAAGTCAATAAAATATATATTTTAAAAAACACAGAGAGCCCGGGAAATGTGCACTTTCTCTGATTAGCACCCATATCTGAGCATATGCTTCAGCATCTGAACAGTGTCTACTGCTACCTCGCCAGCTCTCTGAAGGTGATGATAAAGACTAAGATGGCCATGGCACTTTCTATGAAAAGGCACAATACAAAAGGAATTTAAGAATTGTCAGAAACCTTGAGGCCAGAAACATGCCTCTTCCTAATACAAAGCAGGGTGCTTGCTAAACAGGTGCCTGATTAAATGCTTTTGATGATGAAAGAGAATTCCTCCGGCAATGGAGGCAGATGAGTGAGGTGAGGGGTATTAACTGAGCCACCCCCAGGGGGGCAGAAACAGGGGTGCCATCAAAGACAAGGAGATGAGCCAGACAAACATAAAACCAGCACAATTATGAATAGAAAACGGGAGCCTTTGCCAGTCTAAGGGCTGGTAGAAGTCAGAGACTATATCAGAAGTCGCTCTTCTGTTGGATTCCAGTCTTCAAATCTCTATGTCTCCCCTCTCCAGTACTAACCCTCCAGCAGCATGGACCAGTAGACAGAAACCAGATTGCCGGGGTTTATGGGTAGGAGAATAAAAAACCAGGTGCACAGAATTGATTCAAGAAGAGCTGCAGTACCTGACACGGTTTTAGTGTTCCAGAGAGCAGTGGATGAAGTCACTGGCTGAAAGGGAAGAAATGGAAGTGGAGGTGGGAGAAACAGAAGCATTGGCATAGGTGTGTGGAGACTGTGGAGAGAATAACTTTTCAGGTGTAATGGTTATTTAAAAAGTGAAAAATGCTAAACACAGCCACTTATTCACTCAGGGAATACTTTTAAGCAAAAAGTATTTTTTGTCTTAGGCAAAGATAAAAAAAATACCATGAACAGGCCATGAACAGGCCCACGCCCTCATGCAGCTTCAGGGGTGGGTGGTCATAGTGGCCGGGATGACAGTCGCCATTACTCCTTATGACACTGTGTAGTTGGACAAGCACTTTCACATTCCATTATTTCGTCCAACCTGACCATGTTGCTTGGAGGCCAATGTTGGGAAACTCATTTTACAAAAAGAGAAAACTGAGATTGAGGGATTAGCTGTGCCGAAGTCTCCACGGCTAGATAATGAGAGACTGAAAATGAGAACTCAGGGTGGATGCGAGCAAAGGGCTGGGTGGGCAGAAGGCAGCTATTTTTGGCATTAAATGTCTCTTTGCTCTCTCTCCTTCCACCCCTTTCCTCCCTTGTCCCCACCCTTCTTTAAATTAAACAAAGTCCTCTCTTCATATCTAATTTCGAGATCTGGACTCAGCTCCAGCATTGAAATGCCAGTTCAAACAACTTTGGGCTTGGGGGCAACCAAAGACAGCAGCCAGCAATATTTAGATGAACACTATGTGGTACATTAACGCAAATCCTCATGCACCCAGATTTCCTTGTCCCTTGAGCTTTAGTAAATTTGGTTTAAACCACTCAGTTCTAAAAATAGTGAAAGTTCAAAGCCCTTCCCTCAATTTCTATGAATTCCTGGAGCTTTAGAGTTTAACTTCCTTGTAACTGGTTTCTGCATTCACATCTGCTGTCTTCTTTGGCCCCAAACTGAAATCCAGCCCCTTCACTTGTTTCTACACCAATCCGGTGAGTTTAATCAAATGGTATAGATTTGCTAGAGGGTGAGGAAAGGAGTTTGAGGATATACCTAATCAAACAATACAGATCCTCTGCCATCTCACTGTCTCCACTCTCTCCTTCCCATTTCCTCTCACAGTCCTCCCCATGTAAGCTAAGTGAAGTTCTCTTCTTATTTCACACAATTCAGTGTATCAATCAAATTAAGTATTCTGAGCTTGCCCCTGGGAAGGGTCTTATCCTCTACCCAGAGCGGCTTACCCAAGTATTTCTTCCAAATAAGTATAGTATTCCCTATTAAGAGAGATTAAGGCAAACAAAGTGTTTTGTGACATAATAACGCTCTGAAGCAGACATTATTATTCCCACTTTTGTAGATGACAAACTTGAAGCCCCAAAACAAACAAAACCAGAGGTCGCCAACTGGTGGCCCATGGACCACTGGTGGTCCGTGAGGTCTGAAAGGCTGGGGACCGCTAAAAACCACCTGCCCACATTTTGATAGCTGATTGGAGCTCTAAAGTCTAAGCTCCGATTGCAACAAAGTCCAAGTTTTTCTAAGACACCATAATCTTGAGGTTGTCCCAGAAAAGTCTAGGTGAAGGAGCAATCTTGGAAAAAAAAATGGAAAAGGGCCACTTCCTTTTATATTCAGGAAGGAATTGACAAACAGAAAATTATGCCTATATAGAGATAATTCTCTATGCATAGCCTAGTGAGAATAAAGCCTAGAACCCAAATTGTTGTTTTGAAATTGTCTAATACAGATACATCTGTGACTTCTTAATCTGACAGTTTATCTTGAAGTGATATTTATTCCAAGTAACAGAAGTACTTAGACCTTCACATTGTTCACTTTAGAAAATTGCAGTGAGACAACATAGATGGATCTTGAGAACATTATGCTAAATGAGATACATCAGGTGGAGAAAGGCGAATATTGTATATCACTTATACATGGAATCTAAAAAGGCCAAACTCATAAAATCAGAGAGTAAAGTGTTGGTTACCAAGGTGGAGAGAGAGGGAGGGAGAGGACTGATGTGGTTAAGGATAAAAACTTGCAATAGGGAGTAAAGAACTCCTAGGAATCTACTGCACAGTATAGTGAGTGTAGGCGACAGCACTGTATTATAATCAGCAAACTTGTTAAGAGACTAGATCCTAATTATTTCAGACACTAAAAAGAAATTATAATTACATGAAGCAATAGGGATGCTGATTATCATGGCAATCACATATAACATACAAATATATTAAATCAACATGCTGCACACCTTAAACTTATACAGTGTCCTATATGTCAAATATATTTTAATTCAAAAAGAAAAGAAAAAATTCCTGTGGAGACAGACACCAAGGCAAATGGAGTCATGATTGAGGAAGCATCATTCAAAAATCCGACACTGACTGTAAGGATGATAATGGACGGCTGCATTTAGCTCTGGAAATGAACCAGTCAGCCTCAGGACTGCTCTTCCTGCTGACACTGTGAATCTAGCTGTCTGTGACAAGCTGCCTACCCCAGCCGATGTCTTTGCGACACCTTGCATGGCAGAATAGAACCCAGAAATGAGGCCTACACAAAAGGGTGAATACTGCATGTGACTCTGGGGTTTAACAAAAATTGTAAAGGGAAGTCCTAAAGGGACTTTTTCCCATCATATCACAAGAAAATATCATCATCATCATCAACAATGACATCAGGCACTGTGCTAGGCATAGTAGGTATAAGGACAAGTTAAAACAGAGTTGTTGCCCTCACAGAAGTTCTAGTCTAGAGGGGAGGGAGATTTTAATATTAAAAATCACAAATATAAGCATTAATTGCATTAGTAAATTCTAAATATTTTACTCATTGACTTGTCTGATTCCATAACCCCTAGGAAGTAGGTAGAATTATCCTTAGTATTATCCTGATTTTATGGATCAGTAAATTGGGAGTTAGAGCATTTGAACAACTAGCCAAAGGTACCCTGGAACTGGGATTTGACCTGGATCTGAATCCAGAACTACCCCACTGCATCCCGGCACCGCTGAAAAGAAGGGCCTGAGATGAGCCTTTTTCATTGGATTATGAGATGTGAAGGCAGTAAGCGATCGTGGGAAATAGGAGGAGTGATTGATTATCCACTGAGCCTCATGGAACCTTTTTGGGGACCCCTTACAGTTTCTGCCATCACATTCCACCAGGCTGTGAATATGAGCAACTTTTTTGGATTTCCTTATCCTGAGTTCTCCTTTTTTTCTTTTAAGGAAGGGTCTTTATTTCACATACAGGACAAAGGAAAAAACAAACACCAACACAATTTGCAGGGATCTGTATAGCAGAGCTCCCTGAACTTTTTCTGTGAATAAGCAGATAATAAATTCTTAGGGTCCTCTATCTCTGCTGCAATTATTCCGCCTCTGCTGCAACTATGAAGTTGTACCATGAAAGCAGTTATTGGCAATAAGGGAATGAAGGACATCACATCACTGTATTCAAGTAAAACCTTATTTATGGCTACTAAAATCTGAGTTTTATTTCACTTTTTTTAAGTTACAAAGTAGTATCCTAAGTTCTCCTTCAAAAAGGGATGCTTTTACAATCGCTTTGATTATTCCCTTGTTTATTTGATTTTTATCCTTCTTTACTTGATTATTTTCTTGATTATTCTCAACCAGGAAATGACCAAAAGTCTTAACATGACGAGCCCCATATGACCTGACCACTGCCATCCTCTCCAGCTCCCAACCTGGAACATACCATCCTTTCAAGACCATATTCTTATGCTTAATTGCCTGGGGAATTTTTTTTTTTTTTAAGCTTAAAAGCTTTCCCTGCCTACTTCAGGCATTTCCTCCTCTGTGTTCTGGCCTTTATTAAAACTCTTATCACCAGGTGAACCCTGAGTTTCTCCAGGTAAGAACTGTGTCATATCCACCTAAGCAATTCTAGCTCCTAAGAACAGGCACACAGTAGCCACTATATAAATACTCTGTAGATGAATATATGAATGAGTAAAGGAATGATTGAATACCCTATGACTCAGGACTCTGGCATTCCTGGCAGGCACAATTTCCAAATTCCTCCTGAGCCATTTGACTTAAGTAGTTCAATAAGTAGCACCACGGAATATCAGCTTGGCCATGTTTCTGAAACACACTCTTCCAACATTATATTTTACAGACCAGGAATGGAGGTTTTGCAGAGAAGAGACTTGCCCATGGTCACTTCCAGGTTCCTCTCCGCTTACTCCTGAGTCGCTCTTGGTTGCAGGTGGTTCATTCTCCTAACTGTGAGCTCAATGCAATCCCAAGACATTTTTTAAATTAAAATTAATGACTGATCTACAAAGAAGCCTATTAGTGTCACAATTACCCGGGGGACGCTTGAGAGACACTCTGGCGGGTGGAGGGATGCAGAGGCAATGAGGTCATCCTGGTGTCTGTATTTATCAATGGAGATCTCAGTTCCTTCCCTCCATGAAGACTCTCTGCACTTAATGAGAGATTTTTAAAGCCTGTGGTTTGCAACAAGATCCATCAGTGTTGCTTCAGTTGAGCCTATTATTCCTTGCCGCTCATTGCAAGTACAAAGGGGGGCTTGAATAAATGTAGGATGATACTGAATAAATAGACATATGGTGTAGGTAACACAATTAACCCAAGCATAGATAGTGCAACTAATACTCAACCGTGTGTTGTAGTAAAGAATTTGACAAAGCCTCACCTCAAAAAGTTATGTTACTGAATTCTTTACGAAGAGGTTTTACCTAAACATCTAGACTAATAATAGCCTAGGGCTGCCGTGACTGGATGGATGACTGAACACCTGGGTCCCAGCAGTGGCGGGGGTGGCGGGAGTCAGGCCTGGGACCATCACCAATCAGAAGGCATCTCAGGGTGAGGACCATCACCTCAGCCAGCACTCAAGATGGTCACCTGGCCTGGCCTGGTCCCTCCTTAGAGGCAGCCCCTCCATGTGCACTGCAGAGGACAGACAGGGATGCCTGAGAGGCTGGGGCCATGGTACCCATCCCCATCGTACTCCCCTGGCCTCCTTCACCAGTGGCCCCCACAGAGGGTATGTATGAGAGCCCTTCCCCTGTTACCTCTCACCCCTGTCTCTGGCCATCCCTCAGCACACAGGCAGGCATATCAGCTCTCAAACTTGCCCTACTCACTTCCTCTCACCTCCTTCCAGGGCCTCTGCTCTGGATGGGACCTTTGGAAACCAGGGTTCTGGAGTTTTACAACAGGGCTGGGGTGGGAAAAGGTAAAAAGCACCAAAGACTATTGATATGACTACCCACCTCTGCCTCAGCTTGACCAACTAGTTCAGCCTCAGAATGTAGCACTCAGAGAGGATACCTACTCCCCCAACAACGGCTCTAAGGCCTCGGCCCCAGTGCTAACCTCCTCTCCCCCTTGGCCCTCCCCACAACTGGTGCTTGCTGCAGCCCCATGTGCCTTACTTAACCACCCCTTCCTTCCCTGTTCCTACAAAGGAAGCTGCACCTAAACTTTGCATATAAACTTTGTAACGTTTTGGTGAAAAAAATGATGACCAAGAGAATGCCGCAGTCCCGCTCCGGAGAATGGAGAGAAAGGAGAATTTCATAAGTTGACCGATGGGAAGATATTTCTGAGTGTCTGTCTGGCATGTGACAGTTGTGTGACTGCAGAGAAAGGAGTCCAAGTTTCTCAGCAGAACACCAAGGACTTCTTCCATGTTCTGAACCTTTGCTTTGGTTTTCAGAATTCCCTGCTCCCCATTTTTGGCTCCCTCCCTCTGAGGGGCGCTGTCGTCATCACATGGGTGCAGCTAGAATATTGTATCTCGAGAGGATTGCCCCCATGTATGTATCCTTTTATCCGACGATGAAGAAATCCCAAGGAATAAGAATGGAGACAGACTACTGTCCTTTAGACTTAAAAAAAATCCTGGAAGTGTCCTGCAAAGAGCTGAGACTTGGTTCTGTCCATGTACTTCAGAGAGATTGGATGAGAAAATGGCCCAGTTTGGCCCTGACTTTACCCACTTATGTTACTCTTGAAGGTGGATTTGCCACAATGTGAATAAACTGCCACCTTTTGGAATAGGGGCTCATACAAAATTCTGCATTCCCAACTTTGCTTGAAACAGATCTATGTTTTGCAGCGGTGGCCACCGTCCTGAGACCAGGTCCTGTCACTGAGAATCAAGGGGCACTGGAGTGGAGCCCTCCTCACCCCCTGTGCCCTTTTACTTTCAGAGATAGAGCTGAACTCACTTTGGGGGAAGCCTGGGAAGGATGACAAGTGTTACAGATAGAAAGATGGAGAATGGAGAGGCAGATATCTTGCTTGGTTCCTCCCTGGGTGGGGTCAGGCAAATAAAGACCAGCCAGCCCACCCCACAATTGGGTGAAATAGTGTTCTCTGTGTCCACCTCTCACCACGTGAGTCCAACCACTCCTCAGCTCCGGGCAGCCCTCTGCATTCTAGGACAGCACACTCTGTCCTCACATGCTGCTGGCCCTAAAGGAGAAGGAAGAGAGCAACTGACCCACAGACAACTACACGGAAAGATAGGGCTCATGGCTGGTGAGCACATTGGTAGTGGCAGGAGCCTCTCCTGCCTCCATGGCTGCTAAGGAGCAGCAAGCCAAGTGGTAAAGAGCAGTGAGCAGTCAGGCAGTAAGGAGCAAGGGGTCCTGGACTGTGAGAGGGATTTCCAACCAGCAGTCAGACATCCTCTGAGGCATCCTGGATTACAAGAGGGTGCAAGCCAGACTGAGGGAACCTCCCCCTCCCCCCCCCCCCAGTGCATGATTTTTGTGCACCGGGCCTCTAGTAATAATATAAAAGGTGTAATTCTGCTTACTCTGCTTACCTATTGAGAAGCAGACAGATCTCACTGGCTGCCCATGGCTGATGCGCTGTTTTTCTTCCCTTTAGAAAGCAAAGGTTTTCAAAACAGGATTCATCTCTTTTCATCTTGTATCCCCAGTGCCTCAAACATAGTAGAAGCTACATAGATGTTCGGCAAAATAATAAGTCGACAAATAAAAGAATGAATGTTTGCTTACTGTAGTCATTAAGATTAGGTTCAACTGTACATGAGTGAAAACAAAATGAGAAGTTCAACAAGATTAAGGTTTCTGTCTCTTCTACATGAAAGAAAGGTAAGAAAGCCTGATTAACATGAGAGTCCCACAGACAGCAGAGACCCAGGCTCATTTTATCTTTTTGCCTCCTCCTTCTATACTCGAGGTTGCCTCAAGATCAAAGGTGGCTGCCATAGAATTAATCAAGTCAGTGATGAAGGCAACAGGAAGAGTGGAAAATGCACCCCACTTAGTCAAGAAGTTTTTTTTTAAGCTTAAGTAGTTTTTAAATATTTTTTATTTTTTAAAATTATGGTAAGATATAAATATATTAGATGTAGACATAAATATCTCATCAAGTTTGCCATCTTAACCATTTTATGTGTATAGTTTAATGATATTAATATAATTATAATGTACAACTACCATCTCCTCCATCTCGAAAACACACTTGATATTATAAAACTAAAACTCTGTGCTTATTAAACCCTGACAACCACCATCCTAACTTTTTTTTAAAATATATTTTTTGGTTTTTTACAGAGAATAAGGGAGAGGAATAGAAAGTCAGAAACCTCAATGAGAAACATTGATCAGCCGCCTCCTGCACACCTCCCACTGAGGATTTGCATACAACTAAGGTACATGGCCTTGACTGGAATCAATCCTGAGACCCTTCAGTCCACAGGCCAATGCTCTATCCACCGAGTCAAACCAGTTTCAGCCATCCTAACTTCTCTGTAAACTTGACTACTCCAGGTACCTCATATAAGTGGAATCATACAGTCCTTTTGTGACTGGCTTATTTCACTTAGCATAATGTCCTCAAGATTCATCCATGTTGTAGCATGCATCAGAATTTCCTTCCTTTAATTTTTTTAATTTTCATTGTTGACACTATTACAGATGTCTCCTACTACCCCCGCTCTTTGCACAGCTCCTCCTCCTTTCTTTTTTATATTCCATTGTGTGTATATGCCATATTTTATTTAGCCATTCATATCAGTGGATATTTGGGTTGTTTCCAATTTGGGGTATCAAGAATAATGCTGGGATGAATACAGGTATATCAACTAGATCTCTTTTAAAGAACTTAACTGACCATCCTTAACTGTAAGAGAGTTTGAGGAAAGTAACCTTTATGTGGACACATTTGCCATCCAAATAATCTATTTCCCAAATAAAAAGAGAGAGAGGATACTGGGTGGGCAGCTAGCAGACCATGCCACTCTGCTGCAAAGTGCCTGCTTTCCTCAGAATAATCCCATCTGCTCCCACATCTGAACAGTTTGTCTGTGGGTTAAAGGACAGTCTCCAGAAATCTTCTTCCTGCAAAACAGTGACATGTTCAGCCCAAATGATAATTCTGCTGTATGATTTTCGGAGCATTTTCAAATACCTACTCTCTCATCTCCAGACCCACACACAGTTGCAAAGACCTGTTTAACCTGGAAATTCACTGGCATTTTCACTCAACACATCAGGAAGGGTAATTATCCTCCCACTACCCACCAGCCAAGCAGCTCTCCATTCTCACTTCTTTTTTGAACTCAAACAGGTGTTCTTTCTTTAGCCATTAAGAATTTTTAATGTGATAATTTGCATTATGATGCTCCAAGGAGAGGTGTAGACCAGAGCACTTTCAAATGTATTTGTCCTCAGAACTTTTTCCTTCTTTCATGGAACAACTCTAGGTAAGTGTACTGAGCAACATATTATGGAAAACAGCCGGGAAACCTGGACCCTCATAAACACCTTCAGGTCCCTCTTACTTTTGCTGCTCTCCAAATCATCTCAATTCTGCCTCACAAGGTTTCTCATCTCTCCTTTCCTTCCCTTCTCTTCTGTTAAATTAAACAAGATGTCATTAGACTGAGGTGGTTCTAATAAGTTTGTTAGCAACTATGACATAAGGAATTCAAAACCTAAATGCCTCAAGGTTAGGAAACGGAAAACTGGCCAACCAGTCACAAACAGCCAATGAGGCCTTCCCAAATAAGGCAAACGCCTAAGCTATAGCCAATCAAATGAGTTTCTTGCTTTGCTTCCTTCCCTTTTCACTTTATAAAAGCCTCTCTCCCCCAGCTCTTGTCCGTGGACTGCTCCTAACCACTTTTGGTTCCTCATACCTAACTGCAGACCTTGCATTTAGTAGAAGATGTCCATTAAGTTTGCTGAATTGATTTGCCTTAGGTGTCAGTGGCTGTGCCTAAAAATTGGAAAAAATAAACAAATGAACCCACAAACAATGGTCTAAAGAGCTTGTTGACTAATTGCTGCAGTTCAGAACACTCCATATGGACCACCAAACAACAGTCATAGTGACCAACATCTCTTATAAAGACTGGAAGTGAAAAATTATTTCATCCACTCATCTCTGTCAGAGATGCTGAAGAAAGTTGCCTTATTTTTTTCACTGCTGAAGCAATTCTATGCCAGACACAAAGGCCTCCTTGTCTTAACCTGGTGCCCCTTCACTCTAAGAAGTACTAGTGTTCTTTTCACGTCTTAGCCACTGACCCCAGACCATGATTAAAACCCAATCTGAAATTTTCCCAGAGCTAGAAATATAAAAATGTTTTCTTTAAAACACAACAATGCCATCTATATCTGTGATGGTTTGTCAGTGACTAGAGAGCAGGGGAACAGGGATGGTTTGGGATAATTACATGGAGATAACAAAAGGAAAAGAGGATGCCTGAGGGGAATTGCTAAATCAGGTCTTTTTGCTTTTTCTCTTGTTCTGAATTTTCATTAGTCGCTGTCTGGATTGGAAAAGGTCATAAGCCTAATTATACCTGTGGACACCACATAATAGAGGCATTAACATAGTGCCCAATGACCTGCCAAGAGCACCTCCCTGCCGGCCTGAAAGTTCCCAAACCAGTCAAATCAAAAAGTCCATAAAATGTAGATGACAGTTAGGAGGTTTTAGGTAGGATGATAATATTGTGGATATGTTTTTAAAAGACAGAAAGAAAGCCCATAGCTCTCAGAGGTACACACTGAAATATTTACAAATAAAAAATATGATGTCTGAGATCTTCATCAAGCTATTTCTGTTGGGGGGTGAGGGGGTAGGGGAGAGGGAATAAATGAAGCACAATTGTCCCTTGCTAATAATAGCTGGCTCCTGATAATGGGAGAATAGGGTCCCTATACAATGCTCTCCTTGTACATGTGTGTTTGAAATTTTCTATAATAAAAAGTTTCTAAAATACCCTGGGTGTCTTCCTTTTTAAAGACCCCCTAAGAAAGCCAGACTCTTGATACCCAGAAACCCCCTCCTTGAGATGAGGAAATCAATATAAGTGTGTTGGTATTATCACATGCTCTTTGTGTTTCTAAAACATTAAATGTTGAACTCTTTGTCTCCAGCGAAGGGGAAACTGGGAGTGAGGGAGAGACCTTCTCTCACACCATAAAAATATTAATCACATCAATGTTTGTTTCTCATTTCTAATCATGTACCCCATGGCCTGCCACATGTTAGCCAACTGATTAGTTTCAGAAGAATTTGTAAAAGTTTACTGCCGTTATCATCAGCACAAGGCCCTGTGGGCAACACACTCTAAATAGAAACAGACTGAGATCTGGTTATAAATTCTATGTTCAAAATAGCTTCTTCTCAAAAGCCACATCCACAGGCTCCCTAGAAAACCTCCCTGTTTGGGACTTAAGGATTTCCTTGCCCAGGAATCTGGCTCTTGATGTTCCACTTAGTTGGCTCACTTCTCAGCCCTTTTCTTTCACACCAAGAAGGGGAAATTACTCTTCTGGAAATTTCCTCCAACGCTTCTGGTTTCTCCTTCCTATCTAGAGCAACACAAAATACTGTCCTTAAAGTCTCCCACTAAGCCCACTATTCAAGTAGGGCACTTGTCCTCTGTCAATCAGGTGTTCTTGCCAATCAAATCAAGTAAGATCAAAAGGTATCAGTGTAGCACTTTCTGTGCACCCAGAATTTTCTCATGTCCTAGAAAAAAGGGGGAAAAAAAGTGAGCTATAGACAAAGGGGTAGGAGAGAGAGGAAAGGGAGAGAAAGGAAGAAAAAAGAAGAGACGAGGATGAGGAGAGATAGAACAGGAGAGGAAGAAAGGAAGGAAGGAAGAAAAGGAGGGAGAAAGGAAAGGAGGGAGGGAGGAAAGGAAAAAAGGAGGGAGGGAGGGAGGAAGGGAAGGAGAGAGGGAGGAGGGAGGGAGGGAAGGAAGGAGGGAGGGAGGGAGGGAAGGAGGGAGGGAGGGAGGGAGGGAGGGAAAGGAAAGGAAAAGGAAAAGGAAAAGGAAAAGGAAAAAATGACCTCCTAATTAACTATCTTCCATAACTTTTAGACATGAGAATATGTTTTTCCAGAAAATGCTTCCTCAGATTCATTAACACAGAACTTCAAGAGAGAAAGAACATAATTTTCAAAATGTGTAGGATTTTTTTTCTCTCTTCATCTTCAGTCACCTTGAGTTCAGAAGGCTGCTGCTATAAGCTGGACCACTGGTGGAGGCGGCATCCAAGCTTGATGATTCAATTGGCTCAGTGGGTGACTAGTTTTAAAAGCCCTTTGTGTCAGCACAGGTCATTTGTATATATCAGATGCAAAAGGAAACTCTGCAGCCTCCTCAGACCAGCCTAGAATGCTCTCCCAAATGGACAGAATGCTGTGATTTGTCAAGAAAATTCAAACATTACCTGGTAAAGTTCTTCCTGAGTAATGGGTCTGGATGTCGGTTTGAAAAATGTCCCCTGTGCTTGTTTCATTTTAAAGTGTGTGGTTGAGAGACTTGGCATGATTTATTTGTTGGTTGGGCGTGTGGTAGAGTAGAGGGAAGGGGGCAGAAATTATATGACAATTTAAAACATAACAGATTTTGTTTGGCACTCCTTGGTGGGAACTTGAAATTGAATACAGTAGCAAAGTCATCTGTCAAGGGCAGCTTGCTCTGATGTCCAAGAGAACCTCCTTAAAAACTTATACGTCATCAATGTAAGAAATAAATGACACTTCTATTCCTTCCATTCTTCATGTCTTGGGGATATGAGATGCAAGGAATGAGATCTTGGATTGTAAATCATGGTGACTGGCTGTTAAATCTGAGAACAGGCCCATCGGTTAGTCTGCATGTTCAGCATTGTTCATTTTCAGCTCCCTCTTCCCACCCCCTCTCAGCTCCCAGACTACCTCCTCCCCAGGCTTGTTATTCACCTTAATTTATCTTGGTAAGAATGACATAATGGGAAATTGTTAAGACTTGAAGGAATTGCAAAGAAATGGTCAACCTGAAGATCCAACGTGGTTCTGCCCCCTTTTGGGAACTTGTGATATAACCAAATGATAAATGGGGGGGGGGGGTGAATTAAACTAGCAAGTTTCTTGTTCATACTGAGAAAAAAAAATAGATTTTTTTTTTTTTTTTTGCAAATCTGACTCAATACTGGCATCTACTTGAAAGATCTTAAATAACCTGTTGGCTCCACTAACATGAACTCCAGCCTATGTCTGTCTGTTCCCTGCGCATGAAAGAAGTGAAGATAATAAAGGCATACCTAGGCTTTGGAAGAAAAATAAAGTTGCTTCATTTTACATAACAGCAAAAATATGGTCTTGATTCCTATTTAGAGAAGTGTGTGTGTGTGTGTGTGTGTGTGTGTGTGTGTGTGTGTGTACACACGAGTGCAGATTGGGAGAATGTAAGGAGAGGAATAAGAAGTTGGGTCACCTGGCCTTTTCCAGTATGTGCAGCTGGAGCCCTTTTTCAGCTGTCCGGGTCTCTGTTCCACTCAGTCCTGGAAACGGTCAAGCTCAGAACCCAGGAGGGGCAGTGGTAGGGGGAGGAGCCATTATCTCTTTCTACAGTGTGGGAGGGCACCTTGCTAGTACACCTCCCAGGGGCACAAGGAGGGTGGGGCTGACTCCTCTGAAAAACCTCTTTGCAGATGGAAAAAAAAAAGTTATTTCAGTGAAGAAACTGACACTGACTTACATTGATTCCGGCAGGAAACTGACAGGAGAGTCAGTTTTTACAAATGAACAGTGGATGCTGTGGCCCTTGAAATGGCCTGGAGCCATCATTCATTCACAACCTCCACATCTGAATGTGACATCTCTGTGAGAAGGAGCTTAGCAAAAATTTTATTTTTACATGTGATTTTTCAGCTACTCTGAGAATAGCAAGCGGTCAAAGGAACTCAAAATAATGGGTGGAAAGAAATGGCAATAAATTAAAATACACATGAAACTAAAGCACAGTTGGTAGATGATTGTGGAGTCACTCTCCAAGTTCAGCCCACATAATCAGAGTGCTGAAAAGCCCCCACGAAGCTGAGCAGCCCCTAGACCCATCGACAGCCTGCTCTTCTCTTCAAGACCAGAGACACTCCAGCTACAGTCAAAGAAACACTCCAGTCAAAGAAAATGCACATTTCTCTACAACCCATTATCCCATCTCTCCTGGTTCTGGTTGTTCGCCTTGTCATGTTACCAAAATCATAAGAGATTGTCCAACCATCCACAATTCTAGTTTATTCCTTTAGTCCAGTGGTCTGCAAACTCATTAATCAACAGAGCCAAATATCAACAGTACAACCACTGAAATTTCTTTTGAGAGCCAAATTTTTAAAACTGAAACTTCTTCTAACACCACTTCTTCAAAATAGAATCACCCAGGCCATGGTATTTTGTGGAAGAGCCACACTCAAGGGGCCAAAGAGCCACATGTGACTCGTGAGCTGTGGTTTGCTGACCACTGCTTTAGGGGTAAGCATAATGGCCAAGATGACTGAACTTCTTATGTCAACCTCTTAGAACCTTTTGTTCTCAGCAGGAAAATAGAAGTAACAGTAGAAAAGTTTATCGGTGAGTATAATCATTGCCAAGAGAGTTGAACTTAAGGGATATTTTTATCAAGATATTACAACTTCAAGAATCACCATGTTCCTTTAAAAGAACTTACCTGATACTTCGACTAGAATTGGTCTCCCTTCCTTTGAGTTAACAGCCTAGAGATTTGTGGTTAGTATACCCCAGACCATCAAGCTGAGAAGAGTCAGGGATTTGGGGCAGACAATCAATTTATATGGCAAAAAAATTCTCTCAGAAGGCCAAGTGAGAATAATGTACAATGTAAATGTAATCATGATTATCATAAAGAGTTTGCTATCTGGATGCATATCCAGGCTCCACCACTTACGCAGCTCTTTATAAGTTTCTCTGCCTATAAAATAGCATATTAAGATTGCTAGAGAGGTTCAATGAGCTATTAAGCAGCAGCACACAATGCCTGGGCCTCTGTAAGTGTTCAATAAATGTAAGCTGATATAACCATCATCGTTTACCATCTTGATTTTGCCATTTTCACCTTATACACTCTCCAGCTTGGTTTGGATTTCTCTCTTTTATGCAACTATCCCTCAGTTTAAAAAATATAGATCTTACTGACTCATTACACTACCTACTATTTTCTTATCAAAGATAAAAATAGTTAAAATAATCAATTGGAAAAGACAGGAGAAAGGACATTTTCCAGCATCTTTGGCTGGTGCCGTGAGGGCTTGGGTGTTTCACCCAGTGGTGTGGAGGAAATCGAAAACCATCCTCTGAGTAAGGTCTCCTTGCTTCCCAGGAGCCATGGAGTGCAACCTGCCTGCCATCACGTAGGCCAGATTAGCTCTTAAGATTATACCTGACCTGGTCTTACCATTGCTTCATCCTCAGTCACCTCTGCAAGTCAAAATGGAGAAAAACATCCTCTGGTTTCCTCCAAGTCTAGGGTAATTTTATTCAAAGGATCTTTGTTTCCATAGGAACCACTCTTAGGTGTCCCTGTATGTTGTTTGGTGTCTTTACTGTTGAGTGTCCAAGACCCTGTAACCCATATGCTCCTGGGATAAATTTATTTTGAGTTGTGATGTACCTTCAGGTGCTGAAGAGTACAAGAATAGCCTGAGGGGGGTGGGGCTTGAGAGACTCTGGAAAGGATTCTGAAAACAGAAATAGGAACCAGAATCTCTTTTACCACAAACAAAATAGTCATCACCATAGCCAGCACATACTTTACCTTTACCTTTACCTTTTCCCTTAAAATCTCCATACCTGTCTATCCAAAATGTCCACTTACAAATTTGGCATGTATAAAGATATTCAGTGTGGTATTATTTCTAGTGATAAAAAACTGGAAGAAGTCTGAGTAAATTATAATCAACTATTACACAACTATATTTTAGAATACCATTTAGCAGTTTAAAAGAATGATATAGAGTTTCACATAGAGATTTGGAAAGATATTTAAAACATGTAAGAAGAAAAGCAAGTCACTGAGCAAATATAACCCCATTTGTGTTAAAATATGTATACACATACACCAAACAAAAACAACATATTTTTATATGCACATATCCTATATAATAAAAGGCTAATATGTGGGAGTTCGACTAGTGGGCAAGGCAGGCCACCCAACCCCCTTCCTCCACCCCTGCCACTGGCCCTGCCCATGGCCCCTTCTCCTGGATGGCCCAGCCCCCAATTGCCCCCCCCCCCCGATTGGGGGCAGGGCCAGCTAGCCAACTGCCACCCCTCCCCCTCCCACACTGCCACCCAGCCTGATTGGGGCAGACCAGCCAGTCCCCACCTGTGCATGATTTTGTGCACTGGGCCTCTAGTATACACATAAATGTAAATGCATAGAGATAGGGGGGAAAGGGAGTCTGCTTCGTTGGAAAGAGAAGAATGGTACAATTTGTCAGGAGGGCTTTGATTTTCCTGTATTATTTGATTATTTTACGTAAGAATGTATTTAAATATAGATTTATTCTCAAGGAGTTAAGAAAATTTAATCAAATATATAAGGTCAGTTGTATAAAAATACTACGTATAATCTCAATGTCATTTACAGCAGGAGAATTCTTATCACGCTTTTTAAAACCAAGAGACCATTATGTTTGGGATAGGAGAAAAGCCTAAGGCAAAGATTTACTGGAAGGGAATCGGAGGACTACATATTTTAAGGAAATCAGGTTTAACCATCTGGTCAAATTATAGATAACCCATCACCTGTTGAGAGTAACAAATCATTTACTAAATATGAATCTACCTACCATGCAGGCAAAGATTAATTTGTCAATCCCAGCAGTGGTTCAACCCCCATCACTGCTCTCCCACTAACAATGCCTTTACTCAGTAACTTTCCTGTTCTCTTAATGTTTATCAAATGGAAGCAAGAAGCATAAGTCATATCTCACACAGCAGGGTAGCCAGCAGGCAGTAGGGAAGATGAACAATTTACATAAGGTTTTCATAAACTGAGAACTGTTCATTCAATATCCTGTTGTGGAATACAATAAAGAGATGATTGAGGCTGTAAACACAGAGCTAGCTGTTGATGGATTATAACATTTATATTGATTAGCTTATTTTTCAGGCCATTCAGCTTCGAAAACTCAAATATTTTCAAAGATAACTCTTCTTGATAAATAAAGTGTTAAAGAGACATTCTGTATAGAGTTCACTCTAACGTCTGAAGGATACAAATGTAAGCCTTTCCAACCCACACAAACCCAAACAAAGAAAGCAGGGAGTGTAAAAGCATCACTTCCATGGTGAGTAGCATGCTTCTGAAGCTCATTAACCCAGGATGCTGTCAAGAAAAGTCTGAACAAACCCTAAAGACACATGAGCATAATTGCTCTCATTATTTCCAGTATTTTAACATTTTCTGTTGTTGATACGACAACCCTATGGGATAAGCAAGCAAATAATAGTGTATCCATTGCACAGATGCAGAAATTATGTCAGATTGAAGAGCCCGGTATCTTACGGCTAATCTGCCAGGGCCAGAGTTAGACTCTAACTAAGTACATTGACTCCCAAGCAAGGTCTTGAAAATTACTTAAGTAAAATATCAATTTCCTAATTGGAAAGAGATGCTTATTCACCAAAAATAACATGACTGGTCATTCAGTCAAGTCCTGTAAAAAGGACCTCCTGCTTAGCATAAGCCTTCAGCTGCCCTTAAAGAAGAATGGACCCAAAGCCCCATTCTGGGCATCTCTTGTTGGGCAGATCCATGCTGCATCTTCAAGTTGTTTCAATGAGTTCCAGCAAACAATTGTCACAGCCTGTGATGTTTCCACGCAAGTCATTTCAAGATCAGGACATGTGGGCATCAGAAGCATATCACACAGTGGGTACTGCCTGCTTTTACATTGTGAGACCCCTGGGCTGCTCACAGGCTCTCCAATAAGTCTCAGACTAAGAGCTACGGACTGATTAACCTTTCAAACTTTTCCACCAAGATGACACCCCACATCCTATTAGTCATGTTTATCCAAGCCTCTAGACCTTAGAAATGTCCGCTTCCTGGCTTTGGAGAGGACTAGGGTTATCCAGTGACATCACCCTTCCCCCTATTCAGTAACGCTTTCCTTCACTGGAGAAATGACTGGGGCTGTTATTGCAGGATCAATGACCTGAATATGGGGGAGCAAAACTCCCTGAGAGAATTAGATTCAAGAGACTTGAAGCTTCCCAGGAATCTGAAAGAAATGGCATTTAGGTTTTCATGGCCCACTGGTTAAAAGGTCAGAAATAAAAGGTTATTGACCTGGGAGGTTTTCTTGAGAGGAGGAGCCCTCTGGGTCCCTCCAACTTGGGGATTATAAAGGAGCTTGCAGGTCACTGACTTGGAGAAAATAAAATGAGAAAATGACAGGAAAATCTACACTGCATTTTATTTTATGTTTATTAAAGTAAGTTACTAGGTGATGCAGAATATACTAGATTTAATTTTCATGTTACTATGAAGAAATGGAGACCTTACTATATATATGCCACTGAATAATACTGCATCTTCATGCCCATTATTTTCTTTCATTCTCTGGGATTATTTCCTCAAGATAAATTCCCAGAAATGGAATTTACTAATGTTAATAATGTATTAACATTATTTTTTTATTCTGGGTACAGAGCATTCTATTCTTTTACTAAAAAGTTTATCAATGGTAAGCGCCCATACACACACACACACACACACACACGAACGCATGCATGCATGCACATATACACATATATATGTACTAACTTTGGAATAAGTTGTTGTAATGGTTTGTCTTGGGTCTTATGTTCAATTTAATCACCTTTTCACTGGTACTTCCTAAGGTCCACACAATTCAGTTCCTGGTCTCCAAGTACGTAAAGAATTGTATATTTGGCTGTTACTCTGTTAGCTCCTAAAATTATCCCATTGTCTCACAACCCGGAAACAACAAACATAAAATTCTCCTTAGCTTTGATCAAGACAAAGTGCCAGTCATCTGAAACTGCATTTGACAGAGTGGATATACAATAGGAAGTGAACTAGTAAACTGGGTCATGAAATTGGAGAAAAGGGAAAAAGAAAAAGTTCACTGATCAAAAAGCCGTCACAGCAAGTAAGATTAAACGTCTCTAGACATGACACTGGACACCCTTTCTGACAGATTAGTCTTGTGGAAAGTGTAGTTGTATATTCCCCTAGCATGTCTGAGAGTCTTCCACCTCAGAACAATCAGGAGACTGTGAAAATGCCACTTTCCCTCTTGAATCCACAACAACCTGGAAAAGTTCCGTTCTTGACAATTTATTACACTCAGCCTGAGCCATTAACATGCAGCTTCACACACTTCTTGGGGTTTGACACTGGTTGAACTTGTTTTTCTGGTCCCCTGAGGCAAAAACAAGCAATAGCCAACAGTAATTTCACATTGTAAAAGGTCCTTTTCGCTCCCAAACTTCTCCCCCAACCATGATGGGGTACCTGAGCTCGTATTCCAAAGAGGAATAGGAAAGGGGGTTTAACACAGCTCAGCAGCCAGCACTTCCCAGTCAAACAATGGGGCCATTGGTCATGGACAGCTGACCACCAATAACCCGACAGAGACCAACAAGTAACTTTGCACAGACCTCTGAGCAACTGTTCCGGGAAATGACTCGGGGCTGAGTTAAGCTTCAATCAAGTGACTTGTTAAGGCATCTTGGTCTGCCATCATTCTCAATCCTGTGCCTTTTGATGGTTTCTAATCACTGCTCTGAGTCTAAATTCAAGTTCTCCCTTCAGCACATTAGAAATGCTAAGTAAATACACTTTGTGTAGCATTACACAAACAACATATCGGTCATGCAGGTGTCATTCCTGCAGCAGCCCATCCAGGAAACTCGGTGAGACAAAGTCATTATGCCCTTGCTCACAGAATCCTTTTATTTCCTGCCAGCTTAAAAAGAAGTGGTCTTTGCTCACCTAGCTCTGGTCTGTGTGCTTTTATGATGTAGAGTGAGGGAAATCCATAGAGAACTGGAGAGAAGAAAGAATGGAAGAGACAGGAAACAAAGGAAGAAGAAAGGGTGTGGGAGTGTTTGCTTGTTGGTATTTGGGGGTATTTTGTGTTTGGGGCGTGTTTTGTTTTCTTGGCTAGGGAATTAACAGTCAGGGTGAGAGATGAGGAAGGACCACTCCTTTCTGCAAAGACTGCCCTAAGTGTGGATGAAATGGAAAGATAAGACTTCGAAGATATTTAGCATAAATTAAGAGTATATTTTCCTGTGTTCTTTTGCAGTTGCTCTAGATCAGTGGTTCTAGATCTGTGTTTTCTGATCTATGTTGTCACAACCTACAGGTTGAGAACCACTAGCAGGGTCACCTAAGACCATCAGAAAACACAGAATTTACATTACGATTCATAACAGTAGCAAAATTACAGTTATGAAGCAGCAACAAAAATAATTTTATGGTTGCGGGTCACCACAACATGATGAACTGTATTAAAGGGTTGTGACATTTGAAAGATTGAGAACCACTGCTCTAGATAGAAGTTAAAAATGAAGTTGCTATTGGTTATATTTTTCTGTTGAACAACTGTTTCTTTAAATCACCCTTGAAACTGGGCTACATGGGGCCTCTGTAATAATCAAGTTATCCTTAAAACCAGTAGTGGCAAAGCAAAGGTCAAATAGAATCCTACAAGTCATGACTAATCAGTGTCCAATTCATTACAGAGACCCATATTTTCCAGCATTGCTCTCTCTTATCCATTCTTTTTTTAAATATGTTTTTATTAATTTTTGGAGAGAGAAAAAGGGAGAGGAAGAGCAAAAAAATGGCTCCTCCTTCACCTCCTGCATGTCCCCTAATGGGAATGGAGCCTGCAACCTGGGCATGTACCCTGCCCTGGAATTGAACCTGCGACCTCTTGGTACACAGGACAATACTCAACCAACTGAGACACACCAGCCAGGGCCATTCTACTGATAAGAATGACACCTATATTACTGCTATCCCTTGATGTACTTGAAAGATAAAATTATGCCAGGCTGACATTGACCATATCATTACACTGATAAAAGTGTTCAATCAACCAGCTGTCTGCCTTGGAGTAAATAGAAGATCTAGATGATTAACTGGAATTTTCTTTTCATCTGAACATTTGCTGTGAGAAACCATAGTAGGCTACATGCAAGGCATGCTGGTACCTCAGTAGGAAAATATGCTAAAAATAAAAGGACTAAGTAAGAGAGATGCTGGAATGGGTCCGTTGGGGGAAAAGATGGCCTACAAGCCAAATCACAGTGTTCATGAAGCACAGTGAACTCAGACTCAGTGTTGTATCTGGAGTATTTGACATCCTGACTGAATCATTTTTAATACCTTTCCTCTTCTCCAAATAATAAAATTATTTTTAGTAATAATTATAAAATAAATCTAATAATAACAATAGCCAGAGAATAAGCACAAACATATGTCTGCAAACATAGCAAATAAAATACATTAAAGTATAAAAAAGGGGAAATTAATGTGTAAATACTTACCAGTGTATTTCTATTTCTAATTTCAATGTATTTTTTTGAGAAAGTAAAAAAAAAAATTCATATTGCTCTGTTACAGTAATGAATCTTGCAGTTTGTACTATTTTACTTGTTAAAATTTTAAACACTAATTTATTTTTTTATTCTTTAAAGTATTACAAATAGTAGTACATATATTTTCCTTTTTCACCCCCATTGTCCTCCCCCCAGCCTTCACTACCCCCCAACACATGTTGTCACCTGCCCCTCCCCCACCGCCCCAGTGTCTTGTATTCATTGGTTATGCTTATATACAAGTCCTTCGGTTGATCTCTTACAACCCCCACCCTCCCCAACCTTCCCCCTGTAGTTTGACAGTATGTTCAATGCTTCTTTGCCTCTGTATCAATCTTTTCCCCCTGTTTCTTTTCTTTAAAAAGATCTTGCATCTGCATACTGGAAATAAATGTATAAGAACAAAAATATGTTTGAGTCTCAGTTTCAATGTCCAACTGTTCTGAGTCCCAGTTTCAATGTCAAATAGTTCCTTATGTGTACATGTCAGCGATGGTATCTGGATGGTGGACATATGGTGGCAATGCAGGTTCCACCCTCTCTGATTTGGTCCTGGGCCACCTGCAGCGACACATAGCTGCTGACTGCTAGCATGGCAAGGTGTCGTCAATGTCTTCCAAGTCTGGACTGTCTTCCCGGTTGGAACAGACCTATCAGTTCCTCTTTGTTGCAGAAATCCATATGGTCTTGGAGTTGTTTTTTGAAAATATACAAACATATTCTCGACCAAAAGTTAATAAAGGGATCTTTTCTGTAAATTAGACTTGGGATTCTTTTTATTTTTACCCAAATGGTTTTCCTTTGGTTTATTTTGACACAATGCGTGTTTTTCATTGGTGTCCTGTTGTTGGCATTACAAATGGAAGTTACTTTTCTGGAGTAAGAATTTTCTAGATATAATTTACTTACAGGATATTTTTCCTTACATGATATTACACACACCCCCTTTTATTTTTTTGGTTAATGGGGGCTTTTGGAAATTTTATTGCAATCTTGGTAACTTTAAAATTTTAATTTTTTGCACAAAAATATGACTGCTTTAGGTTTTTTGGATGTTAGGCAATTTTACAATGAGATGAACTACTAATACAATTTTAGTTAATATTTTAGGAACAGCTTTTTGTCCAGTACACTTAAATTTTCTTGAGTATTCACTTATTTCACTTGGCTAATTTAAATTAAATTGTAAACTTGATTACAATTTTACTGTCATATTTAAAACTCAAGCAATAATCTTAGTTTACCCTGTAAATATTAGTGGAAAGGATTATTTGCATTCTTGAGTAGACCCCAAGCATTCCTGCTACTAGACTGAATTTAGATATAGGGCAGCTGTTGCTGGCCAAGTCTCTGTCTGTAACCTGGGTCCTGATCTGAGCTGTGCATGGGAGGCGAAGCAGCCATGGGGGCAGGAGACCTCCCTCAGAAGGGATGAGAGTTCAGGCCCCTACAAGGTTAGGGGGTGAGGCTCTGTGCCCCACCTCTGTTGATCTTTTAGTTCTCTCCTGTTGGCCCCTCTGTAACTGTGCCTGTCTTAGGTCGTTCCTTCCTCGAGTAGTCTTACCCATCTCTGGCTAACAAGCCATCCTCCGGGGCCAAGCAGGGTTATGTGAGGTTAAGTTCTGTCTCCTTGGTAGTCTATGCCCCCAGGGCCTCCATGCCCAGCATCTTCCTTGGGATCCCCTCACCTGCTGACGGGTCCCAATACTGATTACACATCTTGGGGGACTCAGGTTTCTTCTCCAAGGAGGACCCAGCTCACACCATTAAGGGAGAGAAAGATCCATGGTGCCAGCCACCCAAAGGCTTGAACCACAGCTTGAACTGAAAGTTCAGGCAACAGCTGTGTGCACTTGGATTGTGAGAAGAGCGTCCCTCTTGGCAAAAAGGGCAAAAGGAACCAATATAGAATGCTCGAGTGCCTTCCTAGTGCCTTAATTCCTTCTGCAAGGGATTAATTCCTTTCCTGTCCTTTTTTAAATTGCTGCCAAACATTCAAAGAATTAGTTTGTAAGTTCCTTTGGGATAATTTTACAATATGCTGTTGTCAAATATCAAAAATTATAATGACATCATAGAATAATATCAATTAAGGGTATTATGGCGTCACAGGAGGTTAAGGGGGGCCTAGCCTAAGAACTGGTGTCCATGTGAGATAACAAGCTCTAGGCCATGTCAATTCAATCTCAAACTAGCTGCCAATTTTTTTTTATAGCTTTATATAACCTTTGTCAGGGGTATAAAAACACAGATTACTTACCTTAGTTCAATAGGTCAAATATATTGACTTTCCCCCTTACTCCTGCCACCCCCCACTTACCCTGAGGTTTGACAATTTGATGGACTTTTCTCAGTCTCTGGATATGTTCTTGTTCATCAGTCTATGCCATTTATTATATTCCACAAATAAGTGAGATCATGTGATATTTATCTTTCACTACCTGGCTAATTTCACTTAGCATAATGCTCTCCAGTTCCATCCATGTTGTTGCAAATGGTAGAAGATCCTTCTTTTTTACAGCAGTGTAGTATTCCATTGTGTAGATGTACCAGTTTTTAATCCACTCATCTGCTGATGGGCATTTAAGCTGTTTCCAAATCTTAGCTACGGTAAATTGTGCTGCTATGAACATAGGGGTTCATATATCCTTTCTAATTTGCGTTTCTAGTTTCTTGGGACATATTCCTGGAAGTAGGATCACTGGGTCAAATGGGAGCTCCATTTTTAGTTTTTTGAGAAAACTCCATATGTTCTCCACACTGACTGCACCAGTCTACAGTCCCACCAGCAGTGAATGAGAGTTCCTTTTTCTCCGCATCCTCGCCAGCACTTGTCATTTCTTGATTTGTTGATAAAAGCCATTCTGACAGGTGTGAGATGGTACCGCATAGTCGTTTTGATTTGCATCTCTTGGATAATTAGTGACTTTGAGCAGGTTTTCATATGTCTCTGGGCCTTGCTTTTGTCTTGTTTCGAAAAGATTCTATTTAGGTCTGTTGCCCATTTTTTTATTGGATCATTTGTCCTCCTTTTATTAAGTTGTATGAGTTGCCTGTAGATGCTTGAGATTAAACCTTTATCACTAATAACATTTGCAAATATGTTCTCCCATAGAGTGGGTTTTCTTGTTGTTTTGTTGATGGTTTCTTTAGCTGTGCAAAAGCTTTTGATTTTGATGTAGTCCCATTTGTTTATTTTCTCTTTAGTTTCCTTTGCCCTAGGAGCAGTATCAGTGAAGAAGTTCTTTCAGCATATGTCTGAGATTTTTCCTCCTGTGGATTCCTCTAGTGTTTTTATGGTTTCCTATCTTATGTTTAAGTCCTGCATCCATTTTGAGTTTATTTTTGTGTATGGTGTAAGTTGGTGGTCTAGTTTCATTTTTTTGCATGTATCTGTCCAATTTTCCCAACACCATTTATTGAAGAGACCGTCTTGACTCCATTTTATGTTCATGCTTCCTTTGTCAAATATTAATTGAGTATAGTGGTTTGGGTTGATATCTGGATTCTCTATTCTATTCCATTAGTCTATACATCTGTTCTTGTGCCAGTACCAGGCTGTTTTGAGAACAGTAGCTTTGTAATACAGCTTGAAATCTGGTATCAAAATCTCACCGACTTTGTGCTTCTTTCTCAGGATTGCTGTGGCTATTCGAGGTCTTTTTTAATTCCAGATAAATTTTTGGAGAGTTCTTTCTAGGTCTGTGAAATATGCCATTGGTATTTTAATGGGGAGTGCATTAAATTTATAGATTGCTTTGGGTAGTATGGACATTTTAATGATGTTGATTCTCCCAATCCATGAATATGGTATGTTCTTCCACCTGTTTACATCTTCCTCTATCTCTTTTTTCAGTGTCCTATAGTTTTCTGTGAATAGGTCTTTTACCTCCTTAGTTAAATTTATTCCTAGGTATCTTAATTTTTTTGCTTTTTTAGTCTCTCTTTCTGTAAGTTCACTATTGGTGTACAGAAATGCCATAGATTTCTTGGCATTAATTTTGTATTCTGCTACGTTGCTGAACTCATTTATTAAGTCTATTCGTTTTTTTATGGAGTCTTTCGGGCTTTTTATGTACAATATCATGTCATCTGCAAATAAGGATAGCTTTACTTCTTCTTTTCCAATTTGGATGCCTTTTATTTCTTCTTCTTGTCTAATTTCAATGGCTAATAATTCTAGTACTATGTCGAACTGTTCCTGTTCTTAGGGAAAATGGTTGTAGTTTTTGCCCATTGAGTATCATGTTTGCTGTGGGTTTATCATATATAGCTTTTATTATGTTGAGGTATGATCCTTCTATTCCCACCTTGTTGAGAGTTTTTATCAAGAAAGGGTGTTGGATTTTGTCAAATGCTTTTTCTGCATCAATTGATATGACAATGTGAATTTTATCTTTCAATTTGTTTATGTGATGTATCACATTTATTGATTTGCAGATATTGTACCATCCTTGCATTCCTGGGATAAATCCTACTTGGTCATGGTGTATGATGTTTCTGATGTACTGCTGGATCCGATTTGCTAGAATTTTATTGAGGATTTTGGCATCTATATTCATGAGTGATATTGGCCTATAATTCCCTTTCATTGTGATGTCTTTATCTGGTTTTGGTATTAGGGTGATGCTGGCTTCATAGAAGGATTTTGGAAGTGTTCCATCCTCTTGAATTTTCTGGAATAGTCTGAGGAGGATAGGTTTTAGTTTTTCCTTGAATGTTTGGTAAAACTCCCCAAGAGTCTGGGAGTTTTATCTGTCTGGCCCTGGGCTTTTGTTTGCTGGAAGCTTTTTGATGACTGCTTCAATTTCTTCCATAGTTATTGTTCTATTGAGCTGTTTAGATTCTTCCTGATTGAGTTTTAGGAGGTTATATTTTTCTAGGAATATATCCATTTCCTCCAGGTTGTCCAGTTTGTTGGAGTAGAGTTGTTCATAGTATTTTTTAACAATCCTTTGAATTTTGATGGGGTCTGTTGTTATTTCACTTCTTTCATTTCTGATTTTATTTATTGGAGTCTTTCTCTTTGCTTCTTGGTGAGCCTGGCTAGTGGTTCATCAATCTTGTTTATCCTTTCAAAGAACCAGCTATTGGTTTTGTTGATCTTTTGTATTGTTTCTTTGGTATCTATGTCGTTTATCTCTGCTCTGATCTTTACTATTTCCTTCCTTCTGCTTACACTGGGCTTTTCTTATTGCTCTCTTTCTAACTCTTTGAGTTGTTGGGTTAGATAATTTATTGCCATTGCTTCTTGTTTGCAGTAGAATTATAAAGCTATGAACTTCCCTCTCAAAACTGCTTTTGTTGTGTCACATAGACTTTGGATTGTTGTGCTATTGTCATTTGTTGCCATGATGTTTTCTATTTCTTCCTTGATCTGTCTGGTAACCCAGCCATTGTTTAATAGCATGCTGTTTAGTCTCCATGTGTTTGATTTCTTTGGATTGTTTTTATTGTAGTTGATTTCCAGCTTTATGCCACTATGATCTGAGAATATGCTTGATATGATTTCTATCTTCTTGAATTTGTAGAGACTTTGCCTATGACCCAACATATGGTCTATCTTTGAGAATGACCCATGGGCACTTGAAAACAATGTATATTCTATGGGTTTGGGCTGAAATGATCTGAAGATGTCAATTAATTCCATCTGGTCTAGTGAGTCATTGAGGATTGATGTTTCTTTACTGAGTTTTTGTTTAGAGTATTTGTCCAATGGTTATAGTGGGGCATTAAAGTCTCCTACTATGATTGTATTGCTGTCAATCTCACCCTTGATATCCTCCAGGAGTTGTTTATTATTTTTTTATGTATTTGGGTGCTCTTGTATTGGGTGTGTATATGTTTACCAGAGCTTTTTCTTTTTGTTGGATTGCTCCCTTTAGTATTATGAATTGGCCTTCTTTATCTCTTGTTAGGTCCTTCACTTTGAGATCTAATTTGTCGGATATAAGTATTGCTACCCCAGCTTTTTTTCCATTTCCATTCGCCTGAAGAACTTTTTTCCATCCTTTCACCCTCAGTCTGTGTGCATCTTTTTTTTGGAGGTGGGTTTCTTGTAGACAGCAGATATATGGGTTGTGTTTTTTTTTTATCCAGTCCATTACCCTATGTCTTTTGATTGGAGCATTTAAACCATTTACATTTAAAGTTATTATTGATAGGTGCTTATTTATTGCCATTTTTGTTCTTTGCCCCTGTGTTCCTTGTTCACTTCCTATTTCTTTTTACAGCAGACCCTTTAGCATTTCTTGCATTGCTGGTTTGGTGGTAATGAATTCCCTTAGTCCTTTTTGTCTGTGAAGCTCCTGATTTGACCTTCAATTTTGATTGATAGCCTTGCTGGGTACAGTATTCTAGGATCCAGACCCTTCCTTTGCATGACTTTGTGTATTTCATTCCATTCCCTTGTGGCCTGATAAGTTTCTGTTGAGAAATCACTTGCTAATCTGATGGGGGTTCCTTTGTAGGTGACTTTCTGTCTCTCTCTGGCAGCTTTTAAGATTCTCACTTTGTCATTGGTGTTTGCCAATCTAATTATAATGTGCCTTGGCATAGGTCTTTTGGGGTTTATTTTGCTTGGGACTCTGTGAGCTTCTTGGATTTATGTGGGTTTTTTCTTTTCTATAGAAGGGAAGTTTTCTGTCATTATTTTTTCCAA
The DNA here is from genome assembly GCA_027563665.1 of Antrozous pallidus. Taxonomy (NCBI): domain Eukaryota; kingdom Metazoa; phylum Chordata; class Mammalia; order Chiroptera; family Vespertilionidae; genus Antrozous; species Antrozous pallidus. Next base: position 41,353,647 of record CM050512.1, read on the forward strand.
CAGGTTTTCTATTCCTTGCTCAGTTTCCTGTCTCTCTGGAAGCCCTATTATGTGAATGTTGTTTTGTTTTATGTTGTCCCAAAGTTCCCTTCGGCTCTCCTCCTGCTTTTTAATATTTTTTTTCTAGAAGCTGCTCTACTTGGGTATTTTTTCCTACCTTGTCTTCTAGCTCACTGATGCAGTCCTCTGCTTCTTCTAGTCTACTCTTGATACTTTCTATTGAGTTCTTTACCTCAGCGATGTCACTTTTCATTTCTTCATTGCTCTTCTTCATTTATTCTTGGCTCTTCTTCATTTCTTCTTGGGTCTCCTTTATTTCCTCTTGGTTCTTCTTCAATTCCTCTTGGTTCTTACTCATATTGTCAAATTTGTCTTCCATTCTCTTCAGCTGCCTTATGACCATTTCTCTGAATTCTTTCTCTGACAGGTTGCTTGCTTCCATTTCGTTTACCTCCTTTTCTGGTGAGGCTTGTTTTTCTTTCATTTGCAGGCTGTTTCTTTGTCTCCCCATGGTCTCTCTTCTCCGATTGTCTGGTTATGTAGTTCTCACTCTCCTGCGTTGATTTAAAGGCTCAAAATACAACACAACCAGGTGCAACGCACCAGGCACTGAACAGGAATGTATTCACAGTATTGGTAACTCCAAATTAAAGGTGATTGTCAGAGAAAGTCAAATTAGGTGATAGGTGAGAAAGAAGAGAGTAAGAGAAAACACACACACACAGACACTCACATACCCACACACACAATAAAAGAAAGGAATGCCAAAATGAAATTGGGAAAAGGGGAAGAAGTAAAAAGAAAGAAAAGGGGAATAAACTATAAATATAGGGTTAAAACTCCTATAGGACAGCCACTAATCCCAACAAAAGCCTGCAATAAGTACCTGGAGATTGATACAAACTACATACAACAACTAATATTAAGAGATGTGAGGGAACACATAAGCATAAATCTATTTTTAAAAATGCAAACGACAACAACAAAACAAAAAACAATGCCCCAAAAAACCCACAAAACAAACCAAAAGAAAAGAATAAGCAAACCCATCTCACAAACATGCATAAATATCATATAATCAACAGTCAAGTAAACAACAACCACAGGACAGAGAGAAAAACAATTTAGGATAGTGAAGTCAGAGAAGTGAGAGATGTGTATGGACTTGGAGCAGGTGGTTGGAGATTAGATATATAAGTGGGGTGAAATTTTAACAGGGGGTAAAAAGAAAAAATAAGGAAAATCTAAAGCAGGAAAAGTGTAAGGGGAACAAGACACTAAATAGGGAAAGGTTAGCAAGAGAGTGGTTACATAAAGATGAAGTTGAGGTAGAATAAAAAGATGCTAAACGGTAGATGAAAATAGACTTTATAACACTAATCCCAAAGTATTATAAAGAGAAAATAAAATGGCACTTTAAAAAAAGGTTAAATAGTAGTATAAATAAAATTGATTCCTTAATTTGTGTTACACAACAGTCAATTTGTGATTCAGCGCCTGGGTGGCAGTGTTTCTGGATCGACCTCTGGGTCTATTGGTCCTCTCTAGCCTGAGCTAAAATCCCGCTATCCCTATCAATACTGATTTGTGGGAATGGGCTGCCCCAGAGCTGCCTCTATAATGGTAACTGCCCGCTCTGATCCCCAGGCTCCAGAAAAACAGCTCTCCCCTGCAGTCTCCCAGGGTGTCCCCCACCAGGCAATCCCAGGTTCCTGGCTTAGCACTCAGAAGCTTAGATTAGGAGAGGAATAAGCACAAGTGGTTAACTCAGGTTCCACTCGTATGTCTGTGCAAATCCCCTTTCCCCCTTGGGTTTAGCAGCCAGCACCCTCTTAAAATTGTTGGGCTGTCCTCCTCTGTCAGGTCCAAATAAGTTGCTTTCTAGGAATCCCCTCTGCCACCAGCTCCCAGGGCTCTCTTCCACGTTTACCAGCTCCAACAGCCACAGACTTTTTTCAGGCACAGGTCTCCCTGCTTTGCCAGTTCCCCCTAACCCTTGGGAAAATCTGACCTTTCTGTGGCGGAGTGCAGAGCTCCTCCGAATTCACGTCTGCGCCAACTAGGAACCGGTGTTCTGGGGGTCTCAACTGTCCAGTGGGTATAGCAGCTGTATATTTTCAGGCCCTTCCCCTTCAAGATGGCGCAGTCCACCTCAGAGCTGGTGGTTCCACGAGAGAACCCAGCCACACGAGGGGCCACTCGGTCAGGAGAGGCAAACCCAGCAGTGCCCCTCCTTCTTCCAGAGCCCAGCTGTCCCCCAACTCACCAACAACACCCCCCCATGCGACCCTCAGCTGTTCCCTCCATCTGCCCTGGGACAAGATTCAGAATGCATCCGTCTGTTCCGCCACCATTTTTTTCTCTTAAACACTAATTTAAAACTCCAAGTGATCATGTTTCTTCATGTTTACAATCACTATGCTATCATTTTTATTTTGAATCTATTGTTTAAATGCAGGAATATATCGTACCACAGGGGTTAACTTGTGCTCTAAGGGAGCTCAAATGACTCTGAATCATTGCAAATTTAGGAAACAAACATATATTTGATTACAACTGTGTTGTGGGCCAATTGTATAACTAGGAGTCCTCAGAATTAAATTCCATTTTCATGGAATACGTATTAAGGATGATAATAAAGTGTGTATTAGAATTGTATTAAATTACAGTGTGCATTAAAGGACAATGATAAAAATGTGCTCATTTGACACTTACATAAAATTATTAAATGTCTGTTGTTTAGAATTTGCTTTTTGCACCCTGGAGGAATTGCTCTTCCGGCCTTCCCTTAAATTGCAACTGTGCAGGCTCAATTCGGTGCTAACATTGTTTATTTTGATGACAGGAGCACAGCTACAGAAATATCCAGGTTGTTTCAAGATGAGGGACACGAAGTCTAAATCAGAAAGCGGATACACATGATGGGAGGGGGGAGGCTGCAGCTCACCAGGCACTCAGGACTGACTCCACTCCTTTCCTGCTCACAGGAATAGAAAGTTTATCTGAAAAGATGAGCATTGTTACTAATTATCAGAGAAATGCAAGTTAAAACCACAATGTGACACCAACTCACACCTATCAGAATGGTAATCATCAATAAATCAACAAACAATGTGTTGGCAAGGAGGTGGAGAATGCTGGTGCAATGCTGGTGGGAATTAGATTGCTGTAGCCTCTATAGAAAACAATATGGAGGTTCCTCAAAAAATTAAAAATGTAACTGTCTTTTGACGCAGCGATTCCACTTCTTGGAATATATCTAAAGAAGCCCAAAACAGTAATTCGAAAGAATATATGTACCCCTATGTTCACTGGAGGATTGTTTATAATAGGCAAGAGATAGAAGCAATTCAAGTGCCCATCAATAGATGTGTGGATAAAAAAGTGATGGTGCATATATTCAATGGAATATTACCATTAAAAAAAATCTTACCAACAGCATGGATGGATATAAAGAGTGTTATGCTAAGTGAAATAAGTCAGTCAGAGAAAGACAAATATCATATGATTTCATTTATATGTGGAATCTAAAGAACAACATAAATGAACAAACACAATTGAAACAAAGTCATAGATACAGAGTGCAGACTGATGGTTGCCAGAGGGGAAGGGGTTTTGGGGGATCGGGTGAAAAAGTGAAGGGATTGCCCTGGCCAGTGTGGTTCTGTTGGTTGGAGTGTCGTCCTGAGCACCAAAAGGTGGTGGGTTTGATCCCCAGTTGGGGTGCATGTAGGAGTCAACCGATCAATCGATCAATGTTTCTCTCTCTCTTTCTCTCTTTCACATTCCTCTCTCTAAAATCAATTTTTTTTAAATGAAGGGATTAAGAAATACAAATTGGTAGTTACAATACTCATGGGGATATAAAGTACAGCACAGAAAATATGGTCAATAATATTCTAATGACTATGCATGGTGTCAGTGGGTACTGGAAATATTGGGGAACACTCTATAAAGTGCTTGTCTAACCACTATGCTGGACACCTGAAACTCACACAAAATAATATTGAATATAAACTGTAGTTGAAAAAATAAAATTAAAAAAGAAAAAGAATTGGATGTTTAATTTTTCTGCTAAATTTGGTCCAAACAGCTCAGGACCAAGTGGGTAGGGCATGCCTCTAGGGAAAGTCCTTTGACCTAATGTCCTTGGAATGGTCCTTCAGGGGGTTCATTAATGCCAGGTGACCAGGGGAAGATTATGGAAGTCCTTCCAACCTTGCCAGGATGTTCCCATTGTCATTCTGACGTTGGGGTTATTTAGAAAGTGAACATTAATTTTGGGAAGTCCTTATCTGCCTTTTTCATGGCAGAACGGAAGCAGTGAAAGGGATAAGTAAAAAGATGCTGTGGCTCACCGTTTCCTTGGCTGCTTTGCCGTGGGTTTCTGATGTGGCCACTTTTGAAAAGTTTTCACAGATTTCCCAAATTATTATGTGACTGTAGTGCTTCAAAAATCACCTGCTCAGCAGGTTCCGGAGCAAACCTTGAATTTTAATTATTATAACCACCATTTACTGGGCACTAACTATGTTCTAGGCACCGTGTTAAGCTATAGCTATAAAAGTAATAATAATAATTGGTCTTTTCGGTGCAGGTTTACAAAGAGAGAGTTCCCCGTCACAAATCAGGACAGAAAATAGCTTAAAGGAATTAGTCATCATCCCAGCTGATAGATATAATCATACCAAACTATGTCAGAGTCAGGAAATAGCACAATGTTAAGAAGATTACAAAGGACAAAGATGACTATAATTACTTACATTAAGTATAATTGACTCGCATAATTCATTCCCATTACTTAAGTTCCTGGCTAGGAATGGGATGTTACTAGAATCAGGAATGGCCTATTGATTCCATTCTTTCCCAGTCAAAGATCATTTGGGAGCCAAGGGGCGTGAGATTCAATGCAAATAAGACTCTCCTGCGTCCCCTGCTTCCTCCCCAGCCCCTACCCTGCTAGGATTCTGTGACAAAAGAAGACTCTGACATTATGAACCACAATAGACTTCTCTGGGGTGCGAAGAATTGTAGGAAACAGCTAGAAAAGCAATCATCTGTATGATGATGCACTTAAGCAAGGCTGTGTGTTAGAAAGAATGCAGGACCCAGCAATAGATCTGAATTTGAATCTCCTTTCATACCTCACTCTTGGGCCCTTCACAAGGTCACAGCTGCACAGATTCCTGTCTGTTGGATAGTGATAAGGACGCCGTCCGGCTAGCCTTGCAGTTCACATGTGAGGATTCTGAGATGATGCCTGTGAGCGGTAGGCCATGGAGTCCGTGTGTTCTTCCTGCCACACCAAGTGCAGGCTAATGACCACAGGTTTTCGGAGCAATAGATAATATCAAATTCAAAATACACTTTATTGTAACAGTTATTTCAAGCAATGCAATCTTCTTCATTTATTAATTGTCTTTATGAGAACTGGCTTAGTCATTTCGCTGTCATGCAATCTGCTCTTAATCTTGCTAAAATATTCCACTGGGCTGAACACAGAAGGCAGCAAGCAGTGGGAGGCCGGGCAGAGACCCCTGTGCTGCTTCAGTCCCACAGAGGACTCTGAGAATGATGCAGTTAGGGTAGAGAGGGTGGGGGTGAAGGAATGTGAGGGAGAACAAGAAGGGATTTCCAGTTCTGAAAATATTCCTGGCTTCAGGGCCTTGAATACCTGCAGAAAGGCATCAATTCAGTGTCAGCTGGAGCCCACCACCAACTCAGCGCCAGCTCTGCTGCTCTTTGGCAGGAGGCCCGTGGTGGGAAAACCCACCTTTTGGGCCATCGGACGTGGTGCATTTTGCTGCAGCCCAGGGCCTGGAGAGCAGTGTCAACATCAGAAGAACATGTTTTCTTAGGTTGTAGCAAAGCTGGCTTCACCACAGAGCCGATATTTGCTTAAGCCTCAAAGCTTATTAGATAGATTGGGAGGCAATTCACTTGCCTTGCTTGCCACTAGGCTGTCATTGTTTGGGTGTCTGTGTGCCTTGTTGTCTTCTGCTCCTTTGTTTGCATGGCTGGAGGGAGATGTAGAGCATGTGTGTGGGAGGGGTCTCTCAATCAATTATTTAAGAATGGATAATTTCAGCCCTCATCGGTTTCTCAGTGGTTAGAGCATCAGCCCACACATAAGGGCACCTACCTGATTGCAGGTTCTATCACTGACTCTGGTCAGGAGACAACCAATCAATATGTCTCTCATATCAATGTTTCTCTCTCTCTCTCTTTCTCTATCTATCTATCTATCCATCTATCTATCTATCTCCTTCTCTCCCTACCTTCTACACTCTCTAAAAATCAATGGGAAAAAATACCCTTGGTGAGGATTAACAAAAAACAACAACGGCGTTTCAAACAATCTATCCTATATAATAAAAGGCTAAAATGCAAATCGACCTAACAGTGGAACAACTGGTTGCTATCATGCGCACTGACCAAGAGAGGGTAGACGCTCAATTCAGGAGCTGCTCCCTGGTGGTCAGTGCACTCACATAGGGGGAAAACCGCTCAGCCAGAATCCAGGCTCACAGCTGGCAGGCACTGCGGCAGTGGCAGTCAGACATCCCATGAGGGCTCCCGGACTGTGAGAGGCCACAGGCTGGGCTGAGGGATCTTCCCTTTCCCTCGCAGTGCACAAATTTCATACACCAGGCCTCTAGTTGTTAATATAAAAACAAACTTTTGTTTTGAAGAAATAGGCCATTAGCTAAATTGTATTTCTGATTCTATCACATCTCAGCTTGTGAGAATTTCAACCACATTCATATTTTCTGATTTGCATTTTGCTTTGATTCCATACAAAGGAAAAGTAAGTCAGGAGATCACTGGACTTGGATTATTCATCCAATACTATGTGCTCAGCACAGATATCCTAAGAGCTAAACAGAGGCATTGGATTTGGGGGCCCCCACATTTTGGGGAAGTCCCACTGTGACCAGCTAACCCGAACATGGTCAACTCTAATAGCCTTCTCAGGGACTGGGCCCAGGGAGAGAGCCTGGAGGACGCCCAGCCTGCCCAGCACAGGGAGCTGAGGACTCTCACTTTCATGCCATTAATCAAGCTCCAACGAAACACATGCTCTGTCTGCAGCGTGGAACCATGATCATTTCCCAAAAAGGTATAAGACTCAGTCCCTAATCTCAGGGAGATTAAAGTCTCCTTGTGGGCCACAAATACAATACCTATAATTTTGAGAGAGAGGGAGAGGAAAAGAGAGAGAGGGGCAGAGAGAGAGAGACAGAGAGAGAGAGCGTGTGGTAGGAGGCTCATCACGCTCTAAGTCCAGAATGTTTTATAAAGGCCAGTTGCTGTATGAGCCACAGAGCATAAAAAGCTTCCAGGAAAAGGTGGGGCTTGAGCTCGGATTGTTTTATGTGTCTCTGTAACTACTGTCCTCAAAGTACACTTTCTTCTACCCACCACCCTAATCTACTAGAATCCACCTCTCAAATATTGTCTTAGCAACCGTTTACTGATTAACACCAAACAGGCTGACATGAATGCTGCCGCCAGAACTCACGCTTCTGGCTCTGGGCTGCTCTTCCACCATCACAGAGTTGTAAGGTCAGAAGAGTCTATAGAGATCACTAGTTGAAACTCTTCCACTGCTTGGGAAGGAGTAGGGACAGGTTCTTCAAACACCTAGGAGGGTAGACCAGTGCCTGTGGAAGTCTGGCCAGCAGCATCAGCCCTGTGCCCGTGAACAGGCAGGGATGCTAGGGCACAAAGCACACCCGAGCAGGACACAACCACCGCAAAGATGTAGGCTGTCCTAATGCCAAATTGTGTTATGATGGCCACACATGGAATCATCCCTCCACCCAACCAGCCACACTGTAGTCAGCAAGCCTAAGTCTCAGATTCAGTGTAGAGGTCTGATAGTTCTTACCCAAGCCAGTTCCAACCCAACTCAGAACTCAGGGGCAAAGACTGAGCCTCCTTCGTTTGTGCATCTCTGGGCCTAAGGCAACACCTGACACTCAGTAGAGTTCCTATGGCTTCGGTGAACTGAATTGCTGAACTAAACTGAACTGAATGATACAGAATGCAGTGTCATGAGTGAGAGTAATGTCAGGAACAGGAAATGTGACAGTGTCTGGAAAGAAATAAAAAGATGAGTAAACCAATTCCCCTCCTCAGGATCTCTCCATCCAGAGAGAAATACCCATTTATGGATATGGTGAGATAAAAATATTGATTTCATCTGGAAATAATCATCTTAATATAAAGTAATAATATTAGAACAATTAAGTTACAACCAATAAGTTTAAAAATGAAATTAGATTTTTTTTTTGGAAGAAGTAGAAATGAACTGGTTTCAAAGGATGGATAAGACTTTGCAATCAATACATGGCTAGAAAAAGAGGGAAACAATGTGCGGAGACAGAGTGGTAGGAAGAGGACCAGGCCAGCGATATCACAGCAGCAAGAGGAGATGGGGTTTCAAACACATAAATGGAAGAATTTTGATGGCAGCAGACTTAAAAAGTTAAATAAGGGCTGAATGTTTTATTTTATTTTTTTTAATATAATTTTTATTGATTTCAGAGAGGAAGGGAAAGAGAGAAAGAGAGAGAGAGAGAGAGAGAGAGAGAGAGAGAGAGAGAGAGAGAAACATCAATGATGAGAGAGAATCATTTACTGGCTGCCTCCTGCACACCTCCTACTGGGGATCGAGCCCCACAACCAAGGCATGTGGCCCCACCAGGGATCAAGCTGTGCCTTCCTAGTTCGTAGGTCCACGTTCAACCACTGAGCCACGCAGGCCGGGTCTCGTTACATTTTCAATAAGGAGGTCAGAGTTGAGCATAGCAGGAGAAATCCATGGAGCAGTTGGATTGAACCCAGATTGCAGTGGATGGAACAGGAGCCAGAGTCAGAGTTGCCTAGAGGAGACCTGCTTTTAGGGCACTTGGTGCAAGTAGCTTGAATCAGCCCCTTGGGACATGGAACAGAGTGAAGGAGAGTTCTCTCCCATAAGAAAACACTGAGCTCCTTCACAGGTGGCACAGCGGAGGCAGTTCCGTGGGAGAGGCTTGGGAGACAAGAGAAAGAGGGGTGGTGCAGACAGAGGGATGGTTTGCCTTGGGAAAAAAGGAGGAACAAACCTATAGTAATACATCCTGCACCTCAGCATTCATCCTCTGACCGCATCCCACACACCGATTTTCAGGGGGGGGGAATCAGTTTTGTATTTTTGCCTTTCAAAGAATGTCAAGACAAGAAAACTCACACTTAGTGAGAGGGTATTCTGTGTCAGGCTTTGTACCAGAAAATTTAACACTTAATGGATCATTTAAATGTCTCAGATGCTCAGCTGGTTATAGAGGGTGAGCAGTCAGCTGGGCGACATCTGGTCCCAGCTCTGTGAAGCTGGAGTTCAGGGCATCAAAAATGCTTGCACAGAAGGGTCCTGACGGAGCAGGCAGCCCACTGCCATCTGCCCACTGAACTTTGTAAAATGTTAAAGAAAAAATAATTACGTCCCTGGCATTCCTGCGGGAACTTCTTTCTCCAGTAATCAACTTCTAAGTTAGACACCTTGACCACAAATAGTATCTTCTTTTCTTTCATGTTATGGAGGAAAATAAAATACCCTTAGGTAGTCACAACTCGCTTATTCATTGAACACTTAAGCACCCATGATATGCCAGGCTGCATCAGCTTGCTTTTGCTGCACACCAGTTCACCCCAAAACCAGCATGCATCGTTTCTCACAATTCTGCACACCCAGCTACAAATCAAGGATTCTGATGGAGACAGTGGTGGCACAGAGATAGGAGTGGCCTTCCGTTTGAGGAGCTCAGGAAAGGGTCTGAAAAGAGAAGCACTTGGTGGAGGTCTCAGACCTCAGACAAGGGGAAGATGTTCATCAGGCAAAGTGGGGGCACTTAAAGAAAGGGAAACAGCAGGAAAGAGCAATGTGAAACAATGGGGTGAGTTAAGGGAACTGACTAAAAACGAGTGAGACAAAGTACAGGGTGACGTAAGGCCGGAAAAGTCAGATCTTGAAGGATAATAAGCAAGGCAGGCCTGTCATTGCAAACTAAGGGAAAGACAGTGGAGGAGAGAAAACATCTTTGAGAGGTATCCTGAAGAGAGAGAGAGAGGGATTGAGAGAGAGAGAGAGAGAGAGAGAGAGAGAGAGAGAGAGACCCATACTTTGGCCTGTGACAATACCACTAGGCGAGATGGGGGATGGAGTCAGAGAAGAGCAGGAGTAACAGTGCTGAATTTGTGGTGCCTTTGGGGCATCCTGGAATGGCTGTCCAGTGGGTGGTTGCACACTTTGGTTTGGAGCTCAAAGGGAAAGTGCTGGACTGGAGAACTCAACTTGCAAGCTGTCGGCATAGGCAATGCTTTAGGGCTTTAGGGATATTAAAAATAATAGAGATCTTAATCATGGATCATCCCAGCTGGTAAAAAAAAAAAAAATTTTTTTTCTTTAAGTCTTTTCTTTTTAAAAACAGACATCATTTTCAAATTTTTTTCTCTCCCAACAAAGGAAGTAGCCAAGGGTTTGTTTCAAGACCAAACAAACAGGGGGGAGCCATTGGCTTTCTTCATGAATGCAATGGGCAATTCATGGGGCTCTGAAAAATACAGCTGCCGTTTTGCCAATAATTTCCTGTGGCTGTGTAAACAGTACCATATTCTCTGAAGCCTTTTCCCCCTTCAAAAAGGTAAACTTTGCTTGGCCAATAAGTGGGGGGCAGAACAATATACTCAGTCTGCACATTCTTTCTGGGTAAGACCAGGTTCTTTCAGCAGTCTTCAGAGAGTAAATGAATTGGTTACTTATTCGCTGGAGAACTGGGTTAGAAACATGTTAAGTACAAGTGACCAAACATAATTAGCTGTTATTCCTGATGTAGCTAATGAAGACTGAGGAGGTCAAGGTAGATGGATCCTAGCCACCAAGTTCTCTCTGTAGCATTTCCATACATTGTAGATTGTTGGCTACTACTGTTTCCAGCACAGTTTGCTACTCCACGAGAAAGCAAAACAGAAACAGTATGCTGGCCACTGTGTGGACACGAAGACGCGAAGACGCGAAGTCTGCCACCCCACAAAATGCCTTTTAGGGATTTTGATTCTTTTTAAAAAACAAAAGACTCAGAAAGAAAGTTTGACCTTCTTTCTTACCTGCCTAAAGGAATTCAGATAGAAAACCCACTCAAAGGAAGGGAACAGTCACCTCACCATAACCTGAACAAGTGATACAGACAGGAAGGAATCAAGCAACTGTTTGATAGACTCCGCCCAAGTGTCCCATTGTTTGAGTGGCCCCAGCCAGAATTTGTTTATCCAACATTTGCTTTTCTCCTCTCTCTGTGAATTGTCTACTTTCCCTTCGAAATCCCACACTCCTGCTTCCCTTTCCTTAGTTCAGAATAGCATGTAAGCTTCAACTCCCAGTTTGTTTGGGGGTCCCCTATTCCTAGGGAACCCCTGCATGCACATATGTAATAAGTTTGGTTATTTTCTTCTATTGATCTGCCTAATATTAATTTGATTATTAGACCATCAAAAAGAAGTTAGAAAGGTAGATGGAAAATTATTTTTCTTTTGTGACACCAAAAAAATTTGGAGAATACTGAAAACTAATCCCCTTTTCAGGAAATCACATTAGTAAAGAAACTTATTTAACCCTAACAGGTTTGGCTCAGACTGAAGGGTCCCAGGTTCGATTCTGGTCCAGGGAATGTACCTTAGTTGCAGACACATCCCCAGTGGGGTGTGTGTAGGATGCAGCTGATCAATGTTTCTCTCTTATCAGTGTTTCTAACTCTCTATTCCTCTCCCTTCCTCTCTATAAAAAATCAATAAAATATATATATTTTAAAAAAAAGAAACTTATTTACTTTATTTAAATCAGTGTTTCCCCAAATTTATTTGGCCAAGGACATTTCGCTTCATAGCGCTCTAATTATGATCTTACAGTCTTAAGAAAAGCCAAAATGCATTTTGGGAAACACTGTCTTCAAGGCTTTTGGATACTGCTCTTCGAGTTACTAGAGCCTCCCTTGTGGCATTTCTCTCAGGGCTCACTTGGATTTGTAAAAAGAAGCAGCGCATTCTCCCATCCCCAAAGACCTGGAGAGAGGATAGCAACTCTGGGCAGTCCTTCCCAATTCAAATTCTGAATCTGAGTGGTTAGAAACAGCTGCCTCTCCTCCCCCCAGACTTGCCCTGCTCTGGGAGAGGCTCCCAGTGAAGAGGAAATCCACCATTTCCTGCCCAAGCAGTGCTTTTGGTGAAGTGGGCCTTTGACCTGCTGAATTGGGGGTCTGTCTTTAAAATTATTTCAGGACAGAGGAGAAACTCCTCTCAGAAAAGATTCTTTGTCTTTGAGTAGTATACCTCCCGGGAAAAATAAAAAAACAAATGCAGTCAGATTTTTGTAGACTTATTTTCTATTCTATCCTGTATATTAGATCAAGAGGAAACACTCTTTAAAAAACAAAACATAGTCCAGTTCAGGAAAAGTAAAAATGTTTATGACAGTTTTTTTGCTCTTAGATATTACATCCCATTTTAATTCAGAAAATGCAACATCTGCATCTGCTCTTAAGGATTCTCTTGTTATTTCCTCATCACCGAAGATTTTGGGGGGCTTGGGGGTGGGGAGTGACTAAAATGTTAGGCATAAATTTGCTTGTACCTTGGAGCTTGTACCTTTGTATAAGCTGAGCCTGGGTGCTAAGGGAAAGTGCCTAAGAAAAATGAAATGGTGAGGGGACCTGAGCAGGGAGTGTCAGTTGGCATCAAAGTTCAGCTGTAACAAATAAGAACATAAATCATCACATTGCCTGAATCAGGAGATTCCAGGTGCTGAAGAAGCAGGAAAAGAAGGAGCGGGAAAGAGTTGTATCTGAGGGAATCAGAAATGCGCCTGTGATGGAGGAAGGTGACAAATACTATATGAAGAGCTGACTTTTCATTTTCACTCACAACATAAGAGATAGATTGCAACATTCTTATTGCATCACTTACCCTGTGTGCAGTGGAGGCTGGGAAGTCATCTTTACTCTTTCTTCTTGGGTCTTTGACTTGTTGCTTCAAGTCACGCTATAGCATCCTTCCTGCTCACTTCCCAGACCTGCTTGGACATCCCCACCCACTGGAGACCCAGGTGCCACAGTGGAGGAAGGTTGATTGAGTTACTCCACTCAGGAAGGCCTTTCTCAAAGCACATACAAGTGTAGAGGGTTTATAGTGATTGGTTACAATTGCTCTCAGCGACAAGTAACGAATAAAGCGGTTGAAATAGGTAGGAAGAGGTCTAGAGAGAGGCAGCTGTTGGTTTGGTTTAATACCTGACCTAAGTCAGGTCGATGCCTGCCGTTGTTATAGGCTTTCCGAATGGTCAAAAGGTGACTGCCTGGGCTCTAGACATCACATCTACCTTCACCCTTTTTGGTTAGGGTCTAAGGAGGAAGAAAAGGACATAGTTGCAGAGTTGTCTTGCCCTTTGATCAGAAAAGAGAAATGTTTTCCAGAAGCTGCCAGCAAGCTTTGACTTAACATTCGTTGGCCAAAACCACGGGACAGAGACATGTCTACCTTGAAGGAAGTCTGGAAACAAGGGTGATATTTTTTCAGCTTCAAAAATGGAGGCAACAAGAAGATTGGGTAGGTATATTGGTTGAGCCAATGATAAGCATCTGCCACCGAATTATTATCCATTAATTTTATTTTCACTGGTATCTCATTCCTGAAATTAGATCGAGGGCCCCCTCCTGATGCTAGTAAAGCCACATTCTGCTCATCACTACACTTGACCACTTATAATTAAGTGATGTGTTTGTGAGCCAATGATAATACACTAACTTTGTTCCCATTTAAAATAAAATTTAAAAAACCTTTAATTTAATTGTTTAGGCCCACGCATGTGCTCCTCAAACCCCCAAGTTTCTTTGGTTTACTTCAAAGTCCCATCTAATTTGCTCCCAAGAGGAAACCTACCACAACAGTGAAGTTGTATATTTCCACAGGGATTTTCCCTAAACAGTTAATGAGTTGTGACTTCCTTATATGTACATGCAGGCGAGGCTGGTGCACTCCACGCAGGTAGACAGAATTCGAACCAGATGGTTCAAGGAAAGGAAACTGGATTAGCAGATCATTTCAAACACCTCCATGTGTTGACTGAAACCCATAAGGGGAATGACAAAACATGTAGCTTATTTTCTCAACAAACTGTGCACCATATTGAATGTTAAACATTAAATCTAGGGAGGGGTAGAGCAAGCTCTGGTTTTTCTTTCCTTGAAAAGAAAAGAAACCATAAGCCTCACTTTGCCTGATTCATGTATCCAGAGGGGGACAAAAAAGAAAGAAATGCATGGCTGATTCATAAACTCATACCACTGAGAGACCCTGTGGTAATCCTTAGCAATGGCATTTGAATAAATCAGAGGTGGCAGGGGTGTGTCTAATTTCCATGAGTTCCTGTATGGAAAGCAAATCCTATTTTGCCTGATTTTCCAGTTTAAACAATAAACCATGGGAGTCTCTCATCCTCACCCTTAAGCCAACTTCATTGAAAGGGGTGGAGGGAGGTGATACAAATTAAGGCACTTTTCAGTACTTGGGCCCCCCAGCCCCAGTTTAATTAAAGCTCAATTTGGTTGAGGAGTAAACTGGTATTTAAAAATCAGGAGAAAACCTAGTTCCAGTAATTAAAGGGATTTTCTAAATCTTGTCCTCCATGTTAGAACACCCATTTTAATAGTTAATTAAAGACTCCTTAACCATCCTTTGAAGGAAATTTGAAAAAAGAAAAGATTAAGGACCAGTCACAAAGACATCACTGACAATGGGGACTGAAATTCTTTGTTGGGCCCTGTAGAGAAAACCAGGTCTTCCTTCATTCACCTAAAAGACTTTGGGCATGCAGACCTTTTTTTCCTTTTAACAAAAAGATATACTTATTTGCCATTGTGTTGCTGTGGGTAGCCTTGCAAATGCCACTGCTGTTCCACAAATATAAGCCAGCTGGCAAGTCACTCGTCTACCCCTGCCATGGCAGTTAGGGTAGCACAGATGTCTCGTTTCTTTGGTTTCCCAAGTGATGGCTGGTGCCAAAATGCCACACTCTTTAGGCAGAGTCCCCCCGCTTCCCCCATCCCTCAAGTACAGAGAAGAGCAACAGTCCCCTTGCAGATTCCACATGCCTCTCATATACTAAATGGGTTTTAACTGGTTAGATTGACCACTCAATCAACACTTAACCAGCCCTGTGCTGGGTGCACAGGGGAGCACAGTAGAGTCCTTGCTACTCAGACACTTAACCCTAATGAAGAAGACAAACACTTGTCCAGGTAACACTCCTGCAAGGCACTCAGACATGGAAGATGTAGAGATACAAGCTAAGGAAGGAGCAACGCATAGTCAAGGGAGAATATGGAGCCCTGGCCAGTGTGGCCCAGTTGATTGGAGTATCACCTGGTACACCAAAAGGGTGTAGGTCCAGTTCCCAGTCAGGACATGTATGTTTCTTTCTCACATCTCTCTCTCTCTTCCTCTCTCTCTCAAAAAAAAAATCAATAAAATGCCAGACTTTTCTTTAAAAGAGAGAAAAAAAGGGTGTGGAGATCCATGTACTGGAGCTAAGGGTTCCTAGGGCACGGGGCTAAGAGGAAGGAAAAAAACATGAGCAAAGACAATATTGTGGAGGGGCTTTCCCACCAGCTGAGCAATTTGTTTCATTCTATAAGGAAAAAAGGGTTTGGGGTGATGGAAGTAACTGAGTTGAGGGCAAGAAGAGACTTAGGCAAGAGACCAATTTGGATATTACTGCTCAACACTGGGGCAGCAGCACCTAGAATTGTGGTCTACAGCAAGGGGTCTTCAAACAGAGGTCTTCCCTGTGGATCCACCAAGACTTTCCGGACATACATATGCTAAATGGGTCATTGGAGGGAATCATTTCCTGGGTCTGCAACTTCTTTCTATATGTCCTTTTTTCTAACACTGCCTGATAACCCAAATCACGCTTGGAAAATAAAGGCATACCATTCACCCTTGCCAAATCTTTCTATGGTGGGTTATTGATTCATCAAGGCATCTTAGACATGTGGATTTCCTGTCTTTGCTTGACATCTTGATTCCTTCTGTTAAGGATGAAACTTGATCTTTGAGAGAGGTTCTGAATTCGAAATAATCAGTGCAGTATAGATTAGTGACATTGACCATTCAAATGTTCCTTGGATATTACCTAGAATTGGCAACTTTTAAAAGATAAAACCCACAATAAAGAATTCTATTTCAATTCTTTCTGATACAAATAGCATTTCAGGATGTCATTTAAAATCTATTTGGGCCAGGTCAGTGTTGCTCAGTGGTTGAGCGTCATTGAACATTGACCTATGAACCAGGAGGTCCCAGTTCAATTCTATTCAGGGCACAGGCCCAGGTTGCAGCTCGATCCCCAGCAGGGGGCGTGCAGGAGGCAACTAAACAATGATTCTCTCTCATTACTGATGTTTCTCTTTCTCTCCCTCTCCCTTCCTCTCTCAAATCAATAAAATGCATTTTTAAATCTATTTGATCAAATCTATCATATTTATTTTAACTACAGTCAGTTCTCATCTTATTTCAAACTATAACATGCTTGATATCTCCATATCCTACTATAGGATTAATGAAGAATAAACTACTTTAAATCCAAGATAAAATATTTTAGATGTCTTTTTCACTTGGTGTATCTTTCCAACATAATTCAGAATGCTTATAAGTTTTGTCTTTGCTCTTTTTGAATAAGATTCTGAAACTATACTTTTTCCATATAAGGCCCTAAAACACCTCTAATTTTGTTAATTCTCTGAATAAAGAAATGTCTTTTCAATTCCAAAACTAATAAAATTTATTGTTTGAAATCATTTTAACAAGTAACCCATTGCTTGACTGAATCTTTGACTTTTCAGCTGCATAGTTTGCCTTTCTGTCTGATGATGACATATGTCATTGTGCAGAATGGAAAGGCCATCTGGCAAGAGCTGCTCTGCTAGATAAGGAAGAATGCCGGTATTCTCGCAACAGCGATGCTCAATATTGAACTATGTTGAACGCTGTAAAAATGAAAGCTTCTCCAACAACTAAAAGGTCTCCTTCAGATGCAGGTTTCCTATCTCCCCGTCACATCTGTGCAGTCTCTGCATGATGACGAGTGATTCTGACACAGCCTTCCTTCGCCCTCAGAGTCCTCCCAGAGCTGAGGAAGGGACTTGGCTAATTCTCTAACGCAGGGTAAGCAACATATAATTTCAGAAATGAAATAGAAGCCCCTTTTCAAACGACAGCACACTTGTCTATGAGCTTTCTTCTATTACAACACATCATTACATTATTTTGTAATTACATATTTTCCAAGCCTTCTGTTTTGTCTGCTTGATTGAGAGCTCCTCAAAGGCCTAAGCCGTGTGGGCCTTATTTATCATCATATTCCCAACAGCCAGCACAGAGACACACACAAAGTGGGCACTTAATATACATTTGTTCAATGAATGAATGGAAAACTGAATGAAGGAATAATGAAGGAAGGAAGAATTCAAGATTTGAATCCGTATCTTTTTCTGAACAAGAAGGTCTGGTAAATCCAGGAACTATTCTAACATCATCTCTTGGTCCCACTGGTTATCATAACCTGTCGGCCCCGCAGCGTGAGAGGCAACAACTGGTATTTCTGGGTCTTGGACATCGGCTCTGCCCTGTCTCTTCTGAAGAGTTGAACTAAACTGTATAGCACATTCAATACTGAGCTTAGTTTCACTTTTGATACCTTGATATTTAACATCCCCTTCCTCCAAATACTAAATATTTTCTTTCTGATGCGATGACCTTCCTTAAATGTGCATTTCTCCCCTACATCTATTTGCTTTCACTTTTAAAACACACCAATATTTTTATCTTTACTGCCTGATATAGTTCTAATTAAAATTCTCCTTTAGAAAGCATGTATGTATGTGTTTCTCTCTCTCTCTCTCCCTCTCTCTCTCCCTCTCTCTCTCTCTCTCTCTCAATTGTTCCCAAAACTTCAGACCTAAAAGCTGTCCTTGACCCCTAAATCTACACTGAGTCCCCAGGCCACTTCCTCAGCTGGCCTGCCTTCCACTATCTTTAAAACATTCCTAGAATTGCTCCTTGCTGAGATAGATACCCACTCACACACCTTAATCTTGACTTATCTTGACAGTTGCAATTTTCCATATATGGTCCACATACCTCCCAATTGTCTGAAGGTCTACAGATGTAAATCCTGTCTGTTCCACATCCAAGACATCACTTCCTTGTTGTCCTTATCTCCTCTGACATTTGGGACTTCTCCAGCCTATCTTCTTTCTTTAAATCTGATATGGCTCCTCACATTGTTTCCATAGAGCCAGTGACACAAGTGGAGACTTGTCTTTTGCTTTGTTTTTCCCCTGGCTCTGCTACTGACACGATAAAATGCTGTAGACAAGGCATTGAAGTTGACTCTGTCAGAGAGTATAAAGCAAGGGTTTAAAATACTTGGCATTTATCCACTTTGGAGCATAGCTCCAAGGATGAATGAGTCTATTACCATAGTAAAGAATTTATTATTATGGATCTCTTTTAGCAGTACTATAATTTTACTGATGATGCTAATGATGCTCATAATAATATAAAGAAATATATTAGCTCAGAAAGGCTCCATTATCATGGTCTTTAAGAACGCTCCCTACTTTCTCTAAATCCTACTGGACTTTTTTTTTTTAAGCAAGTATTAAACTGCCCAGCAATTAATTTTTCTCTTACAGCTCCTTGTGAATTCGTTCAGGCCCAATGAGATTATAAGACCCTTGGAAATAAGGCTCATGCTTGCTCTTCCTCCTGAACCTCCACAGCATCAACTCCAGGACACCTCACATTGGTTCTCAGAAACACTTCTGATTAGCAGTATTTCTTCCTGATGGTTCTCTTTCTCATTGTGAATGAAGGATATTTTATGACTTGCGAGATTGCATATTGAAAAATCATTAAGTTTAACGCCCCTTTCTTTGTGTATATCTCTGGAAAATAAGTTGCTCCAAGCCCTCCGAAAACCTTGAACCCAGTTCCAACAATCCCTGTGAATTCGTGGGACTTCCCGACATTTCCCTGCTCCTGCCAGGCTCCTACCCTGAGGAGCAGGTGCCCTGCCAGAGCAGGTCTCTTTTCCTCTTGCCCACGTTTCCTGGCCACATTCCTCTCCAACCTTCTCACTTATGCAGGGCAACCCCTGAACGTGCCACATTCATCTGAGACGATAGGCACAAGGACACCCCCACCCACCGCCACAGACAGACCGCAGGACAGCTGTGGGGTCTCACTCCTCTTGTCTGCTGCTACAGGGAAAAAGAAGTCCCTTCACTTACTGAGTATTACCTGCTCTGGGCCAGGGATTCCTCCTCTAGTTGCTTTACAAAGTCTGCATGGGGTGTGTGTGTATGTGTGGTGTGTGTGTGGGGTGTGTGTGTGTGTGTGTGTGTGTGTGTGTGTGTGTGTGTGTGGTGTGCGGTGTGTGTGTGGGGTGTGTGTGTATGTGTGTGTGTGGTGTATGGTGTGGGGTGGGTGTGTGGTGTGTGTGTTTGGTGTGTGGTGTGTGTGTGTGTGTGTGTGTGTGTGTGTGTGTGTGTGGTGTGTGTGTGGTGTGTGTGTGTGTGTGTGTGTGTGTGTGTGTGTGTGTGTGTGTTTCTTCCCAAACCTCTCTCACCTCCACCCAGTCTCTGCCTCTCACCCTCTCGCTCCTGCTCTTTTATGAAGGCAGACAGGTCCGGGGAAGCGAGGTGCAGGTAAATGTATAACAGCCAGAGTGGCAGAGGAAGCCCTCATTTGTAGCGTTGGCTGATCTTCGCGGTGTCATCAGTACCACCAAGGCCACGTTCAAGTTTGGAACCTGAGGTCACTGCCACAGAGGTGAAAAGAGGGTGTGTGCAATCCGTGCCTGTGAGCAGGGTGAGGCTGGCTCTGGTTTGGGGTAAAAGTAGGCAACTCAAAACTCTCCCAAAGCTTCTGTGAAAACAACTCATGCAAAACAGACATAAATTGGGCTTCTTTTTTTTTTTTTTTTTTTTTTTGCATCTCACTTTAAAATTTTGACTTGGCTTCCTGGCTATATACGTGAAGACCAACTATTTCCCTCAAAGGGTAGCAGAAGGCCCATTACCAAAGATGGTTTGACTCCACTTATGGAAAGCATTTTTCTCCAGTTTCTTCAATGCAAAGCATGTGGGCTGGTTTTAATGAAAGACACTTCATAAAAAATAAATAGTACCTTCAGACCATTCATTCAGCCAACTTCCTGGCAATCCCTGGAAGTGTGGACTGGCCCATAAGCTAATTATCCTGTAAATTTCCTTTTCTCCCCCAGTGTGGAGGTGAGATCTAATTTGAAAGATTAAAATCTTTGCATGATTACAGTATATAGTAATTGTTAAGCTCTGTAGTTACATGCTCAATAGCTACTAAGTACAAAGAATTACAAGGTGATTTGTGCCTGTAAGATAAATTCCAAGAATTTTGCTTTTATAAAAGGCAAGGAAGTGAAGGTGGCAGAACCACAGATGTGCTAAGTGAAGCAACTGATCCCGAATTTCAGGAAAGAGGGACTTCGGGGTCTCTCAATTCACAGACAGGCCAAGTGGCAAAATGCCTTCCGGTGCATTTCTTAGTTTGTGCTAAACTTTATTTACATAAAAGCACTGCTCAAGTGGGTGAAGTTATCTAAGGAGTTTTTAGCCTAAATTCCTGCGAGGGTTCCAGATGTCTGCTGTTCTCACAGTAGAGAACCAAACTATGAGTTCATCACTTTCAAACGCACAAAAAGCCAAGTCCGATAAACACTGCAGCAGTTAATATGAGATTATATATCTGCAAAAAAATTAACTGAAAAAATAATAAAGCTTTCAGTATTTATGTTTCCAACTCCACTACTATCTGGTCTTGTGCCAGCCATTCTTTCTCTACCTTAGTAGATCACACCGGAAAATTCACTCATTAAACAAATATTTATTCAGCACCCAGTGCATACCGCGCTCCTGTTCTTGGCACTGGGGACATGATGACAAATAAAATGGATAAGGCCTTTGCTCTCTTGGACTCAGAGTCCAGCAGGAAATAAAGATTACTAATACTCTCAAGTATTAATTATGATTACTAATACAAGCACTACTTACAAGTCCTGGGAAAGAGAGTGGCAGCATACCATGGAGCGTGTGAGCATGTGGGGTCTATGGTAGTTGAGGAGTCAAGCATCTAGTAATGCTTAATCTGAGACCTGAGACCTTAAGTATGAGTAGGCATTAATAGCTCAGAGATTAGGAGGGGGTGGGGAGAGGCAGTCTTTTCTCCAAGCAAACAATACAAAATGAGTTTCTAAAGCTATTGCCTTTATTTATATATTTTTTTTAACTGATTTTTTACAGCGAGAGGAAGGGAGAGGGAGAGGGAGAGTTAGAAACATCTATCAGCTGCTTCCTGCACACCTCCTACTGGGGATGTGCCCACAACCAAGGTACATGCCTTTGACTAGAATCGAACCTGGGACCTTTCATTTCGTAGGCCAATGCTCTAACCACTGAGCCAAATCGGCTAGGGCAAAAGCTATTGCCTTTTAATGCCTTTCTCCCTCCAAACCATGAAGATCCCTATATCAGTTTGTTTGTTGTAGCTAAAATGTCTTTATTTTTCTGATTATAATGTTACTGGTAGCTGCAGGTATAATTGCAAGAGAACAAGAAATATCAGATCTGATAAAACTGGGCCTAACTGAGTCACTAGAATTAAAATGCAGCCTGGGAATGGCTGTTCTGGCCACCATTCTGTGGAAGTGTCCAGGAGCCTGGCTTCCCTAGTAAAGAGAAGGGGACACATGGGCAGGCCAAAGAAGGTGAGCAAACTGGCTCACATTGTTTTAGACTCCTCATCTGAAATTGCCTTCAGAATTAGTTTCTGAGCCTCCTTCATTTTTACTGCAAATGATGTTACCCAGGTTGAGTAAGAATCTTATTCACCTATTTTGACTGAACCTATTTGAGAGCTTTTCAATGATGAAGTTTCTATCATCTCAAGGATCAGAGGATTGCCACATGCATCTGTCCATATCAGTCTATATTCCCAAGACTTTAAGACTCAAAACCAAAGTAGGGAGAAGGCTTGGGTAATAGAGCATTCTTGGAAGAATTATAGGGCATTTATGCCCAACCAGTGTGGCTCAGTGGTTGAGCATTGACCTATGAGCCAAAAGGTCACAGTTCAATTCCCACTCAGGGCACATGCCCAGGCTGTAGACTTGATTTCCAGTGGGGAGCATGCAGGAGGTAGCCAATCAATGATTCTCTTTCATCATTGATGTTTCTATCTCTCTCTCCATCTTCCTTCCTCTCTGAAATCAATAAAATAAAAACATATCTATGTTTAAAATAAAGCATTTAGAGGTGCCTGCTTTGACAGAGTCCAGGTGTATTTGCATATGTTGGTTCTGGTGGAGGTCCCTGTGAGCAGGTGTGCCTTCCACAACCAGGACCAATGAATTTGATGGCCCTGCTTCTCAAATGTGCATTTGAAAGTCCATTTGCAGCCTTATTTGGAATTCAAATACCCAGAATTGCTTTTATTTTTTTAAACAACTAAAATATTTGCATAAAATCAAGGTTAAACTAAAATAATTAAGGCTGTACCATATGAGGTTTAACAAGGTTTTGTCCTAATTGACTAGGTGCGCACAATTGTGAGCACTACTTTTTCTGATGAAATGTGAACTAGTTAAATCTACAAAGATGTCCTACCACTATTTAGAAAAGTACCACACTGTGATCCTTTGAGTATAGAATGGTGCTTATATCAACATACATTTGCTCAGAATTTCTTATGGTGCTCATTTTCTGAAAATCAGCAGCATGATTGATTGTTTATTTAAGAAAACACTTGGGCATCTCAAAAACAATGAACTAATGTCTTTGGTAGATCAATAACTTTTCTCTAATCACAAGAAAGCCAGTGCATCAGAAAAATCATCAGCAAAAGCATAAAAATATATATGCCAGCTGTTTCTGGCAGCCCCTTACAGCGGGGACAGAAGAAAACAATAAGAAATGCTTGCCATATGTTGGGAGATGAGTGGTAATGGAAAATATTCATAAACAAATGACTAACACTTGTCTGTATGTTATTCAGGTGCATAGCTAAAACTCATCCATCTCCTTAGCATCGACTTTTCTGGATGCAAATTACTCTAAGGCTCAGGCAGTCATTTCTAGTCTTGTCATTCTTTGTACAGGCTGGACTGTCATTGATGTCAACAGTTTTGCTGTATAAGCACTTTATGATAAAATCCGACCATCTGAATTAGCATAAAACATTCTGTGCAAAGTAATTTACATTTAGAGACTTTCCTTGTCAATTTCCAAAATGGCGTTGCTGTTGTTTTGTATTTTGAATCAGCTTAGGAATCTTTCCTCTTCTCTCTAATCCCATTTCCTTGGTCCTTGGCCTGACATGGCTCACCATCCCCATCAGGCCGGCTATTTCTGCTGTGCTTTCCAAGGCCCAGTGTTAGGTCTGATCAAATCATTGAGTGGCCACCCCTCCCCTGGGAACTGACCTTTAGACCACTTCCCAGCCAACATTCCCCTTCACTTAGTCAGACCACATTCCACTTGCTAAGACCACATTCCACTTGCTAAGGCCATTATCTTTCCCCTCCAAACTTTCCCAGGATCCCGACCCGCCCAGAGCGTTCTCTGCTGAAAAAGCCCACCTAGAGTCCTTTAAATCCTCTGGCTCCCCATACTTGGGGGCTGGTGCCATTTGAGGCTCCGCCCAAACTGGTGTCCAGATGACCTGATAAATTTATGCTCCCTTACCACCTTGGCCTCGGATGTTCCTCCTTTCGGTAATCCTAACACCCACTGTTCGATGCAGGAGGAAAGGGATCACAAAGTCTGTTCCCCCCTAAGGGAAAGTCAATCTCATGAAGAAATAACCATTTCTTTGCTTGTATTTACACAGGTATGATATATTTATTTCCCCAGAAATTCACTGTCTTCTCCAGAAAGTCAGTTTTACCAGAGCAAGAAGCAGCTGAGCAGGCAAAGTGCGCAATAAAAACCCTGCTAAGTAAAGAGAGCTCAAAATGCCCACAGCCCTTCCTGGGTGTGAGTCAGGGCAGGAGTTAGCCACAAACCACGCTGTGGCTTTCACAACCTGGTCGGGGTTCAAACACCTGAGGGAGACATCCCAGGCCTTCTCGGGGAAGCAGGGAGACCCGCATTCACGGTGGCGGATCCCAGGTGTGACTCTGGGTCTTGCCCGTGTGTGCAGGTAGCCATGGCTGTGCAGGCTCTTTAATTTGTACTGCATCGTTGAATAGGGACCTAACACAGGTTACCACATCTCTTGCTTTTAAAAAAGTCTTTTTTTATTTCTTTTTTTAAAATTATTATTAAGCTAAATAACTGAAGCCCTCAACAACGTCTATAACTAGGTTTGTGGTTCACGAGGCCACAGCACTGCCATTGAGAGTTTGGCTGGCTTTTGTCTGTGGACCTTAAAAACTTGTCACCAGATGTTTCTTCTTTTTTTAATTGAGTTTATTGGGGTGACATTGGTTGACAAAACCATACAGGTTTTAAGAGTACAACTCAACAAAACATCATCAGCACACTACACTGTGAGCTCATTACCCCAAACAAAGTCTCTTTCCGTCCCTATTTCCCCCAACTTTACCTACCTCCCACCTTCAGTCTTGAGTTAAGACAATAGTTTTTAGGTTAGCAGAGAATTGACAACTAAGTTCTCAGAGGAAGGGCTATGACCCCCTGGGGAAGAATGGAAATTTGTGGGAGTATTTTTGATTGTTGCTCTGACTGGAGCATTTAGTGGGTGGAGCCAGAGGTGGTAAACACCCTGCTGAGTGTGGGATATGGTCTCCCAACAAAGGATTTTCCCACATCCTGCTCTGATTTCAAATGATTGCCCAACTGCATAAGTGAAAAACTTGACAAAATTATCCGAGCCTTATATCTAACTCCACTTAACATATAAATACAAATTATTTTTGACAGCGTTAATATACATTGAATTTTTCGAGAATAAAATCACTGCATGTAAATACTTGTTTTGTTTGGAATTAATCTAACTTTCTGGTAAAGTTCTGATGACAATGTGTCAGTCTGCATATGTAACTGTCACATGCAAGTATAGATGAATATACTAGCCCTTATTTTTTTTTCTTAAAAATATGTATTTTATTGATTTCAGAGAGAGGAAATGAGAGGGTGAGAGAGAAACTTCAATGATTAGTTAGAATCATTGATCAGGTGCCTCCTGCATGCCCCCTACTGGGGATTGAGCCTGCAACCCTGGCATGTGCCCTGACTGGAATCAAACCAAGACCTCCTGGTTCATAGGTCAATGCTCAACCACTGAACCACAGCAGCCAGGCCATATGCTTTTATCATAAACTAGAGGCCCAGTGCATGAAATTTGTACATGAGTGGGGTCCCTGGGCCTGGCCAGCAATCAGGGCTGATTGGGGCCAGTCCAACCAGGACTGGGCAGAGAGGAGGCGATAGTCACTGGGACAGGTGTGAAAGGAATGGACGCTAGACGCCAACACTGCCATTGTTGGCACCCCACCACCTCATGGTTCCCCACCTCTCCCCCTCCTCACCTTGCCACCACCCCGCCACCGCGGCAGGCAGACGGTGGACCAATCAGAGCCTGCTGGTTTGGAGGAGGGACAGGGCCCAGGAGGTTAGTGGTCAGCCCCAAGGAGGGGCTTCATCTGCTGCCACCCACCCCTCAGTTCCCCGACCCAGCCTGGGCGCTGGCTCTGATGGGGTGATCAGAGCCTACCAGCTGGAGTGGGAAGGAACTGCAGGAGGTTGGCCAGTTGGGGGAAGTTGGCTGTGGGAACACACTGACCACCAGGGGACAGCTCCTGCATTGAGCCTCTGCCTCTTGGTGGTCAGTGCGCATCATAGTGACTGGTCATTCCAATCGTTCTGGTCATTCTAGTCACTTAGGTTTATGTATGTGTGTGTGTGTATATATATATATATATATATATATATATATACCTTTCCTTTCTATTACAGTTTGTACTGTATCCCATGTGCCCCACCCAGATCCCTGTAGCAGGGATCTCCAGATGCTAGAGTGTTGACTGCTGACAACACCCAACTGAGTGCCAGCACCCCATCCCAATCCCTCTGATCTCAAGAGCACAGCCTCTTTCAAGGTCCCATGTCATGACTGTCCCTAGGAGCTGTCTGCATCCACGGACTGGTCCCCAGGGGGTCCTAAGGCTCTGATTCGGCACAATTCTGCAGGATCACCCCAACACCAACGCACCCTGTGGGATCTTGCAGTCATTTGTGGGACTGCTCAAAGCACAGCCCAACCTCTTCCTCTGCCCAGTCCTGCTTCTCTCCCACAGTGTGGATCCTGAAAGCAAGTACAGTCTGCTTTCTGCCCCCTGATGCTTCCTCAAGTCCTGTTTCCTAAGGAACCTGACCCAATTAGAGCACTCTAATGGGTTTTGAACATTGGGTGATATATTATCTGGGAATTTTGATTCAGGATAGTGAAGAGGGAAATTATAGAATATTTGTAATTAAAAGAAAAGAGGCAGTGTATCTGATGGGCATGAGAACCTGTGTGCTAAGTAATCCCTTCAAGGCCCCTCCATTTTAAGACCTTCTCCTTTAGGGCAGAAACACTGCTTGTCCCAAGAGCTGCAAATAACTCAAAATGACACCTTATGCAACTGTTTCTCATGCACTTGACTTAAAAAAAAAAAAAAAAAGCAGTCCTGTACAGTCTCACTTCATTCATATCAGCACTTTTTTCCATATTATCCACCCACCATGCCATGTACTCCTCAGTAAGTACTTGCTATATGTGATGTGACCAGCAAACCCAAGAGTGTGTGCCTCTTAGACATTCCTGAGGCCTTACATGCAAATGGCCATGTGCATACTTAGCTCTGAGAGACCATAATAAGCCAGCTCCACAGCACCAGGCACATTCTCCTTCGAGATTTTTTAGATGAAATACAGGTTTTAAAAAAATATATATTTTATTGATTTTTTAGAGAGGAAAGGAGAGGGGTAGAAAGTCAGAAACATCGATCAGCTGCCTCTTGTTGGGGATGTGCCCGCAGCCACGGTACATGCCCTTGACAGGAATCGAACCTGGGACCTTTCAGTCCCCAGGCTGATGCTATATCCATTGAGCCAAACCGGTTTTGGCTGAAATACAGTTTTAATTTAATTCTTCATATCATGGTATTGCAGTTCTTCTTCAACTGAAAAAGATTCACAAAGCTTGGGGCGGTGCATGTGCGGTATGTGTTTGTGTGTGTGTGTGTGTGTGTGTGTGTGTGTGTGTCTGTGTTTGTGTCTGTCTGCAGGTGCCCTGTGCATCTGTGTAGGAAAGAGTGCTTGCTAAGACAATAGAAGAGGACAATCCAAAAGCAAGAGCAGTGAGTACTTTTGTTCCTTTGGTCTAACTTTCTAAACAGACTACTGTAAAGCAATGATTCAAAATCCTTTGAAAGTACTTAATTTCCCCTCATGCCAAGAAAGCGTTCTTTTATACTCAATAAAGCCGAATGAGACTTACCGTTGTCCCCCCTTCTCCATGATTTTGCTTTCCAAGGTTTCAATTAACCACAGTCATCTGTGGTCTAAAAATATTAAATGGGAAATTCCAGAAATAAACAATTCATAAGTTTTAAATTGCTTGCCATTCTGAGTGGCATGATGAAATCGCAAGCTGTCCTGTTCTGTTCTCCCTGGGATGTGAATCAACCTTTTGTCCAGGTATCCACACTGCATACGCTCCCACCCATTAGTCACTTAGTGGCCTTCTAGGTTATCAGATCAACTGTTGAGATATGGCAGTGCTTGTGTTCAAGTAGCCCTTATTGTGTTCAATAATGGCTCCAAAGAGTACTGATGTGGCAATTTGGATATCCCAAAGAGAAGCTGTAAAGTGCTTCTTTTACGTGAAAAGGTGAGTACAGTACAATAAGGTAGATTTTAAAAGAAAGAGAGACCACATTTACATAATTTACAGTATATCATTATAACTTTCTATTTTATTACTGGTCATTATTGTTAATCTCTTACTGTGCCTAACTTATAAATTAAACTTTACCATCAGTATGGATATGTAGGAAAGAACATAGTATATATATAGAGAGAGAGTTTGGTAGTATTTAGGTTTTTAGTCATCCATCCACTGGAGTTCTTGGGAATCAGGAAAGCAGGGGATGACTGTGTTTAGCTGGTTCTGAGACTCCATTCAAATCTATTATTGATATACTTCAGTGTGCCAAAGTGTCAGTAGCTATCTTTTTAAAATATGTTTTTATTGGTTTTTTTAGGGAGAGAGGAAGGAGGATAGAAAGATAGAAACATCATCGATCAGCTGCCTCTCCACATCCCCCACAGGGGACCAAGCCCAAAACCCGGGCATGTGCCCTGACTGGGAATCCAACTAGTAACTTCTTGGTTCCTGGCTCAACGCTCAACTGCTGAGCTACACCAGCCAGGCGTCATCAAGTATCTTAATCATTGGACATTCAGCACAGAAATACAGATCAGTGTCTGGAAGTTTGAGCCCACTCCTTACTACTGGCATGCTGCCTCCAGGCTGTCCAAGTATTCGAGGCTTCCTAGACTCAGTACCTCTTCTTTAACTTCTTCACCTGTAATACTGGGATCCGGGCCAGAGTTTCCACCTCTGGTTCCTCCTAGGGGTGTGGTGATAATTAAAGCAATAATGTTTTTCAACTACAGAGACATTCCAGATTAAAGACACTACATAATTGAACACATTCTGCTTCTAGTGACATAGCTTGATATAATTGCAAGCTAGGAAAATCAGATTAAGCCAGGCATCCCTATTGCAGGAGAACAGTATTGCCATATGCCACACTCTCCTTGACTTAAGGCTTGCCTGCCTCGATATAAATAGCAGCCCCAGTGCTCAGGAAAGAAGGTTTCAGGTTGAGAAAGAAAAGCTTTCATCCACTCAACTTTCATTTTATTGACAAATGTGTAAAATTCTATTCGAGATTTAAAGATAAATGACAGCTATTTGTTCATCATGTCACTTGTACTTTGAGAGAGCATTTATAAAAATATTCATGTTGCTATTAAAGACAGGAAGACTATGTAAGATCCACAGTTAATCAGGTAAATGCTACATGTGTTCATTTTCTTCTCTCCCAGGCATTATTGGCACATATATTATTGGTAGCACATCTGTTGTGCTGACGACCACATCAGCTCTTAACTGAACAATTGACATGGATCCCAGCACATCGCTGCGAGAGGTTTAGCAGTGCCAAAGCTACAAACCGCAATGGTGGTATCAAATACACTGCAGTGATATCAAGAAAAATAGTATGGAGGTCTGAGCTCTTTGCCAACAGAATGTACTTCTGTTTTAAAAAAAATACTTATGAGAGATTGTATTAAGAAGTTCTATTCATTGCCAAGCCACTGAGAATAGGCTTTCTGACTTCATCCATTCAAATATGCTTGGAGTTCCATGTCTAAATGGCAAAGGAACCAAAGGCAGTGAGAAGTGAAGTCAAGTGCTCATTTGGCAGCTTGGATTGAAGAGGCTAATAGAATGTGAAACAGGAGAGAACAAGGCCTGGTCCTGATTGGCTGTATCTGCTGAGTGAGTGATCCATAGGTGTGGTCAGGGTGCCTACTCCATGCCTAATGTCCAGATGTCCAACTCCCTTTCAGGGAAAAAGAGAACACAATTAGAAAAATATTCACATGGAGAGAACTCAATGACATGTGAAGAGAAAAATGTAAGTTTCAGATTAACAGGTAGAGTACGATTAATCCCCCTTGCTTTACCCCATGACCAAGTTCATCAGAAACCAAGCAAGTTTGGACCACAAAAATGTAGAGGCCATCACAGGAACGTCACTCATCAAGAATAACACCTTCTCTGTGGAAGAGGTCTCCCAAATTTCAAACAATTCTTGCTTAATAGCTCTTAAGCATAAGTCATTCTTAAAGGCTTTCAAAAATTTGGTACATAATGAATGGCTTAACTGTGAATCTGCCTTGATTGTTATTTTTCAAAAGCTGGGTAGTTTTAAAAAATTACCTTCCAGTAGCAAGCTAACATGTTTTCATCATTTTTCATTTGGGCCTTTAGCACATTTCTGGGGACCTTCTACCCTAAGTCCCCCATGACAATCCAAACCTCATCTCCAAAAATGTTTTTTCAAATCCCCTAGAAAATATTCTCATCCAGAACTATGACTTCTAGGTTAGATAACAAGTTGAATATTTATCACTATTTAAATAAATCTAGTTTTACCATCTTACTATAAAAGGAACAGCCTAGTCAAGTTACTTAAATATTTTAATTTATTTTAATTTGGTGAAAAGAAGTTTGAAATTATTTTTATCAAGCTGAAACATGAAAACTTCCCAATCAACTTTTTCTGGATTAAAAAAAAAAAAAAACTTCTTCTTCATCATCTGTCATTTCCCCTGCACTTGAATTCTAAGGATAAATTTGCAAGAGGCATAAGGCTGTCAGTGATTCTATTTTAGCTCTTCAGTAACATTTCAAGTGGATGAAGGACAGCACACCGACAGGTTTAACTTCATCTCCTGCTGTTAACATTTCCACAGAGGGGGCTCTTCCTCATTTAATAACTTTCAATCACAAATAACTTTATGACATAAACAAGGAGGCTTCAAAGTTTTTTTCCTGTGACTAATATGGTTTCTTCTCCTCCTTCCTTAAGACCTCTCAGTGAATCACAGAGCTAAAGGCGGAAAACAATGTGTCAGCTTTTTAATAAGCTTTATTGTCACCACAGAAAATTAAGCGTGGGTTGAGAGTTAGGATTCAGGTCAGCTGTAAAGCCCTGACTGGTAATAGTTATGATCCCACGATACTGTGAGAGCTTTGTGTTCGGGGTGAAGGAAGAGTTCACAGAAAACCTGTGCTGGGCACTGACCGGACCTTCCACTTCTCGGTTGTCCCCAGCTGAGACTATTTCCAGTCATTTCCTGCCATCTTCTAATTTGGCTGAGGCATCTGCAGGCAGAATGGAAGCTGCAGCCTACAAAGCTGGTCCCGACTGAAGGTATCAAGATATTGGCATCTATTAGTGGTCTTTTCCAAAGCAATGTCCTTTGGTCATCTTCCAAAAGTACACACCAGAGCAGAAAACAGGCCTTCAAGAAAGGCATTGCTAGGGAATCAGGATATTAATAAACCCAAAGTGACCCCTGTGGGTTTCCTGCTGCTTCCAAAGCAGGAAGTTGCTCACAAATACATTCAATCAACATGCTTTCCCTGAGTAACATTATAGCAGATGGGGTAGGGCGTCGGTGGGGAAGGGGGTTGGGGGAGATTGGAGAAAAAATAACTATAGAAATTAGGTGCTCCATATTCATTTCTTAACAATGCTCAAAGGTCTCCTTTGGGCAGTCTTGAATAGATGCAACAGTCGTGTTTGTTCAAACGATCAGAGAGGATGGGCCATGGTGCTATTACAGAACCACG
This sequence comes from Antrozous pallidus, assembly GCA_027563665.1. NCBI lineage: Eukaryota > Metazoa > Chordata > Mammalia > Chiroptera > Vespertilionidae > Antrozous > Antrozous pallidus. The sequence continues at coordinate 41,385,219 of CM050512.1, forward strand.
TTATTGTAAAATGCACATTAAATGGCTCCCAATGCCTTTTATTCAAAATCCACAGATAAAAGAAGTAATTTCTCCTTAAAGAAACCAAGACTACTTTCTCCTCAGAGAATAAGCTATTAGAGCTGGTAAAACATTAGCAAACAGCCCATTCGAGCTACAAAGAGAAGGAATGGTTGGTTTTGTTAGCATGGAGAAGTGCCATTACCTTTAAGACTTTGTTATGGAAAGCTGCAGGATGCGTGCAGTTGCTATTAACCGGAGGGTTCTAATTGAATATTAGCTCATTTATGAGGCAGAGTCAGGAAGAGCTGTTGCCCAGGTGACTTGTAACAAAATGAAATAAGCAGATGCAATGTGTCCTGAAATTACCACCAAGTTTTCCTGAGCTGTTCGATGCTGAGACGCTTTGCAAATTCCACCTAAAATTGCAGCTTAGTTGTAAACAGAGCAATCATATCCCCATGCTCCTGTGGATTGTTGCCAAATACTAAGGAGTTTTCAAAAACACATAGTCACCTCCCCAAATATAAAAAGGGAAGTGAAGAAACTAGCCACCTGCAACGGAGATGCTAAAAACTGGGCCACTGGGGTGATCTCTTCCCTTCTAAACCCTTCCTGTCACCTGTACCCAACTGCCTTTGCTCACATGAAATCATAGGGCCATACTCTGAGATGACAGGCAAGGGTAATTCCGATCTTAGTCTTTAACTGTCACCCTAATGAATCAGTTTGGATTCTCCAGGGACAGATACCAGAGGATTAGACAAGCAAGAATGCACAGGGAGAAAGCACTGAAGACTAGGCAGTGGAAAGGACCAGAGGAGGGGAAGAGCATTCAGTCCGCAGCGCAGTCTGAGCCTTGTGTAGGAAGGGAGGAAGGATAGAACACACTTTTCTAAACACGGTTCCCTTTGGTACTGAGGCTCCTGTGCTGGGCATGAGCTGCTCCATCTACTCGCCTCTCTCACCTTATCTTTCCTGGAGGCTCTGTCCAGATTAGCTTCAGAGACTCCCTCACGCCTCTCTAGACCCATCTGTAAACAAGGGTGTCTGTGTGTGAGCCAAACCCAGAGAGAGGAGAGATGATGAGCAGATCTCCTTTCTCTGTCTCTAATTTCCTCCTTCCTACTCCTTATGAGGGCTAATGCCTGGTCCCTACTTTCCAGGTGCAATCACAGCAGTCCCTCCCACCCTCCTTCCCTCTCTGGTTCCAAGAAAGCCCCTCATCTCAGAGATGCAGAGGGAGGAGTTATTTGGAACTCATCCAGGGTTGATCACCAGAGCATTAGCAGTGCCGTGCTCTGCTTTCGAATGTGGTTTGGGGGGATATTCAAAGATTGTGCAGGTAGTCACTGCCCTAGACCCTTCCTCCTAACAGCTTCCGTTCTCGTTTGCTGGGTAGCACAGAGCAGCCAGCAACATGTACCCTCATCCCCACCCTCATGGTGCCTCTGTACCCCCAGCTTCTCCACCCTTAGGAGTCCCAAAGGTGAAAGGTGCCTCTTCACAGAAAATTCAAGGGGCCCTGCCGCAGCCCAGACCAGCAAGACCGCCTTCTGTCACCTAAGAGGAATGCTCCTTCCCCCCAACTCCCTTTCATCGGCTCGAGAACTTGAAAGGCTCGAGAACTTGAAAGACCCGTTGATCTTCCCAGATCGTTTGGTGTATCTCTTTAAACATTTCTACTTTCCACCTGGGATTATTATCCCTTCCCTAGCAAGTAAACCAATGAATGAAGAAATGAATTTCTAGTCACATATGGGCATTTCTACACCCATGCTGCCATTTATAAAGTAAGCATTTTGCTCAGAGGAAGTCCTGAAAAGAAAAATATATTAAATTTTGAACACTAAGTATTGTGGAGGGGGGAAAATTGCAGACATAAAAGTCTCTGAGTCAGCACTTACAACACTGTGAGTGCAGATAATCATGTGTTAGGTATTTGCCAAGATCCAGACTGTCCTTAAGTTACGAGTGATGTGTTTCTGACACTGAGTAGTAAGTTGGTGGCTTGGAATGTGGAACATACATCCTCCTAGTGACGATGTTTTAATTGGTGGTTGGGTTCCCCAGTTAGCCATCATGACTCCACTTCCTGAGCCTCCATTGGTGCTGGCCTGGTTCCAGGTCCTGGGACAATGAATGCAGGAGTGGGAGGAAGTCTTCTCTCTATCCAGCACACGTCCACCCCTGGTAAATAAATTCTTTTATATATGATATATACTGTCTGCTTTATTAAAGAATTTATTTGAGCCCTGGCTGGTTTGGCTCATGCACTGAAAGGCTCCCAGTTAAATTCCTGGTCAGGACACATGCCCTGGTTGTGGGCTCAATCCCTGGTAGAGGGTGCAGGAGGCAGCCAATTAATGTTTTGCTCTCACATCAATATTTCTCGCTCTCTCCCTTTCTCTCTGAAAAAAAAAATCAATTAAAAATATTTTTTTAAAAAAAGAATTTATCTGATATCCCAAAGAGACTTGTTTTTAATTTAAATGGGAGTGGGGGGCATTTAATAGATATTTTTAAAAGAGCAGTTTTAAGTCACAGCAAAAATGAGAACTAAGTGCAGAGTTCCCCCCTACACACACACACACACACACACACACACACACACACAGCCGCCCCATCTGCCAACACCCTGTACAGTAGTGAACTCACACATCGCTATCACCCGAAGTCTCTAATTTACATGAGGGTTTACAAATGTATGGGATTACAAATGTGTGACATGTACCTTTCATTACAATAACACAAAGAACAATTTTATGGCCCTAAAAGTCTTCTGTTCTCTGCATAGTCATCATTCCCTCCTCCCTAACCATAATATTTTGAAGTAAGATTTTGCCTTTCTCGTGCTTTTACGAGAACCAAGATGGCAGCATAGGTAAAACAGATATCTTGCCGTCATACACAGCAAGTTTAAAACTACAACTTAACAAAAGAACAAACACTGTCCAGAATCACCAGAAAGCTGGCCGAGTGAAAATTCCACAAATAAAAGTGAAGATAAGACACTGTGACTCAGAGGAGCAGCGGCAGACAGCTTTGAAGATTTGCCCGGAGAGAGGTTTGGAGCGCGTGCCAGCGGAGAGGGTGGGCGGCTCAAAACCGGCCAGTTTTCTCGAATGGGGAGACAAAGACGTCCCACTGGACTGATTCTCCAGCTCTGGGCGAAGTCCAGGGAACCCATTATCATCCGGGGTGAAAACTGGACCGTGAGAGGGCACGCCGAAGCTCAGGTGCTAACGGGGTCTCCCGGCTTGTGGAGAAGGCAGGCTTGCACATGTACTTGGGAACAGCCCAGCTGTCTCACCTAGTAGAGAGCGCTCGCGACTTGCTCTCTCATTCAGAAAACCGTCAGACTGCTTTGTTTTACGGCCCTGGGTGAGACATTGGGTGTGCAGACTCATTTGGGGAGAGTCTGAATTCCCTGGCAGCCGGTGGAGCTCACAGCAGCTCTCTCTCAGAGGTGCTGGCGGCCATTGCCTCTGGCACAGAGTCCCTGGGGCCGCATAGGGTGGAGCTAACGCTGTCTGCTTGGCCCGGAGACTCTGCCCATCCAACCTGAGCACAGCTGAGCTTCACAGACAATTGGCCTGGAAGTCAACCCCTCCAAGTGCTAACAACGATTAACCTGAGCTTAACTTCAGCAAGACTGTGCAACCCATATCCACCTCAGGTAACTGAGGAGGCTGAGCCACTGTCCCTAATAGGACATCTACCACGAAAAGCTAATTGACCAACTCAGGGAAGCAGCCACCATGCAGAGACATGAAAAGAAATCAGATGTGAAAGAAATGGAGGAAAAAAAACGACTGGACATGGAATTCAAAACCACGGTTATAGGGCTTCTCAAGAGGCTCCTACAAAAGGTCGAGACCTATAAGGAAATAAGCAAGACCGACAAGGAAATGAATGAGTCTTACAAGGAAATGAACAAGACCCTCAAGGATATGAACGAGACCTGCAAGGAAATGATCAAGACCAACGTGGAAATGAATGAGTCCTACAAGGAAATGAACGAGACCCTCAAGGATATGAAGGAGACTCTCAAGGATATGAAAAAGGACCAACCAGAAATTAAGCATACACTGACTGAAATAAAAAATATTATACAAAGACCTAAAGTACTCTAGAGCACCCCAAGAACCAAGTTCAAGATTTGAAATACAAAGAGGTAAAATCCACTCAGCTGAAAAAGCAAGAAACCAAACGAATCCAAAATATCGAAGATAGTGTAAGGGGCCTCTGGGACAACCTCAAGCATACCAACATCCGAATTATAGGGGTGCCAGAAAAAGAGAGAGACCAAGACAATGAAAACCTATTTGAAGAAATAGTGACCGAAAACTTCCCACACCTGGTGAAAGAAATTGACTTAGGAGTCCAAGAAGCGCACCAAACCCCAATATATAGGAACCCTAAGAGGACCACACCAAGGCACATCATAATTAAAATGCCAAGAGCAAAAGACAAAGAGAGAATATTAAAAGCAGCAAGAGAAAAACAGCTAATTACCTATAAGGGAGCACTCATACGATTGTCAGCAGATTTCTCAACAGAAACGATGCAGGCCGGACGGGAGTGGCAAGAAATATTCAAAGTGATGAAAAGCAAGAATCTACAACCAAGATTACTCTGTCCAGCAAAGCTATCATTCAGAATTGAAGGTCAGATAAAGTGCTTCACAGATAAGAAAAAGCTAAAGGAGTTCATCACCACCAAACCAGTATTATATGAAATGCTGAAAGATATTCTTTAAGAAGAGGAAGAAGAAAAAGATAAAAGTGTAAATTAGTAACAACAAATACACATCTATCAACAAATGAATCTAAAAATCAAGTGAATTAATTAGCTGATGAACAGGATAAACTGGTGAATGTAACAGAATCATGGACATAGAGAGGGAATGGACTGACAATTTTTGGGGAGAAAAGGGGTGTGGGAAGTGCAGCAAGAGACTGGACAAAAATCATGCAACTATGGGAGAGGACAGTGAAGTGGGGTGAGGGCGGAGGGTGGGATGGGTACCAGGTGGAGGGGAGCTATAGGGGAAAAAAAGGGAACAATGTAATTAATAAAATGAACAATAAAGATAAAAATAATAAAATAGGGAGCATGGGCCCTGGAACACAGTAAAAAAAATAAAAAAAAAAAAAAAGATTTTGCCTTTCTCGTTCTTCTCCCACCCATCCACAGGCCTTCTAACCTCTGGGTTCCCCTGCATGTGCCTCAACGGTTGTGCTTCATTCAGCAAGTGTCCCCAGGGTCCCTGATGAAACTTATCAGCACACCCAACCCCCCCACACCCTTCAGAGTGGCCAGATGATGTGGATGTGTGCATGACTTACAACCCCCTAAGTGGGGCTTATGTATTTCCATTTTGAAAAAGAGGAGGTTGAACCCCCAGCATGCCTTGCACAGGTGCACTCTCAGGAAGTCCCAGGAAGGGATGTGAGGTAAGCCACCCAACATACCAGACACATCTCCCTGAGGGTATCCTCCGCCGGCCTTCCTTCCTGCCCTTCTTCCTTCCCTTCTGAGGATGCAAAGGACTTCAACATTCCAAGATTCCTTCTCTCAGAATGGTTCTCCTCCTCACAGCAATGCCTTGGTCAGAATGTATGTGGGTGGCTGGGTGGAACAGGGCTGTTTGCCACTTAGAGGTGGTGTATATGTTAGAACCTCAGAGAGAGACACTTTAGTTCTCACTTTGCAAGTACCTAGAGTATGTCTACCAAGAGGCTGATTTCATCTGCCTCGCGGTTACAATGTTAGCGCGTACTGTGGGGGGGAAGGTCCTCTCAGCCTTGCTAGGGTATCTGTACACACTCCCAGCACCGTCTAAAAAGTGGGAGTAAAATAACTTCTCATAACAAAACAAATCATCTGATAACACAAGCGAAGGATTAGAGACTTTGCTGAAATTCCAACTGCCTTTCCGCAATGCAGTCCCGCATCTTTGTGCAGATGAAGATTATGGTTGCCAAGGAAACAGACCAGAGAGAAAGGCAGAAACTTTGTCTCATTTGGTTTCCCCCAGACTCACAAAGCAAGACCGGCTGTAAGCAGAGCTGGATGAGATTATGGTAGATTTATAATTTACTTAGTCAAATTGCTTTTAATTCATAGTCAGGCCTCCCTGTACATGTTTTTTTTTTTCTCTGAAAGTTAGGTCCTGCACATAGTTGTCCAATGTCTGACAAATAACAGAGCTTTACCATTCATTGTCTGTGATTAAAATCAAATGCAGGACAGATGGCTTGTCTGAGTATGTGTCAGACAGGCAGAGCACCTAAGATTTGTGACAAGCAAGACCAGAAATTAACTGCTACGTTTTCACATTTATCCATACAATCATGTGCGCCAGGAATATGGCTGTAAAACTTATTTAAGTGTTCTCCCTTTATTTAAAATATTCCCAAACAAAGCAACTGCTCTCCTTTTGGCAAACCAGCTGCCCCATTAACTCAAAATCCATTTTTCTCATACTATATGTATTGTGTATATTTCATTGACTCTGACATTTGACATGAAAACAGTGTCCTCTGAAAACCCATCTTACCCAGAGCCCACAATATTAGTCCCCATTTCATGTTTCTGAACCTTTTCAGAGGAAATATTTATTTTATTCAACAAACATTTGTGGAAATGAAGACCAGACGAATGAGAACAGGCAAGTGCAATAGCAAGACAGTCAGCCAGTGTCACTTGTGTTTTGGTCAGAGACTCAGTGTCAAGCAGAGGGATGAAAAGCTTTATGGTGGAAGGAGGGAAGGTTCCAGGTGAGCCCTGATTGGAGGCGGGCAAAGGGAGGCTCCTATGATGGCCAGGAGTGCCTATTTCGTTATTAATCAATACCTGGCTGTTTTGTGCTCATTGTTATGGGGGTTACTGTTTGGCTTGCTGGACCAGTTGTTAGAGGTAGTGGTCTCACTTCCCGCAAGTCTGACTGGTAGATCGCAGGCTGACTTCCGGGGCTGGTTTCTGCATGTTGTGGGTCAGAGATTCTACTGTTATTATGGTCTGTCTAGTGTGCATTTGCATATTCAATCTCTTAGTCCAAAATCATTCTACACACAAAAACGGTACATAAAGCATCAGTGTACAGTTCAATGAACAATTGAGTGTAACAACCACACAGGGGCCCACATTCATTTTTATATTCTGCACATTCTTTTCTTCAGAAACCTGTGGTCAAGGAACATTTTGAGTTGCTGAATGGCCTCTTTCCATGTGCTTCTTTAATCCTGGTGTTCGGGGTGAGGCTCACCAGCTGTGGGCCTCCTCGGACCTTCTCAATGAAGTCCAGTCTTCACAGACACAACGGACAGCAGCCCAGGTTCCCACAGTCAGCCTCTGCCCCATGAATCACCTTCCTCCACATTCCTGGCCTAAAGGGGCAAGTCAGAGAGCATGTCTGGAAATCCAGTTCCACCACTCTCTTTGGGCAATAATAATCTCTCAAAATCTGTTTCTTCATCTACAAAATGGGGCTAATAGTCATGCTGGCTCTCCTAGGGTTGCCATGAGGATGAAGTAAGGCAATGGGCACACAGACTTTTAATACAACCCCTCCCACAGAATAAATACTCAGATTTAAATATATATTGGGTGTATTTCTCCCCATGTTTAAAAAATGACAGCTGAAAATTATTGAAAACCCATTATGTGCCAGGCACTGAGTTTGGTGCTTCCTCTTAAATTTATGATAGTATTAAATCTTTCTATTAGAGAATATTAACCATCCTTATTTTATAGAAGCTGAGGCTCAGAGATGCTAAGAAGCTTCTCTATCCTTACCTCCACTGGTTGTGAAAATTAAATGAGATTGTAAAGCATGTCCTTAGAATAGTCTAGACTCCTGAGCCTAGGCTTTTATTATAGACTCTAGAGCAGTCCATGATCACTCCATTGACAGGGCTATTATTGAAAACTAGAGGCCCAGTGCACAAAATTCATGCAGTGGGGGAGGGTGGTGTCCCTCAACCCAGCCTGCACTCTCTCCAATCTGAGACCCCTCAGGGGATGTCTGACTGCTGGTTTAGGCCCTGAGATCAGGCCTAAACCGGCATTCAGACATCCTTCTCACAATCTGGACCACTGGCTCCAACTGCTCGCCTGCCTGCTTGCCTGATTGCCCCTAACTACTTCTGCCTGCCAGCCTGATCGCCCCCTAACTGCTCCCCTTTTGGCCTGATCACCCCCAACTGCCCTCCCCTGCCAGCCTGATTACCCCAACTGCCTTCCCCTGCAGGCCTGATTGCCTACAACTGCCCCTAACTGCCCTCCCCTGTCAGCCTGATTACCCCCAACTGCCCTCCCCTGCCACGACCTGCCTCCTCCACCAGGACCCGCCTCCTCCACTCGAGGTGGTGGAGATGCTGGCACCAGCCTCCTCTGCACCGCACAGAGCCACAGGACCCCCAGGACTCACTTCGCGGAGCAGCCACCAGGCCCTGCTTCCACTCTGCGTGCAGCCATCTTGTGGTGGCCATATTGTAGCAGCCATCTTGTGATAATGCCACTCAAGGGCGTGGCACCACCTAGGCTTTTATTATATAGGATGACCCTTTGATTATCCACCATCACACACCCTATGCAGCAGTTGCCCATCCAACATATGTTCTCCATTTCATTCTTACAAAATCAGTTTCATGTGAAGTGGCAATGGGCCCCATTATCCTGTCTCCCTTATTTATTTGGAAGTTCATGTGGCCTACTTCTGGCCAATGAGAGATAATGGGAAGTCTCCTATGTGGGCCTTTTGGGAAAACTATTATTGTCGCCCCAAAATGGGCTTCATCTGGCACATGCCTTTTCCTTTTGTCTGTCTCCATCCTCGCTGCCTGGAAAGCACAAGGACACCACCAAGTACAACTGCCATCCTGCAGGCATGAAGACCAAAGGGCCATGTCCAGGAGGACAAAGTGGGAAGAAGAGCCCAGATCCCCAATGGCCCACTTGGGATTCTGACTCAGCCCTGGACTGCCACCTCCAAACAGTTTCCCCACTGTGGTTAAGCCGTATGGCTACTACCTGCAGCTGAAGGCAATCCAAACGAATACAGGCACTGTTTGGGTGAGCTGTCTCAATTAAATAAAATTTCCAAATGAATGGGAATTAAGAATTTGAAGTAACTTCTTTCCTTCCATGTGTCTACATGTTTCAATGGAGATGACAAAGAAAAAGAACTCCAGAGAATGAAAGGTTGGTTCCCAGTGGTCTCTACATGAATCACAGTCCTTCTGAGAAATCACATCAAAGCTTTTCCTGAACATCCGAGAGTCCGAGTCCCAGTCACACTCTCCCTTCTTCCCCGTCACACCATGTCATACATGGTGTCACCACAGGGTTCCCATGGGTCCTCAGCATCATGCGCTTGAGGTCTGAGGACACGTGTTCCCAAAACTTGGCTCCAGGCCAGCCTCACCCAACACGGAACTCAGCGAGGCTTCTGTAAAACCTGAGGCATCTGTCAGGCATCTTGGTCAAAGTCCAAAGGCCTTACTTGCATTCAGCCTACTTACGAGCTCTCCCCAAGTTATAATTAGGCAGTGTTTCTCTTCTACCCAAAAAAGATTGTGCCCAAAGTTACTGTGCACGTTAGCACAGCCAGGGGTCTGACCCACATGATAAAGGAGCATCTCACTGTGACACAGCAATCACGAGGTGGGCAGAGGCTTCATCAGCTTTAGGCTGAGCCAGCTGGGATGGCAGCTTTCCACTTGGCGGAAGCTAAGTGTACTAACAGGGTTGAGCTGGTGGTTTTGTGCTGCTATGGGGAAATAATATGTCCATATTTCCACTTACTTTAAATGATTTCTAAGGCAAGATCAAATGAAAAGAGGATTGAACTCCAATCAAAATATAACCCGCAAAGACAAAAACTAAATTCCTTCTGACATAAAGTATGCTGCCTTGATACTGCATGGTACATAACTTTCTATATTCTAAGCTATGAATAACCCATATTTTGCCTTGCTCAAAGAAAGATCCTAAATGGTGAAAGTTTTTAATTATTTAAAGTGTAAAAAATTGCTTTACTAAAAGTATGCAACTTAATGGTGAAATAAAGGACACTCAAAAAATATTTGAAATAATCCTCTTTTTGATTAAACTAGAAAAGGTGCACATTTTCAATGGCTAAAATTATATAGTATTCAAATAAAGATATACACACAATGAAGAGAAAATCTCTAATAATTTATTTGACCTTCAGTTTCACATTGTGAAAAAAAAATAAGTTTTACAAAACCTCAAAAATGTAGTAGCAAGAAACAAGTACGTATGAACATGAACACTTCACTTCTTCAACTTACACCGAGTTTTGTACGTGAACCACATACTCAATAGCCACGAGAGGGACATTATTCAGCTCTAATCACTCTTATTCAGACAGGTGTCAAGCCCAGAGAAAAGGGGGCTACACAATTATACCAGAAGTGGAAGGCTGCCCTTTGTTATCCGTTTCCACAGCAACCCATCCACAGAATGAGAAGAACCTTCTCTGTCTTATGCCAAGGTTTTTGTGTGCACTGTGGTGTGAATTGTATTTGCTTCAAAGTGTGGGACGTTTCACAGGGTGAGAATGGTCAAGTAGTGAGCCCAATGCCTACATCAATCCAAAGAGCGGGAGTCCAGAAAGTTCCCTGCAGGCTGGGGGCCCACCCTGACCACGGCTCCCTCTGGCTCGCACACAGTAATTAATAGAGGATTCAAGGCCAGACCACAGCTCTGAAACAGCTGTAGAAAATTCATCCTGCTTTCAGAAGCCATGCAGCGACACACATCTCAGCCTATTTGCATCATAAACTACAGAGCTGTAACTGCTACAATATAACGCCACCCGACTATGCATGCCGCCATTGTACAATTAGACATTTGCATTGCTTACAACACATCTAAGAGTGAAAGACTGACTGCCAGAAAGTACTGTGATGCTTTTATTCCAACGGCTCATTTATTTTGGTCCAACTATAGCCCACGTACTCATGGCATGGACGGACATGTACAATTAGTCTAAAGTTTTCAGGTGCAGAGAAATGTTAAGGATTTATCTGTCATTAGACAATGCAAACACACTCACAATGTAAAGGGTTGTTATCAGTCTTAAACCTTATTTCCTAAAGTACAGTAATGTGAGGAACATCAATGAAAGCAGCGCCAGAGTTACAAACTCTGGTCTTCCCCAGACACCTCTGAGGAAGTGCCTCTTTGAGTCTAATACTAACACCTATCACAGCACATGTTTAGTTTAGTAAACAAGCCCACAAACTAGCAAAGAATGTATTCACAACCAATTCCCAACTATCCTGGAGAATCTCAACAGTGGCCACTGCTCACAAGTCTTTGGTGTTTTCGTGAACAAATGTGTCCGTTTTGTGCACCAAAGAGTCACTTTCAGAGACTTGCCTGCAGGTGAGCACTAGGGCATACATTGTACCAATGTTAACATTGTCTTGGAGAACTTGTCACACTTGCTAAATTGTGTAGCAAGAATAACAACGATTCTAGGTCCAGCAAATCAGGTGACTGAATTAATTTATGTCAGTGATAATGCAGTCTTTCCCCCATTAACTGTGGTTATGGCAAAGCCTTCTTGCAGGGTAATAAATAAATAAATACATAAACTTTGGACTATGTCTTTACCTGTGCCCTATATACAGAACTATTCCATAGAATTTTCCAGAATTTCAGGATAAAAAAACAAACAAACCTGCAAAAGCGATTTGGTCCTTTCCAAATTTCAGTAGCCGAGACTGAAGGAGGTGACTCAGGTGGGAAGAAAGGGGGCAAAAAGAAGCCTCTCCTTACCCCAGGAGCCATCAGCATGCCCAGAGCCCATGAGACCCCATGAGAAGTTGATGAGTCTAAGAAATGTGACCTCCATGCCTTCCCTACCTCCTGGGTGTAATTTAAGTTTCTGTTTTGTAATCCTTCCCTGTCTTGACATTTACAAAACCCCTCCCCATCCCATCCCACCCTCCGTTATATTGCAAACTGTAACTCCAAAGTTTTCCTTTTTGTGCAGCAGAGCACATCACAACAGCCACAGAAATTGTGCAAAACATACAACCATCACACACGTCCATACACGTGAACACAACGGTAAGCACTGTTTCAGCATGCAGGCATCAAACAATAAATAGCTAAATCTACAACACATTTCTTACCAGCCCAGGGAAGGTTTAAAGTCACTTATAAATAGAAAAGATCGTCTACTAAACAGCTACCAACAACGCCCCCATTGTTCACAACCTTCCTGGGGGGAGGGGGGGCGCGCACAACCCCTCGGAGACTGGCGGAGCCCAGGGCTCCTCTCTGCAGCCAGCACCAGCTTCCCTCCCGGCCCTAGTCGGGCTTTCAATCTCCAGCAGCAGCTGGCGAGGAGGCTTCAAGCTTGCTCCTCAGAGAGAGGTGACAACCATTTCAAATTTTACACATAAATGGTGGAGCCCATGGAAATCAAATGCTGAATATGGTACAGCAAGGGAAAGGGCCCGGCTTTTCTCTCCCTTTGAGGGGCTGATTAATGCTGACATTAATCCACAATTACAAGACAAGGACTAGATCACAGGTTCATTCATTCATATTTAAACCATGTGCTACTTGCACTGAAAATCCCACCCCTCCCCCACCCCCTTCCTTCATGTCCAGTTAGAGCATTTACAAGGTGCAGCCAATCGTACAATCCAGGTCTTGTAGCAACTTCTTTTCCTTTTTTCTTTTTCCTTTCTCTTCATTAAATTTGGCCTCTCCAAAACAGAAATCATTTCTTGAGCTAAAAAAGAGGGAAAAGATTTTTGTTAGTAACCTCAAAATCTGAAAAAAATAAAATAACTCAGGACAGAGCAGGTCAATATTGCTTCTAAAGGTCTTAATTACATGTTCAGTAGAAACTGTGCAAAAATATGTGAAGTGCTTGTTATAAATGCACGCACACACATGCCTGCATGTATGCAGATGGCTGGCCCAACGGACACAACGGGGTCCCCACAGAAGGGCCTTCACTTCTTTCCTAAACATATACGTTCAAATTCAAACCTATACGTCTAGGTGCTGCTATCAGTTGCCATCTTCTGCTTCCAACACCTGCAGTTCCTTTCCGTGGCAAAGCAGAGCCACTCTGCAGCGACTGCCAGAGGGTCAAGATTCCTGTGCAAACCTTCTTCTGCCCATTTACCGTAAAGGATTCCAAATGCAATTTACTCACCATATAGACACAAACATATTAATCCTCTCATTTAAATGCATCTCTGCTATTCATTATGGCAGAAATCAGTCTCGCTTCCTTTCGTATGACAACATCCCTGGCTTCAATAGCCCAAGGCTGGACTTTATTCCCGGAAATGCATCAGTCCACACTTGGGAGGCACCAGCTATGGCATGCAGTGTTACTACCTACAGAACCTACCAACGTCAAGTGTGAATACAAATTCAAGGAGCCACAACCATGAAGCCTGCACTTTTCGTGGGAGCGGGCATTTACTCCCACCAGCCACCCTCCCCATTCCTCTATGTCTAATTTGAATCAGGGGAATTTTGCAAATGGTGCATCTCTCACACGCTCACCCTCGGGAAGCACATTTCCAGCCCTGGTAGGAACCCGCATCCCGACTGCTATCACTCTACTGACAAAGGGAACTCAGGAGAGGCCGCTCTTGAATTCTTCTTGCTTTTGTGTGTTTAGGGCTCTGATTCATTTCTTTAGCTGTTTCTTTAGGCAGTTTCATAACAGTGATTCAAGCTTTCAAGGCATTCATTCCTTAGACTACAGTGTCATGCCCCTACCCCCACCTCCTTATAACCTATATATCAACATTAGGCCAAAAGAACGTATCTTGAAATAATGTAAAATTTCAAGATGTTGCCTACTGGGTAGGGGGTGAAGGTGGGGGAGGGAGGAAAACTACCAAAAGAAAAGGAAAACGCTAAAAAAGTTAGAAACAAAACAAAGCAAAATCTAAATGCTCTCAGGTTGGGCCACACAGCACCATGAAAATGCAGACTAATCAAAAGTAATTTCCTTTTTGCCCATCCCACCCGTTGTCAGAGCAGCAGGAGTCAGTTAAAATCTCCTCGATGGATGAGCTCTTAGACCAGGGCAAACTTTTTGTTAATACTGTAATAATCCCTCTAACACCTCCATTTGGAGAGCAAAGAAATGTCCCGAAGATTTTGCGGCTGTGGACTGATACCTACACAGCACCTCTTTTCAGTCCGAGTAGCTTAAGCCTTTTAACGCTGTCTGCGTATAGTAACCTTTAGCAATTTAAAGCAACATCCTCCCTGTGGGAAACTGCAAGAGTGGCTTTGATCAGACCAAAAGGCGACCCTGGCCCTGTCAAATTTCACTGTTATAAGCTGGACTCTCTGGCTGGTAGCACCAAGGGTGAAGAAGATGTTATTTCACGTAGAACCTAACACTCTATTTGCTCCATTTCTTTGGGACCAGAAGTGTGTGACACACAGAGTTCAAATTTTCAGGACAGGATGAATTCAAGTGTTTTCATAGTCTGGGCTGAGGAAAATGAGGCACCAAAAATGAAGTCTAAAGAGAACAAGAATATAATAGTCATAGACACCTCATTTCCCCACCCCACACAAAGCTAATTCCATTGCAAGCGGAGGTCTAAATGGAAGGGAGGAAAGAAACCTAAGACTATGGACTATGCCAGGCACTGGGCTAGGTATTTTCGGGTCCCCCCCCCCTCCCCATTTATCAATTTAACCAAGCCTGATCTGGGAACAGATCTTAGGGGAAGTATAATGCAAACCACTCACTGGACAAAGGAGCCAAATCCAGAAAGGTCCAGATTCCAGCGTAGAACCAGCATCAGAATGCACATGTGATCTCTTTCTGCCTCAACTTCCTTACCTTGCTCCAAGGATGCCAACCATTCCACCAGTCAGCATTTTGAAGTACCGCCACCACTGGCCATTTGGCAATTTTTATGGCTCCCTTGTGCAAACAGAATCGGTTCTGGACTAACACCCAACTTAGTGTGCTGTTAATTGATGCTTTACCCACGGAGGTTCTTTAAACTAGCTTTAGAAGTGAGTCATGCATTCGTATCACAAATGAAATAACCACTTTCAGAGCATTTGTTTATTCAGGATTACTGAGATGCCAGCAAGGCTGCAAAAACCAGTTTGGTGTGGGGCGCTGTTAGCCAAGTTGCTCCCCAGAGAGGCTCCTGGCTGTTCCTGGACCTCTGAAGGAGTTTCATTCCGAGGAAACATTACATTGCTAAGAACGCTACTAACTGGAATAGGCTGGAGGAGACAACTGCAGAAATGAAATAAACAGAAAGATTAAGTGTGAAAGTGAGGCCAGTTTTCATGGTGTTTTTAAATGAGCTGTGAGAGATGAGGAAAGAAGACAAATGAGTCAGAACCCCACTTTGCTTAGGTTGCCACGACCCCTAGCTTATTTTTTTCCTTTGGAAGGTTCCCTTCAAAGGTGTGAAACCTGCTAGAGAAAACAGAGCCAAAAGTTTCCAAGTAAGGAGTTTAGTTTTCACTGTAGTCCCTCCAAAGCAGCGTTTGAATTTTATTCTGTGATTAGTAATTGTAATGAAGAAGCCCAGGAATCACCAAAACAAATCAACACACCGTGCTCTGTGCTGCCCGCAGACCTGCCGATGTCATTCCTGGGCTGACCCTAAGACTGCTGACAGCAGCAACACGGCCATTAGCTTGCGAACACTGAACTGTGTAGGCCTATTAGTTATTTGAGCCAAGAGTATTATATACTCTTAAGTACACAAGACAACTATTATGTACTCAGATATATGACACAGAAGCACAACTTTTGTTGGCACTGACAATAGGGTCAGCCTGTCTGATTAACTCTGAAAGGTGGCCGCAAGAGCAGCTTAGATGGCTCGGAGTGTCCACACATCAGACCAATGCATACAATGCAGGTGCAGCCTTTTACGGGGGCAGACCTAAATTTCCCTCCAGAATTAACAAATTCGAGAAGAAAAATTAAATAACCTAATAAATACTTTTGGAGAGAATAAACTAAGAATAAATTTAAGCATTCAACCTTTTTTTTTAACCATATTTTATTCCAGAAAGGGTGTGAGGAAGCAAAATGTATATCAACAAGTATCTCCTGGGATGACACCGGTATGGAGTCAAGTTTCTGAAGTGGCAGTTCAGCATGATGCTCGAGTGCTCGAGTGCAACTGCTCTTACAGCAGCCTTTCAGAGTCAGTATCCCCTGGAGCCAGGCTGCCTGGGTGCATGTCTGGACCAATTCTTGCACCTACTAAGCTCTATGACCTTGGGCAACTTCACCTCTGTGTGCATGAGATGTTTTCATCTACGAAGGGCACAAGTGATAATATCTCACAAGGTTGCTTTGAGGATTACATGAAATGCTCCTTGTGAACACAGCCCAGCTCCAGACACACAACGAGGGCTCCCTAAATACTAGTTCCCCTTATAAGCATAGGTCAGGGTTTCTCAACCTGGTGTACATTGGAATCACTGGAAACTTTCTAAAATGCTGATTCCCGGGCTCCACTCAGATTACATGAAACCAAGTCTCTAAGGCTGGGTAGCTTTTGCAAAACTCTCTGGGAGATGTTGAGGCTCAGAAAAGGCTGAGAACCACTGGCTTACCTATGCTAGAGTGGGGGGTGACGGGGTGCAGCTGTGGTCAATACAAATGTCCAAGTTCTGGGATACAAGTTCTTTTATTTTTATAGCTTTTGTAGTACTTCTATAGGACAGGCTATATGCCTCACTCCACATGCAAACTTGCACAGCTACCTTAATTATATGCATACTTACAGCTTAACTGACTTCTTACCTCGTGCGCACTTTCTGTAAGATGGACTGCGTTTACGAAGGCAGGTGCTTCCAGGTGCTGACAAACGCAGTCGGTATCAGGGAGTACGGGACTGTGGTGATGCTGTTCCACACATCCAGCGTTGGGTCGTAGCAGTCCAAAGTTTTGCATCGCTGGATGCCGAAGTATCCTCCCACCACGTAGAGCTTGTTTCCGGAGGCCACAGCGTGGCAGCTCATGCGCTTTGCCGTCACGTCTCCCACCTTGGTCCACTGGTAAGTCTCACTGTTGAATTTATAAGCAGAGCAGGCGGAGAACTCTGTATCTCCCCCCATAATGAAAATCTGGTTACCCAGCACAGCTGCTGCCGTGTAACGCCAGGGCTGGGGACAGGTGGCCGGCACCGTCCACCTGTTTTCACATTGATCATAACACTGGACCTTGGGGAGCTTGTCATGACTGACGCTGGTGCCTCCGAAAGCAAACAGCTTGAGCTTAGCGCTCACTACGGCTGCGTTGCTGACGCCTTCCCGGAGCGGGGCCACCATGGTCCATTTGTTGGTCGTGGGGTCATAATGTTCTACTTGCTTCAGAGAGACTGAGGGGGAGGCTGGGAGGCAGCCAGTGGCGGCCGTGTGCCCCCCAACCACGTATAAGCAGTGCTTCAGTTCAGCAGAGCCATGGCCAAACCTGGCTACCAGCATGGGGGCGGCTTTGGACCACTCCTCATGCAGGGTGTCATACACCCAGACATCTTTTGAGACTCCGTTTTCAGAGCCCCGGCCCCCAGTAATGTACACTTTGCAGCCAATGGCACACGCACTGAACTCTTTTCTGGGGCTGGGGATGTCGGCCTTCGGAATGATCTCTTTGGCCTTCTGGTCTACCAGATACAGCTTGTCACACATGAAAGTCTGCCCTCCCAAGAGGAAGAGGGCATGGCCAGTCTTCCGAGGCCGGGCACAGAGGCTGGTCACCACGCCGTCGTTCTGCAGGATCTTCAGCTTGCACCGGATGGCCTCTTCCACAATCTCCTTGCTCTTCCTCTGCTTGGTGATGAGCTCCTCCATGGCCACGTTCTCCATGAGATAGATGGCCGGCAGGAGAGCCAGCCTCACCGTCTGCAGCAGCTCCGGGAGGTAGCAGTAGCGCTTCTTCAGGTCGTAGCTGATCCAGTTAATTGCAGACTCGTACACCAGCCTTTCATCTTCCGTCTCCAGCTCTTCGCTGGACAAGAGCTGCACCACCATGTCCTGGGGCAGCTGGAGGAAGTCTTCGTTCTTCCGGATGGTTTGGAAATTGCTGAGACACATCCTCCAGG
Source organism: Antrozous pallidus (assembly GCA_027563665.1). Lineage (NCBI taxonomy): Eukaryota > Metazoa > Chordata > Mammalia > Chiroptera > Vespertilionidae > Antrozous > Antrozous pallidus. The sequence continues at coordinate 41,403,344 of CM050512.1, forward strand.
AGAGTTCGTACAGCTTGGAGCACTGGTGCGCGTCGGACAGCAGCAGCATGCCCAGGCAGTTGGTGGGGTGCAGGTTCTTCTCCAGGAACTCGGCACAGGCGTCCCGGATATCTTGAAACTCCAGCATGTCGCCTGCTTCCAGGAGCGATTCTGCGTTCTCCTCGTTGATGATGACCCGGGAGGAGTAGGCATAGTCGAGAAGCAGCTCCAAGACTTCCGGGTGGATGGAGTTGTCGAAATTGACTTCGCTGTCCTGGCTCTCCTTCAGGCCGCCACTGAACATGGCTTCGAAGTAGCGGCTGCAGGCAGCCAGCACGGCCCGGTGACAAGGGAAGGTCCTATTTCCCGCATGGAGAAGGACGTCGGTGAAGAGGCGCTGTTGCCGAAGAAGGTTCAGGTGAGTGAGGACGCTGTCGGCGTAGGAAGACTTGTGGAACAGGTAGATGTTAATGGAGCCGCTGCTGGCGCGGGACTTGCGGTTCTCGTGCACACTGACTGACATTTTGTTTCCACTCCTGGAACACAAAACAAAACCACTGAGGGGTGCTCCCCATGGGCAAAACAGCACAACAAAGTAGCGATCTTGTGATCTTGTGGTTCTCATGCACACTGACTGACATTTTGTTTCCACTCCTGGAACACAAAACAAAACCACTGAGGGGTGCTCCCCATGGCAAAACAGCACAACAACGTAGCGATCCTTCTGGACAGAGGAAAAACAGAACTGTTCTGCTGTTAGCTCTGCTGCCTCCTGTTCTGAATCATGGATGGCTATTCCTGTACCAAGTCAGAGGCCACTACCTATAAGAAGAGGCATTCACGGCCATCCTGTGGAGCTATTTGAACTATACACTGTTTAAAAAAAAAAAATCACTGCCTGAAAGCAGGTTCATCTTGGAAAACCTGACTGCCAACTTTCAGGATATTGAAGTCCTTGAGAATTGTATGTCAGCATAAGGCAGGAAAAGTGAGGTCTCATTCTCACAGCTCCCTGGCCCTGTCCAGCTGATTCACTGCGGGCCACTTGAAATGCCAGGCCTCCAGCTCTCGTAAAGCCAGGAGAGGCACCAGCTATAATGTCCTATGCAACATAAAGCCATGTGTAAAACAAATACCTGCTAATTAATTCCATTAAGAATTCCTTTGGTGAGATCCGGTCTCCCTGCAATATACAATAAGTAGGAAATGTAACATTAAAGGCACAGGCTTGGGCAACTTCTCCAAGGATAGGAACCTTATTTAAAGTCACAGATTATTTCCAATCAGACAGCTCTACCATTACAGAATCCTAAAAACGGCCTAATAGACACATTACCATATATTGATCAGCAGACTTTAGTGAAAACACAGAATAGATTCTGACCACAATCACCACTCATCTTTCTTGCTCTGGACAGCTTCCAAAATGAGGGCTTAGGGACATAAAATAAAGAATATTTTTTAGCATACTCATGAGTGCTGTTTTTCTGTTCTTCCTGCTTTATATCAATTCTTGGAAAACCAGTTGCAAGAACAAAGGATCTATCTGCCCCTCTCTTTTGATTTAGTAATGCATCACCAGGACCATTCTTACTACCTGCTAATGTTGGCATCTGCAAATAGGGAGTTCGAGATGCAAACATTGCCTTATCTAAATAAAAAAACACACACATACACACATGCATGTGCATGGACTATGCATGCGTGTGCATTTTGCCAGCCATTGTTAATTTCGGGCCACCCTAGAATTTATTTGCAGACTAAAGTGTTCTTTTTCTCAGTGTCTAAATTGAAATTATAGCAGAATCTAATGCTATCTTTGCTTACCTCAGCAAGTAAATTGTAGGCTAATGATGAAGGAAATCCCTATCACCAATCTTCAAAAATTGAATCACATGCTTAAAGCACACACACTCGCGTGCGCACACACACACACACTCACACTCTACCTTTCTTTTACTTCAAAAGAATAAAGGCTTTAAGCATCTGCCTGTCAAAGGATTCCTAAAGAAGTTGTTTATCCCAGGAGAGTAAATTGAGTGGTTACAGTATCTATTCCAAGCTCAGAACAGCCAATTCTTACAGCACAGCTGAAACCTACAGCCTGCTTATTTCCTTCAACCATTCGGATATTTATATTTAATTTATATCCCAGGAATTATGAATAAATGCAAATGAGTAACTTACCACAGATACTAAGCTGCACTTCCCTGTCCACTTGTGTCACAGAAAACAAAAGCAGGTGCCTAACTTGCCCTTAGCACACAGGCAGCATACCACTAGGTGATGCAACTTGTTTCCCTTTATTTTCAGAATGTAACTTTTCATTACGCATAAACATGGCTTAGTGGAGGAAAATAAGCAACCAAGTCCCAGGCTGTGGTGTTACAAAGGCTTTACAAACACCCATTAGTCTCCTATTAATTAGTCTCCTAGATATATCAAATGGTAAGGAGAAAAGTTTCACCCCCATCTCAAGCCAAGCCTCTCTACAAGCCTAGTCCTTTTTCTCACCAGTGCTCAATGCTGCAAAGAACCGGTATGATCCTATGTGAATCCACCAGGTTTCCAAAATGTTAAAACATCTATCAGTATCACTGTAGCTTGTTATTTGAATTAGTACATTCCATCTGCAGCACATTGAGGAAGACTTTAAGATCAAAAGATACTATAAAAACTTACAAAAAAATCCAAATGAATAGCTATAGCTTTGTTTTTTAAAGCAAATACTTCCAAAGCAACCTCAAAAGCTGGCTCCATTCAAGCTAAGAGCAAATGCAGCTCTAGCTGAAGAATGAGGGGCACCTCTACACAAGGTGCATGAACACCAGAAGCACATGGGACAGGAATCCCAGGAGCCCAGAACATGTTTCCCTGAGCATCAAATACCTGATCATGTCCAACAGGACCCACGACCAGGCCCACACTTAAGAAAACTGAAGAAGGCCTTAGAATCTGCTTCTTCATGCATCCTGTGGTGATGCACCTGCATTTTCCTGGTTGGCCCTTAAAGCCGGAAGGAAGAACCTAGCCTGTCACCTTGGATAACATCCAGATGGAGAAACGTGCCACAATCAGAAACCAATACCCTTGCAGCAATAAAATAAAAGGTATATTTGAAGTCCCATGGAAAAGGTTGCTTTCCGGTTTAAAATTAGCAAACACCCAAATACCATCAGGAATCATTTATACAGTCACTAAGCACACCTTCAACCTAAAATGAATCATCCTTCTGGCATTTTCTAAGCCCCCAGAGAAATATTTGCATGCCAAGTAAGTGTCCAAAAATGCACACATATACTTAACCTGCACCTACGAAGATGAGAAAAGGGCTGCTATTACCCTGAACATCAAAAGGGCTTCTAGGTAAAGTAACTGCAGCTCACTGAAAGCTCCTTACATATGCTGTCTGCCTCCAATTCTGTGCGTCCCCTTCGCATCTCTTTTGGTGTTGAACCTGATCTCAATGCAATCAAAGGAGAAACTAAGCAGATTGGGGGGGGGGGGCATTTACGTTATTGGAAACATTATGAAAAGATCTTTTAACAAGAAAAGCATTTTCCCATGCAGCCCCCTAAAACACTCAGCAATGCTCTTTAACAGGCTGGCTGGCTTTCAGAGCGACAGCAAATTACAAGCCCAACAAGTTCAATGGTTCACCTCCACCCCGCCCACCAATCCCTGTCCTTTGAAACTAACCACGTTACACTAATGGCCAAATACTGGACTTGCATGAGAAGAAATTAATTTTCCAGGAAAAAAAAATTCCAGTTTCATTCATTCTCTAGACATTTCGCAAAAGTGAACGTGTCCTTAGAAGGGATGCCTGCGCGTGGCCCCAGTGTTCCCTCTGCCGGGTAGGGCGCAACTTGGGCCAGCAACCCCGAGCGCTCGGCCCTGGAGACTTAAGTACGAGGCAGCGGGAAATCCACCCCCAGGGAAGCGCCGCTTTCCAAGGGCTGGGGCGGGGGAGGGGGGGAGGGAGAGACTGGGTACCATCCCCAGGCGGTGCTCCCCGATCCCCCACCACCCCTCCGGGGCGCTATGCCGCCAAGGGCAGGCCCTTCCGGCGGTGCCCGGCTCCTGCTGGTTGTGGGAGGGCATCGGGAAACGCTGAGGTCTCCACCCCAACAAGAGCTCCCCATCTCCGCCTAAGTCGGAGCTCCGGGCTCGGGAACTACGCACACCCCTCGCGAACACACTCCTACAGGCCAAGCGTGCCCTGAACCCTGCGGAGCCCGCAACAGGTCCGGGGCAGTGGGGGGAAACTTACAGCAGAGACGACCGGCCTCAGGAACAACTAGCTGGGTTCCTGCCTCGGTCACCGGGCGGGGAGGCGACGAAGCGGACGTCTCAGCGTCGGGGAGCGGTAGCACGATTGCCCGGGCAAAAGGACTGCGTTCCGGAGAGGAACGCGCCCGGGGCGCTGGCTCGGGCCGGCTACCGCGGGCGGTTCGCCTCGGCCTCGCGATGCCCACGCCGCGGACTCTGTGTCCGCGACTGACGGAGCGAATCTCGGGAGGGGAGAGCGAGCCCGCGGCTGCAGGCGCCGCGGAAGGAGGCGGGCTGTGCGCTCGGGGGAGGGAGCTGGAAAGCGCCTAGCGCGCCAGCAGCCGCCTGGCGTCTGCACCGGGTCTCCGCACCGACCGGCCGCGCCGCCTCTCCGGCTGCCCGAGCAGTCTGCGCCGGGCCGCGGTGCGCCGGCTATAAGAGGGGCGGTGCGGAGGGGCGGGGAGGGGAGAGGGTGGGTGAGCTGTGACACCGGGGGGGGGGGGGGGGGGAGGGGGGGAGACGGGGAGGAGGGAGGAAGCGCTGGAAGGCAGCCTGAAGAGGTGGAAGAGGAGGAGGAGGAGGAGGAGGTGGAGGAGAAAGCTGGAGAAGAGCGTGTCGGGGGAGTTAATCGAGAAAGGAAGCGGGGGTGGGGGGCTGCGGAGAGGAAAGACAAAGCGGACGCGGTATCTCAGCCATGAGCGAGCAGCTGTAACCCTCGGGGACCGCGAGGGAAAAGTTTCCCCGGGTCAGAGTGGCTGAGCCACCTCGGCCCAGCCCCTTTCTTGGGGAGACCCGACGCTGAGGGACCCTCGGCCGGGCAGTGCAGCCCCGGGCTGTGCGCTCCGCAGCCCCCGAGATGCTCTGGAAAGGGTGGCGGGGAGCGAGCGGGGGCCCGCGCCCTGGGCGCACACAGTCCGCGCGCCGGATGGGACACCCGGAGGGAGGACAGTGGCGTGAGAAGGGGCACAAGTCTGGACGCCCCGGAGACACTGTCTGTGGGGCAAAGTCGGCCGTAGAGTTTCTCGCTGGCTGCGGGGCCAGACAGACACGAGCCCCAGGCGTCTCCCCGGTGCCCTCCCGCTCTGCCCCTGACCCGCGGGGCAGCCAGAGCCGGAGCCGGACTCTGCCCCACGCGGCCCGGGGCCCGGGCGCCTCCCGGCGCTGCCCGGCGGGGCGTGCCCAGCGCCTCGCAGCCAATCGCCGAGGCCGCTTGATTCAAAGCGAAGGGCTCAAAGGCGCCGCCGCGCCGCCCCCGCTCTCCAGCGAGGACGCCTCCGTCGCCCTCCAGCCCGGACCCTTCCGGTCTTTTATGGCTCCGTTGTGTTAGATTGGAGTTCAGCAAAGAAACGGCCCGGCACCCACGTGCCTGAAGCGCCGCGGGCCAGGAGGAAAGAAAGGGAGCAAAAAACATCCGCTTTTTTTTTTTAATTAGGATTTGGAATTAAATCTATAAATGAACTGCAGAGATGACCAGCCCAGCCCACTGGTTCTACAGGTTAGGAAACGGAGGCCCAAGTAAATGTAAAGTGCCCAACTCGAGACAGCACAGCCAGTCCTCGGGCCCAGCGCTGCGGCTCAGCCTTCCCACACCCCATCTCCTTTCACCCCATCAGCTCTCTTTCCAATGCTGGGCGCAGAAGGGACCCCTACAGGCTAAGGCGGCGCCGCCGGGCTCTCCCAGCGCCCAGCAGCTGCAGAAACCGAAACGGTCGGTTCTTCATGCTAACCCCACTTTCCCCTTCCCCGCGGTCTCGCCCGGTATTCGCGCTGAGAAATCTCGCTCCTTGCAAACAAAGAAAGACAGTGCCCTCTGAAGTCCTTTGTTAGCATTAAGTCATCAGCCTCACCGTGAGCCTTTACAAATCTGCTTCCTATTTTAAATTTGTCCGGAGAGTCGCAGCTCCAGACGGCTGCACAAAGCCAGCGGCGGCCGGATCGGCCGGCCGGTGAGAACCACGTGCGCAGACCCTGCCCCTGACCGAGCCGTGGGCAAAATCCGCGGAGACTGAAAGAATGGAGACGCTGTGGACGCCAGAGATAGGTGCTGGGAAGGTGGGAGGTGGAAACGTGTAGCTGCGGCACGGGTCTTTTAAAGGCTTGCTTCTGTAGCCCGCGGCAAGGTGTGGAGGAAGCAGACCAAGGTGGCCTTGGGGCGCTTTACAGGAATGTATTGTCTGCCTAGGTGGTAGGTCAAAAGCAAGCCAGGCTGGTTTTGAAGACCAAGTGTTATTGTCTTCCTTTGGGAGGACACACTGTGCTTAAATTAAGAGATTAACATTTCCTCTCTGTAAGAAGTATTTCCTTCTACTGCCGTCTGGCACCACATCTACCTAGAACCTCGCCTAGGGGGCCCTGCCTAGAAATAAAACACAGCGCAGGCCTGGCTGGGGCGGGTCAGTGATGGAGCGTGGACCTATGAACCCGGAGGCCAGGGTTCCATTCCTTAGCGGGGCCATGGTCGGGTTTTCGGGCTCGAACCCCAGTGGGGGGGGGGGGGGGGTAGCATGCAGGAGGCAGCCTATCAATGGTTCTCTTTCTGCCCCGCTCCTCTCTGAAATCAGTGAAGCTGTATTGCATAAAGAAGAGCCCAGCCAGTGGCTCAGTAGTTGGGTGTTGACCTGAGAACCAGGAGGGCACAGTTTGATTCCTGGTCAGGGCACATGCCAGGGTTGTGGGCTCCATCCCCAGTGTGGGGTGTGCAGGAGGCAGCCGGTCAATGATTCTCTCTCCTCACTGAAGTTTCTCTCCCTCTCTCCCTCCCCCTTCTTCCTCTCTGAAATAAATAAAAATACGTTTAAAACACACACACACAGCTCAGTGGTGGAGTGGAGATTTCGTTAGAGGAGGTCACTGAGCTAGGAACAGACCAATCTGTCACATCTGCACCCCCTGGACACAAAGTGTCTTTAACCAAGGAGACCGCAAAGTTTACTTCTCTTTGAAAATAGCTATGCCTTGTGTCATCGTCCCCGGATGCCAGTTTCCTGTGTCTGCTTCTACCTGATTTGCTACCTCTCTGTGCTTCAAGGAAAGAGAAGGGAAGTAGTTGGAACCTGGAAAATCTTGAAATGTATTCGGTGACCATATACATTTGCTTCCTCTGCCTGGGGGAGATAAGCAACATGAGCCAGGGAAAAGAAATTAGGGTAAGTAGGTTACAAAATGGGAAAACATTTTCCCACTGGAAGACACAGGAACTTGCATTTGGGAGAAAAAGTGTTTGCTGTCTATGACCTCCTACCAACAGTACCCTGGTTTGCTCGAACCAATGTGTGAAAAGTTTTCAGCCAGTAGGCAGTGGCTAATGTTTATTTCCCAGCTGAAAGTGGTGTGCAATTTAGCATAGTTATGATCACAGCAACAAAACCTGTGTGATTTCTCCAACATTTCTCAGCCAATCCTTTAGGTAATTCTTGTCACTTCACCCACAAGGAAGAAAAAAATGAGCAAGTCATATCTGTACACGAAGCCCTCTCTAGACAGGCCTGTGGTCAAAGTGGATGACGGTAGTCATAGTAGATATCTGAGTCACAAACAACTCAGGAAATGCTACAGACATCCGTGTTATCCAATGGCCACCACCTCACGCAAGATGTTAGGCCAGTCCTGTAGGCCCCTGGGAGCTGTCTTCCGCACTGCCTTGTGACACCAAACCAGTGTCTTATTTTTAATGCTATTAAGAAGCTGTGCCCAAGGCTTTGGCCTTGTTATCTCCCTTAACAACGTTATTTTGTTCAGCTGCAAAATAAGCAGCATGGGGTTAAATGTATTAGCTGCCTTCAAACCTAATTTATCTTCATTCCTTCCTAATTTACACTCGGGCTGAATTAATGAGCATGATGTAATTAGCATGGTGCGGCCATGGTACCGGGGACAGGCAGCCCGAAGAGTGGGCTGAGCAGCTGTCCTCCTGCCTCCCTGGGTCTCCTGAAGCCCCACCCGGATTTCCCATGTGCCCCCTGCCAGTCTCCCAAAAGCGTCCTCTTTGTTCTACCATCCGCTTCCGGCATCTGTGCGAGGAAGACGGCACAGCTTTCCTTCCTTCCTGGTGTTATTTGTGAGATGGGCTTCAAGGCTGTGGCCTGTGCAGTCCGTGTGGCCAAGGGGCCAGTTGCCCGCAAAGATCTGTGTTCTTCCTCCCTCGAGTCAGGTGCATGCTGGGAAGTGGACACGCAGCCAGGGCCTCATCCCTCTAGCTGCACTCCACGGATCCACGCTTGTGGAAGGAAAGGGGGGGTGGGGGGAGGAGGATAGGCAGAAGGAGGAGCTGAGCCTGGGTCAGTCTCAGCCAAGTGGGAATGACCCTGCAGATTGTCCCCAGGCGAGGCCGGTTCCTAGGGCAGTGGCTCCAGTTTCTGAATGCAGGCTGCCCAGGAGAGGGACAGCGGCCTTGGTCAAGGGGCACGCTTCAGAGGCCGTTCTAAAGAGAGCAGACAGCTGGGAGTCTCTGCTGCCAGCACCCCAGCAGCTGGGGGAAGAAGTCCTTTCTCACAGGAATACCATACACATACAGGTCTGGGGGTCCAGCGAAGGGCCCACTTCCACACCGCACCCTAACACAGGTGCACAAATGTGGGGAAAAGAGACCTCATTCCTATCAGCAACCCCCTTACTTTCAAAAAGGGGGATTTTTTTAAAGACAAGGATAAGGGGCAAAGATAATCAATTGATACAAGAAGTTATGAGCATTGTATAAGTCAGTTATTTTTCTCTCTGGGGACAAACAGGAGAGCTTAACTGATAGTTTTCTAAATTTCAGTTTGCCACCTTTGGTATTTATGCCTTTTTAACTGTATTAGTGTGAAATATCTGTTATAATAAACCTTGAGAGTATTCTTAAAACTGTATCCACATTGGCATGGTCAGACTTAAATTTTTCAGTTGCTTCCTACATCCTTTACATGCATTTTGTTAATTAAATTGGATCGTGGCATGACTTTTAAATTCCAGTTGTTCAGTGCTGGTATCATATACAATGGACTGACTTCTCTATCATGACTTTTAATGGAAAGTTTTGTGTATTTGTGTCCTCTCATTGCTAAGCTCCACCATTTATTGAACTCTGTTCAGAGCTGTTAGGGCTGGAAAGTCCATTCTTCCTTTGAGACTCTGTCACCTTACACAGTCCCAAGTGGCCTTCCAGGGAAGGGGTAGGCAGGTTACTGGCTGCTTACAGGGCTGCAGAGGGACACATTGAGTCACTTTTCCATGGTGACTATTTACTCTGTAAAGTCTGGCCATTAGCAAATCAGTCCAGGCTGCTTACGTTATTTCTACGGGGACCCTTCAAGACAATGAACTTCACAGCCTGTTGTAAGTTTTAGATCAGTGGTTCTCAACCTTTCTAATGCCGCGACCCTTTAATACAGTTCCTCATGTGTGGTGACCCCCAACCATAAAATTATTTTCGTTGCTACTTCATAACTGTAATTTTGCTACTGTTATGAATCGTAAGTGAATATCTGTGTTTTCCAATGGTCTTAGGCGACCCTGCTAGGGGTTCTCAACCTGTGGGTCTCAACAGGTTGTAGAGCCTAAGACCATCGAATGCGACAATGACAGTACCAGGCTCAGAGGACTGCTTTTCAGATGAAGTAAACTATCATATGTACAGCACATAGAGCAGTGCCTGGCTTGTGCTAAGTGCTATATAATGCTTGCTTCTATGATTCCTTAGTAAACTGTTTAAGGAGAAGGGCCCTACAGTCACCTATTTCCTAGTAACTCCTAAATAAAAGTGACTTGAGCCCGGTGCAGCCCAGTTGTTTGAGTGTTACCCAATTCCCAGCAACCAAATGATGTTTGTTTCTCTCTCCCTTCATCTCTCTCTCTCTCTAAATATACATTGAGTGGCCAGATTATTATGTGTTCAGAGATCATAATAATCTGGCCACTCGGTGTATATATATATGACTGGAGTCCATTTCAAAATTCCCCTTTCCATATCTGCCAGTAGCCCTGGGGTAGAGGGCACATCCTGCCTTGGATGACTTCTCGCTCTGGGAGTGTGAATTTGAGAGGCCGTTCTTCTTGCACACCCAGGAGCCTGACAGCCTGTGCAATAGCCGCTCAGATTCACCGGATTGGCCTGTTTCCTTCCATCTCTCACCAATACCGTCTTCACGGTTTGTCCTGGGGCCATGGGTCTTCAATTGACGATGGAGAAATGACTCTTTAATCTTCATTACCTTAAAAGCTGCTGCAGAGGGGAAAGCATTTAAGAAATCACACATTTACAAAAGAAGGCCGCCACCAAGACAGAGTCTGCCAAGACACAAATACGGACCTGGCTGTTTCCTGCCCGATGTCTTGTAGGGTTCTCTCCGTAAAAGCTCACTCAGAATCCCACCAGGCCTCAGCGGGGTGTGGCCTTTCACAGCCCTGGGGCATCTTAAGCCATCTCCCTCCCATTTTCCATAATCCTTTGGGTGCCTGGAGGCTCCTGGATCTACACTCTTAATTTGTTCTGAGTAATTACATTAAGAATTGACCCTTGTTCCGAGCAGTGAAAATGAAGGTTTTGTTTGGCCTATATGCTTTGCTTCCAGGGCAAGATGCCAAGTCTCTGAGCATGTCTGGGCATGAAGAAGGGACCAGAAGAAGGGACCTTTGTGGTCCAAGAGCTGGTACCTTTGAGTGAATAGTAAAAGGATTTTATGGCACTCTGGGAGCACAGACTGGACTCACTGCATACAGTTCAGCTCCGACAGGAGTCTGAAAAACAACCTTAGGAAGCTGCCTGTTAACGTTAGCAGAATGAAGAAAGAATGAAAAAGAGGGGTGCAGACGTGTGTGTGTTGCCTTAAAGTTCCCAGGACTGTTTCTCCTCATCATTATGAAAATATAGCATGAGCAAGGATAGACTCACATACACAAGCATTCACAAAACTTCCTCAGCCTCTTGAGTAATTTCAGAAAGCATTCACTATAAAATCCCAAATAAAGTTAGAATACTTGCTATTTCTTAATCTGAAGATATTTGGAAATATTAGGAGGAAATGGTAACATTTTTTCAAAATTTATGTATATTCAAATAGTTACAAATCAGTTTTTATACCTGTAATTATCTGTGAAGTTGTGGTTTTATTCATTCATTCACTCAGTCAATCAGTCAATCATCCAGTAAATATTTATTTATTGGTACCCTATTAATACTTGGTGCCGGAGGTACTCCCCAGTTCCATTAGGTTTCCTGCAGCCTTTTGCTCTGATTTTACAATGTGCAGGCTTAGCTTCCATCAGCATACATGTATTTGCATTTCAAATGTGTCTCCTTCCAACTCTGAAACCATGGAAAGAAGTCATATATAGAGAAACCTGAGAGGAGTGAGGAGAAAAAAAACATAAACACAGGGGGGAAAAGAGCTCCATGTCTGTCACCCTCCTTTGTGCGTCTAGAAGAGGACCAGCAGAATGAACGCAGACCGCCTGGGTGGTGAAATGGTCTTCAGTTCCCTTTTTCCACCCAAGGATTACAAATGAAGCCATTATTGCCTTATTAAAAACTTGCCTGTTAAAAATGGTGACATGGCTCATAACGACCTTGGCCAAGAAAGGAAAAGGCAAACCTCCCAGGCAGAAGTAGGGGGTGAGTGTCACATTCCACTCTCCTCCTTCACAAGGACTTAAGTTTTCACTAAGAGTCTGAGCTTTGTGGCTGCGGGAAGAAGAATCCAGGGTTCTCAAACTCTGTGTCAATTTCTTTCTTCTGTGTCTTTTTGAGTCACTTTATGATGCCCAAAAAGAACAGGAACGCTAAGTCACACTCGAAGCTTTCACAAGGTGGTTTTTCCAGGCAGGTCCTTGGTCATTTTTGGCGCAATACCTTTCCATTTCAGCAGAATGTCTTTTCTCTGTCTCACTTGCATATTTCAAAATTCCATACACAATTTTGCATAACTTTAAAAAATATAAAACATTTGTCAAGTCTCAATATTTTTTGTATATGTCCTGCCACAGACAAAAGGTTTTCTTGTTTGTTTTGTTCTGTTTTTTTCCCTTGCTGATTACTACAAAATGAAACCGCTGCCTTCAACAAAGCCAGAATTGGTACACGAGCATAGGACTCAGATGCAGGGTTCTATAGGCCACAGTGCAGAATTTTGGTGAAGCAACAGTGCCCTCTTCTGGCTACAAGAGCCAATTACAGAAGAATTTGACAAAATTCAACGTGGTTAAGTCCTAGAGATCTGTGTAGAGCATAGCGGCCCCAGTTAACAATACTATACTGTGTTTAAAAATTTGCCAAGAGGGTAGGTCGTATACTGTGTTCTTATCACAATAATAATAGTAAATAAAAATGGCAGGAGAAAACTTACAGATGGTGGATATGTTTATGGCATAGGTTTTGGTGATGGTTCCACAGATACATACTTATCCCCAAACTCCTAAGTTGTATACATTAAATCTATACAGATTTTGAATGTCAATCATACCTTAATAAAGCGGTTTCTTAAGTAAAAAGGCAAAAAAATAAGTGCAACATATTGAAAAAGAAAGTGAACATGGTGTATAAACCCCTATGGAGTCTTTTGAGTCATTATACAGCCTAAAGGCTATGTTTCAAATGAGCAATGTCAAGTGTACTCTGGGGTCCAGCCAGTCTGCAACAATGTGATGCCACTCCTTTGCTCCACAGACTGGCAAGCAGAGGGCACAGCTGGACCACCTGTCTCCTCAGCACAGATTGGTCAATCCCAACGGTAAAAGCTACGATGCTAATGCAAGTTGTCCTCAAGGGCTGCCGGACAAGGCTCATTTGTCCACTAGGATAGTGTTGGAGCTATTAAAAACGACTAGAATCCCTAATAGTTATGTAGTCTTATCATGCGCTAGGCACTACATATGCCCATTTCATTTAATCCCCACAGAACCCAAAGTGGTTTTTATTTCATTAGAGTTGAGATCCTAACCACTGACGCACACTGCCTCCTCTCTGTTCCTGCTGAGCCATGGTCTCTGTCTCTCTGGCCCCTGGAATGCCCGTGTTGGGCGCCTGGCACATATGCAGTGAGTTCACAAGAGGGGAAAATATGACTTGCTTGGCTTATTTTGCTTTATGTTGACAGGTCTGATAAAAGTGTGACAAATGGGAAGCTGAAATTAACTAAAATTATGAGGGGGGTTTTGTTTTGTTTTGTTTGCTGGCAATTAACTTTTATTTTTAAAGTCAACAAGACTTGCCGAACCGGTTTGGTTCTGGATAGAGCGTCGGCCTGCGGACTGAAGGGTCCCAGGTTCAATTCCGGTCGAGGGCATGCGCCGTGGCTGTGGGCACATCCCCAGTTGGAGGTGTGCAAGAGGCAGCTGATCGATGTTTCTCTCCCATCGATGTTTCTGACTTTCTATCCCTCTCCCTTCCTCTCTGTGAAAAATCAATAAAATATATATTTTTTTAAATTAAGTCAACAAGACTTCTTTTTCCTAATATAAGCATTGGTGCTAAAACTTACCTTCTAAATACTGCTTTAGCTACATTCATACTGATATATCGCATTTATTTTCATTCAAGTGAAAAATACTAATTTCTTTTTTTTTTTAATGGGTTTTTATTGATTTGAGAGAAAGAGAGTGAGGAAGAGGGAGAGAGAAACACCGCTGAGAGAAGAAAACTATCGATTTTCTTGCCGCCTAGTGATCGAGCTCAAAACCCGGGCATGTGCCCTGACCAGAATCCAACAGACGACCTCTCGGTGCATGGGATGCAACTCAACCCACAGCCGTGCCGGCCAGGGCTCTAGCAACGCATCTTAAACAGATTTTCGACGAGTGAAACCCCGATGATTTGGCTTACAAAACCTGGAAATCCCCATCTCCAGAATATTTTGCTAAATCGGAATTTCTCTGGTTGCCTCACAAAATAGAACCACAGTCAGAGCCAAGAATTAGAAGAAAGTTTCCCCGGCTCTCCAAACAAGGACAGTCATCAGCACATGAGGAATGAAGCTGTTGCACGCAGCTCAGTTCTCCTTGGAAGCAAGGACCATTTGTGGACGAACCAGCATCTCTGTGCTTTTCCTCTCGAGATAAGAAGTGTCAAGTTACCCCAAACCAAGTCACCCAAAGGGGAGTTATTCACTTCTGCTCCTTGGTGATTAGTTGGTCTGTGTTCCTCGGCGCTGGAAACACTGAGACTTCGGTAACGGGAAACCAGAGCCCGTCTCCCAGTGGGAAGGGTCACGCTCGGCCGTGGGTTGTTCATTCTTACCTGCTGGCACAAGTCTTCCTGGCCTGTGATTGGGTCGGTACATCTGCTCCCCAGCTCTATGTAAAACTACCCTTATGCCATAAAAATTAGGCATTTTCTAAAAAGTATAACCTTAAATTATTTTGCTTGGTCTAGTACTTAAGTCTGGAGTAAGGAGGCTACACAGAGATTAAATTAACGCCCACTTTTATGCCCATAGTTAATCCATGTACATGAGGCATCTATAAATAATAATTAATGTCCATTTATAATCACTTCATGGCTTAGAGAGTGTGTTGAATCCTCTTGATCATGCTGTGAGGTAGATACTATCATTATCCTGTTTTGTTAATGAGGAAACAGGGGTGACAATGTACTGTAACTTGCCTGAGAGGCCACAGTGAGGCAAACTCCAAACCCCAGGCTTTCTTACTCAGAGCCTGTGTTCTTCCTCATCTGTGGGCCTCCAGATCAGGAAACCCACTTGTGCAGCAAGCAAGCAGCTTCCGTGGGCGGAATGGCTTCTGGCCTGCATGTGCTTTCTCAGTCAAAGGATATGAACATTAGAGCAGTTCTCAGGTTAGGGGAGATCTTGCCCAATGCTTTACATTGAAGGGGTCCATATACTTGGTAGTAATTATGAAGCTTAGGACACAAACTTAGAAATGTAAGAAAAGCAACCTTATTTTTCTAGAATATGAGCTTCATTTTTATTATAAGCCCCTAATCTACTGGTTGGTGGAAACTTAATTTGCAACCGCCCTTGCTCTTCCCCCTACTTTTCCATGAGGTTGTGTGCAAATTCCAAAGTGCTCTGGGGAGCCAGAAGGTCTAGGATGGAGGCTGAAGTGGTCCTCTTCATCATATGACCCACAAGGGCACCCCCACCACGACACCCGTCACGCCTGCTTTCACTGGATGGTTACTGAGCTGTCCCCACCTCCCCACCCCTTGGTTACTCGGTGTCCCCGTGCTGTCCCGCTCCATGGCCAGGGCCCTTTCAGCCTGGACGCACCACAAGCGCTCTCCCTCTGAGGTCTGGCCTCAGCTCCAGGCCCGTCCCATTAGGAACAAACCACATCTGCACCAGGGACACAACCTCCCTTTTCCCGTCAATCATTTCTAAGGCCCACTTTGCTTTCCTGACGTGGAATTTATAGCTAACATAATCTATCAAATATAACTTCACAACACTCAGTAAAAATCTCTTAGCTGTAATATAAAGGAGGAACAAGTGGAAAATTGTAATAGAATCCTATGACCTTAAATGTGTAAATATTCTAGCAGGACTACACTAAAGAACATTACAAAGGAGCCAGATGGTAGCACATGTACGAAGAGTCATCGTGAACATGCATTTCCAACTGGAACTGGGTGATGTACTGGCCACTCAAACACCATAACTCACATTGCATCGGCATCATGATTTTCACCGTGATGATCAATTCTTTTTTTTCTTTTTCTTAAGTCTGTCATTCTTTTTTTGTTTGTTTCTAAATATATTTTATTGATTTTTTTTACAGAGAGAAAGAGAGAGTGATAGAGAGTTAGAAACATCGATGAGAGAGAAACATCGATCAACTGCCTCCTGCACACCCCCTACTGGAGATGTGCCCGCAACCAAGGTATACACCCTTGACCGGAATCGAACCTGGGACCCTTTAGTCTGCAGGCCGACACTCTATCCACTGAGCCAAACCGGTTTCTGCGTGATGACCAATTCTTGCTAAGGTCCCAAACAAAACACAGAAGAGTTGTCTCTCAGTGTTAATAGTAACCCCACTCCTGGATAACTCAGTGAGTACTAAGACACCATAAAAATACTGTGTGTTTATAGATAAAGTAGGAAACATCCACTCCTGGCCGGGATAGAGTAAAAGGTTCTGATTCAGAAGTGTGGGGCATTTCTCACAAGCTCCCAGGTCATGCCCATGCCGCTGAGCAGCAGACATACCAGAGTAGTGAGTAAGGCCTTTCAAGATACAGTATTAGGCCAAGAAAGGGTTTGGCTCAGTGGATAGAGCATTGGCCTGCAGACCCAAAGGTCCCAGGTTCAATTCCGGTCGAGGGCATGTACTTTGATTACAGGCACATCCCCAGTAGGGGGTGTACAGGAGACAGCTGATCAATGTTTCTCTCTCTCTCATTGATGTTTCTGACTTTCTATCCCTCTCCCTTCCTCTCTGTAAAAAAAAACAACATATATATATATATATATATATATATATATATATATATATATATGGAAGATATAGTATTAGTGAAGCCATTGGTAACTACGGAATCACAAAGATGCTGCCATGAGTTATAGGAACAGCTCTTTTATCTCCTGGGACTATGGCTCGTTGGAGAGAAGGTTAGCTCTCCTTCCTTAGGTAAGGGGATCAAGGAGTAAATAACTGCGTTGCATAGATTGTACGAGAGTGAAAGGCTCCCTAGGGAGGTCAGGGAAGGCTTTCAGGGGAAAGTGACTTCTGAGCTGGGTGTGTCAAGAGTTCAGAGGAGGAACAGACATAGAAGGTGAGTCACTCACACACTGCACAACCCAAGCGTAAAGGTTAACTGGAAAGACATAACTGAACATATATTTTAGACAGAGTCCTCTGGCTGCTGTGTGAGGAGTCAGCTAGCGAGGAGGAAGGCCAGGACTGTGGAGACAGCTGGAAGAGACAGTGTGGGTCTGGACTAAGAAGAGAGCAGAGAAGCAGGATCCCCATGGCCTGTGGATATGGTGCCTCATGCCCTTACGGACAGTGGTGGGAGGGGGAATAAGAACATAGCCGTTCAGATGTGAGGCTGGGGGGGATTCATGTCTTAGAGCTGGGCACCAGCGACCTGAAGCTGGACTTTGACCTGGAGGATGGATCTTGATCCCAAATGTGAGTGAAGGGGGGGCGGGGAGAGAAGGGGAGACTCATCCCAGGGAGGCCGGAGGTACAGTGGCACTGGGTGCCCTTTCAAATCAGCACCAGCAACAAATATCTGTTAACATAAGGATATAAAATCACACAGTGGTTTATGCCAGGCACTAATAAGGGCTGTGATAAGAACATCAAGCTTTAAGAAGGTTCTAACTAACATTCCAATAAGCATTGGAGATACAACCCTTAAAGCACTGGAATTTTTTTTAACTTTGAATAGAGTGTTAGGTGATTGGCCATTGATCTCTCAGAATCTATAAAAATCTGCATTCATGATTGTGTAGCATTAGCCAGTTTGTACGATTACTCTTGCTGCGTTGTGAGTTGTTTTCCAGAACTTCTACCTAATAGATTGTTTTTTCATGGAAGTACATATCTTACTGATGGTTTGTTGTTGCTGCTGTAATGTCAATAACTACTATGTAACTTGAGATCTGCTATAATTTGGAAGAATTTATTTTGATTATTAATAAGGGAAACTTATCCTCAGGACTGCACACATACTCTAAAATAAGAAAGAGAAGCAACACTCCCTACTCTATCTTGACTCATGTAGGATAAGAGTTTCCAGCAATGTGATCAGTTACTGCACTCTGATGTGTATAAGATGTTTCTTCTGGTCAAATGCATCATCTACTGAACTTAGGAGCAGCTAAGTTGATGTTTTATGGAAGTTTTGTGCATTAGTAATGATGTTTTATGCATTCATTTTAATTATTTATTAAATTTATTCCACGTATATGTAGTGAGAACATGTTCATATCCAAATTGGTAATTAAAATTAAAATGATCAGTTAAAATTATGACTGTCATTTGCATTATTTTTACATGCACAGTGTCATTTAATTCTCAAAGCGCTGTGTAGAGCTTGGCCAGTGTGGCAGGAGGTCACAATTCAATTCTGAGTCAGAGCACATGCCCGGGTTGTGGGCTCAGTCTCCAGTAGAGGGCATGCAGGAGGCAGCCGATCAATGATTCTGTCTCATCGATTTTTCTGTCTCTCCCTCTCCCTTAGTCTCTGAAATATATATATATTTAAGAGAGCAAGTGAAATAGTTGCCACTTACAGATTCAGTCTTTTGTTTGCTTTTTAAAAAATTCTGTGTAGAAAAAAAATTTTTTTAATCTCCATTTACAGCCCTGGCCCCTGTAAATGGGGTCACTGGTTCTATTCCTGGTCAGGGCACATGCCTGAGTTTCAGGTTTAATCCCCAGTAGGGAGCGTGCAGGAAGCAGCCCATCAATGTTTCTCACCTCTCTCTCTCTCTCTCTCTCTCTCTCTCTCTCTCTCTCTCTCTCTCTCATCAATACTTTTTTTTTAAATGAACACCCAAATCATTAAGAAAAAATCTTTATTTACAGATCAGACCACCGGAGCTTAGAAAGATCAGGTGACTTACTTGAGACAACATAGTTGTCAATAGCAAATTTGAGACTCCAGCTGGTTGCCTGCTGCATGATGACAATTGCATAAATATTCTAGAGCTCGAAGGGTTGTTTTTAACTATTCAAAGAAAAACATACTTAGAGATAGATGACTAGAAAAAGCTGTTAAATAGCTAGTTCATTAATCACTTCATGATACTGCAAATAGACATGAAGCCTGACTGAAACTTTGGGACTAGTCTGGACAGGGTATTGTATGCAAAAGAAATAAGAAACCAACTCCGAAAACACCTTGCAACTCAACTGTAGGAAGTCTCTCAGAGAAGCGGCCAAGGAGGACCTCACTGATGACACACAGCAGAACATTCTACAGTCTTTTCCCCAGAGTTGCTCTCAACTCAATAGCTGCTCCCTGACATTGCTCTTCCCCAAAAGACCTCTCAGCCCCCACTTGTCCCTTTGCTGGCCACCCCGCCTCCAGTGCTTTCCAGAATTCACTTCTTTCCATGCTCACTGCACATCCATTCTACTCCAAGTCGGGTTAGCCTTAGCTCCCTCCAAGGCTCTTCCACAATCACCCCTGGTCAGGACAGTGATAGGACCTGGGGCAACACAGACCTGAGGCTGATGGTGGGGAGAAGCAGTTGCATTAACTTTTGTTTTCCTGTGGAGGGCCCTCAGGGAAGGCACCTGAGCATTCTTTAAATCATTGTCACATAAACTTATTTTACATCCCTCTATGGTTTCCATCTCCTTTCCACATCTACACGCCCTGTTTATCCAGCCTCATCTCCGCTCCAGCCACTTGGCTGCCCTGTTCATTATCAGCCAATTCCCAGCCTCAGGCCCTTTGCACTTCCTCTCCTGCCTCCAGTCCAGTACTTTTCCGTAAAGAGCCACACTGCCAGGCCCCTCCTTTTATTCAGATCTCAGGGTGAATGAGGCTCCTCTCCCTGAGCTTCTACTCTAAGAAAACAGCTTCTCTCTCTCCATCCCTTTCCCGGCTCCCCACCTCACACTGTTGGTTGCTTTATTTATTATTTATATCTCCCATTAGGAAGCAAATTTTTGGAGGGGAGGGACTTTGTTTTGCTCTCTGTGACTCTTCAGCACCTAGAACGTTGCACGGTGCGTGCTAAATTCTCAGTAAACATTTGTTAAGTGGATGGGTAGCAATTTTTCATCCAAATTATTTCAGAAGGCTAATAAACCCTTCAGGTAATGAAGACTGTAGAGGACCCCCTGAGAAGGCACATGAGCATTCTTTAAATTATTGTCAGCTGAGTACAAGGCTACAGGCAGAGCCACTTCTTGGATACACATCTTACCAAGAAGGAGGATGCCAGATCCGTTATCAGTACTGACTTTTTACCTTTGCCCAGGTGTCAAGGAGTTGACTTTGATATGTAAATCCAATCAAGCACCAGAAATGCTCAGACCTACTCAAGAATGCAAATAATCTCCTTTGATCCTAACTTTTGGTGTAATTTCCTGGTATTTGGGGAAATAAACATGCTGTGAGCTCTAGGTCTCTGTTCCTCCATCACAGAAGACAGAGTCCCACCCAGCTCCCAGCTTTGCTTCTATCTCTGTGTTTTCTTTCTATTCTTTCTTTTATTTCTCAATCCCCAGCCGCCTCCGCTCAGAACCGGTTCATCTCTCTTTCTGTGCTGGATGCAGAAAAGGGAGATCCCCACCATATCTGGCCCCCTGCCACAGAAGACTGTATTTTCCTTTTCAAACTTGACTAATTATTTGTGTCATCACCTGTTTCCTAAGGAATCTCTGTGCAATGAGCTCCTTCAGCTGCTCTGGCCACTGACTCCACCTCACCTGTGCTGTGGGGCCATCACCCCCAGCCTACCTCTCCATCTGTGGTATATGAAGTCCAGCTCTTTCTGTCCAGTCTCCAGCACTAGCTGCTCAGTCTCTTGGAACCTTTTCTCTCCGAAATCTTTCAGATATTTACAAACTGTCTACGTAGCTGATGGCAGGTCCTTAGTTTCCAGAAATGTCAACTGTCTGTGAGCCTCCGGGGCCTGGTGTCCTGAAACACAGACCACCCCCGGGCCCTGGCCAGCGTCTCCAATGTCTATGAGCTGCAGGACCTGCCTCGCTGGGGGCCTTTGGTACAGGAGCCCACCCCCACACCTGCTCCCCGTATCATTAGGGCATTTTTGTGAGCAAGAAAACAGGCCCCAAAGGAACTGTGTTAAATGCCAGCACCCACAAGACTGCTCCTCCAGACCTCCAGAGTGTTCCTGATGTTTCTCTCTCATGTACCTTCCTGGGGGCAGCACCACCTACATGGACAATGTACGAGAAGCCAAGCATCCTGTGTGGTGGGGAATTTGGCCTTGCCCGTGCCCTTGTCCTGAGGTCATCCGTATCATTCCAGAGAGAAGTGAGCCTGCCTGGTGCATTCCATGTGCTTGGTCACACATCCATATCAGGGTAAGAACGCCTTGCAACGAAGAGAGACCTCTGTTTCCGGAGCCCTTCCAGGCTCTGTTCTGCATCTCTTTCTCTGGCTGATTTTAATCTGTCTCCTTGTCTTTGGCATACCATAGCCATGAATGTATCACAGCTGATTGGGCTCTGGCAGTCCTTCCTTCTAGGGAATTATCAAAACTGAGGGTGGCTTCAGGAACTCCCCCACCCCCCAAACTCGCAATTAGGGTCAGAAGTGAGGACAGGCCTGGGGACTATGCCTTCCAGCCCTGCAGTGTGCCAACTCTGGGTGCACTCCCACCTGGAGAAGGCTGGGATCTGCTCCAAGCTGTTCTAAGTCAGTACAATGTGCATCCTTCTTTGTGCCACGCCAGCACGGCCATGGGTGAACCTGAGGGGGATGGTGAAGAATTAGTAAAGACGAACAAGAGGATAAAGCTGGGGCTAGGTGGGAAGCTCCTCTCGGATGGAGAGACAGTCCCATGGCCTACAAGTGGAATCTTTATTTTATAGCCAGATTCCACAAGGCAAAGTAAGGGTGTGGTCAAGATGTTTACAACATTCTCCAGGGTGTCTAATCTACTCAGTTACATGCACCTGAGCAGGCTTTGTTTACTTGCTGCACCTCCTGAAGCCTATATCACTCAGCCACGAGGAACCACAGGTTTGGACCGTAAGGTCAAGCTTACAATTATAGCTCATTAGTCTGAAGCTTGGACCTGTTCAAACACTGTAGCCACTTTCACACTTCCTTGTCCATTTAACTTTTAAAAAATACTTGTTTGTTTGTTCCCTTAATTTTTAAATTATAGTTGACATATATTGTATTAATTTCAGGTGTACAACATAGTGATTAGACAGTTATATGCCTTCTGAAGTGATCACCCTGGTAAGTCTAATACCCACCTGACACCATGCTTAGTTATTACAATATTATTGACTATATTCCCTGTGCTGTACACTACTGTTTTTATCATTGCAATCTTAATCCCTTTATCTTTTTTCACCCATCTCCTTCAACCCCACAACCATCAATTTGTTCTCTGAATCTTGTTTCTGTTTCGTTTGTTCCTTTACTTTGTTCTTTAGATTCCACATATAAATTACATTATCTGGTATTTGTTTTTGTCTGCTTCCTTCACTTCACATAATATTTTCTAGGTCTATCCATGTTGTTACAAATGGCGAGATTTCTTTTTTTATGGCCAAGTAATATTCCATGATATATTACACTTCTTCTTTATCCATTTGTCTATCAGTGAACACTTAGATTGCTTCCATATCATGGCTATTGTAAATAATGTTGCAATGAACATAGTGATACATATATATTATGGATTTCTTTGGATAAATACCCAGAAGTGGAATTTCTGGATGATGTGGTAGTTCTATTTTTAATAGTTTTTAAAATATATTTTAAGCGAGGAACCAAGATGGTGGCATAGGTGAACACCTATACTGCTGCCCTGCACCACAATTTCAAAACTACAACTAAAAGACAAGATGGACATCATCCAGAACCACCAGAAAGCTGGCTGGTGGAAATTCTACAACTAGAAGGAAAGATAAAAGGACATTGAGACACAAATGAGGTGCGGAGGGCAGAGATGTGGAGACACGCACTTGCAAAAGGGCAGGCAGCTGAATGTGTGGCTGGTTTTCTCGAATGGAAAGGGAGACAAAGGCTCCCCAATGCGCTGAACTCCAGTTCCCGGGAAGTCTCAGAGAACTCAGACTCACACGGGGTGAAACTGAACTGTCAGAAGGAAGCGCATTGACAATCAGAGGAGCTATAGAGGGACATGAGCTCATGGAAAGGGCGCACAGCTGAGCATGTGGCTGGCTCTCTCTCTCATTTGGGAGGAAAACAAAACCTCCCGACTGCACTGTACTCCAAACCTCCAAACCAGTATTATACGAAATGCTGAAAGGTGTTCTTTAAGAAGAGGAAGAAGAAAAAAGAGGTAAAGATAAAAATTATGAGCAACAAATACATGTCTATCAGGTGAATCCAAAAATCAAGTGAATTAAAAACCTGATGAACAGAATAAACTGGTGAATACAATAGAATCAGGGGCATAGAAAGGGAGTGGGCTGGCAATTATCAGGGGAAAAGGGGTGTGGGGGTGGGGAAAGAGACTGGACAAAAATCATACACCTATGGATGAGGACAGTAAGGGGGGAGGTAAGGGCAGAGGGTGGGGTAGGTACCAGGTGGAGGGGAGCCATGGGGGAAAAAAGAGGAACAATTGTAATAATCTAAACAATAAAGATTTATTAAATTAAAAAAATAAAAATATATATTTATTTATTTCAGAGAGGAAGGGAGAGGGAGAGAGATATAGAAACATCAATGATGAAAATCACTGACCACCTGTCTCTTGCATACCCCCTACTGGGGACTGAGCCCGCAACCCAGGCATGGATCCTAATCGGAAACTGAACCACGACCTCCTGGTTCAGAGGTTGATGTTCAACCGCTGAGCCACACTGGCTGGACTATTTTTAATATCTTGAGGAACCTCCATATTGTTTTCCACAGTGACTGCACCAACTGGCAATCCCACCAACAGTGCACAAGGCTTCCCTTTTTTCCAAATGCTCACCAGCACTTGTTTGTTGATTTGTTGATGATAGCCATTCTGACAGGTGTGAGGTGGTATCTCATTGCAGTTTTAATTTGCATTTCACAGATGATTAGTGAAGCTGAGTATCTTTTTATATGTCTGTTGGCCATCTGTAGGTCCTCTTTGGAAAAATGACCATTCAGGTCCTCCACCCATTTTTTAGTAAATTATTGTTTTAGTGTTGGGTTGTAAGTTAATATTTCTTTACATCATATATTTTAAAAGCTTTCATGGATGAAAGGTACTTTTAGAACAGGAGGAAAGTATGTCTTTGGTACTTATGTAATATTTATGTAAATCCCAAGGTACTTTAGAAATATTGAATTTCAAAATGATTTCCTAGCACACTATTAATTTTGTCAGCATAATTAAGTCACCTGCTAAGACCTCACAAAGTTCATAGCAAAACTAGGAACAGAACATGCAATGCGTGATTTCTCTGTCTGCCCACCTAGCTTTGGTCAGGGCTAGGGACACATTAATCCTAGAACACACTGGAAAGCACATGGTCCCCATAAGAAGCAGGTGAAGGGGCTGAGCCAGGAAGGAACAAAGGGACTTGTCTGCCTCAGGAAAATTACAGAAATGACAAAGGGGGTGCCCCAGGCAAGTCTGAACTCAAAGGAATCACAAGGTTCAATATGAGGTCCTGTCCAGCAGGAGATGGAGAAGCACAAAGAAGAAAGCAAGGATGAGGAAAGACACTGAGTCCCTTAGTAAATGTGAATACAGAGAAAAAGAGGGGGCGGGGATCCTATTGGTGAGGTGTAAGCTTCTGTCTGAGAACTGTGGAATAAGCCCAGCTCACTCCTACTCTGGGAAAAACCAAGATTGGTACTAAATCCTTTTCTTTCTTATCTTTTCAATCAGCCAACACTTAACACTCTGAGACCTTGACCAAAAGCCAGCATTGCCTCATTGTCATCTGAGCATGAACAGCTCTTCCTCAGCCCAGGAAATTGCATTTTGATGAGAATAAGTGAAATCTAAACCTTAAAAGCTTGATAAATATCTGGAATTTAGTATCAGACCTCCAAAGTCAAAGAAGGCTCTTATCTTAGAAATAATGTTCTTTTGCCCCCTATGGTGAAGGGTGGGGTGGGGGGCAATGACCAGTAATTTTCTGTGCATAATTGATGGAATGGAGAAGGAGGTGGGAGACCAAAAGTAGAGGGGAAATTGCCACAATGAGCCCGAAGCAAAGGGAGAGGAGAGACTCTGATCTTTGTCAAGGAAACCAGGGTCATTTGAGATGGAAGCAAGAGGAAAGGGCACATGTGATACAGAGGCCTCCACCTTGCTGGGCCCACACTTGCCCAACAGCCGTTAAGACCTGGATTTTTGTCCCGGCCAGTGTTGC
This sequence comes from Antrozous pallidus, assembly GCA_027563665.1. NCBI lineage: Eukaryota > Metazoa > Chordata > Mammalia > Chiroptera > Vespertilionidae > Antrozous > Antrozous pallidus. The sequence goes on from CM050512.1 coordinate 41,428,526, forward strand.
ACAGTTAGCTGAGTGTCGTCCCATGCACCAAAGGTCACTGATTCAATTCTCATTCAAGGCAAATGCCCAGATTTCAGGCTCAGTCTCTAGTAGGGAGCTGTAAAGGAGGCAGTCAATCAATTCGTGTTTCTCTCTCTTTCTCCCCTCTCTATTTAAAACATAAATACATTTCTAAAAAGACCTGGATTTTGTTCTAGCTGATCTAGCTCAGTGGCTAGAATATCGGCCTACAGACTGAAGGGTCCCAGGTTTGATTCCCAGTCAGGACATATGCCCAGGTTGCGGGGCTCAGTCCCCAGTTGGGGTCATGCAGGAGGCAGCTGATGAATGATTTTCTCTCATCATTGAAGTTTCTATCTTTCTCTTCCTCTCCCTTCCTCTCCAAATCAATAAAAACATGTTTTGTTTTTTTGTTTGTTTGTTTGTTTGTTTGTTTTTAAAAAAGACCTAGATTTTATTCCAAATGGTGTGTACAGCCCCAAGTAATAAGTCGTGAACAGTTTAAGCCAGTGGTTGGCAAACTCATTAGTCAACAGAGCCAAATGTCAACAGTACAATGATTGAAATTTCTTTTGAGAGCCAAGTTTTTTAAACTTAAACTTCTTCTAATGCCACTTCTTCAAAATAGACTCGCCCAGGCCATGGTATTTTGTAGAAGAGCCACCCAAGGGGCCAAAGAGCCGCATGTGGCTTGAAAGCCACAGTTTGATGACCATGGGTCTAAGCTAATCGTAGTTACTTTGTTCTCCTTACCAAGCAGTTGATTTCCAGCCCCCTTCTTAAATAGGGTAGCTATGTGACTTAGCTACCAATGGAATGTAGAAGGAAGCCTGGTAGGCAGTTTCTGGAAAATGTTGTTTTTTTCTGTTCAGAGAGACCAATATGGCTGATGCCACCCATCTCTTTCCCTCCTCTTCATGCCTCCAGCACAGACCTCGATGCTGAAGCTGCTGCTCTGAGGAACAAGACAAGAGAATGACAGAGACACCAGCTCTGACCGCCTAAAGCCGTTGAGGTGAGCCAGCAGCTGCCATCTCCAGGCTTCGTGGTAGGCGAGAAAAGTTAGAACTTGTCTGCTCAAGCTACCCAGGTGTGTCTGCTCTTCCTAGCAACCACTGAATGCAGCCTTCACACCAAAATCTTTTCCCAAGAACATGTCTTTCCATCTTGAATTATTGCCTCTATCACTGGTAAAATCATATTTTAGATTATCACAGAAAAAACCCCACAAACAATTAATTTCGTTGTCTTAGAGCTTATGGACCCCATCAGAGAGGTCTCTGATCCTCCAGGCTCCATGAACTCGGTGTGGGAACTAACGAAGCTAGAGACGCAGTCCCAGCCATGGCAGGAATGAGGAGGAAGAAAAGGGTCACCTCAACAAAGCAAAACCATGGAAAACGGAAAGGCACCTGGGCACAAGCAACATCCCTTTAGCAGAGGGAAAATGGTGGCGAGAAATCCATTTCTGCTCAGCCTCCGCCCTTCATGCCATTGAATAAATGATGCTGACACAATCTGTTAACCATTTGATAAAGAATAAGAGAGAATACCCAGGTCAAGAAATAGGCCAAAATCAGTTCTGGATAGATTTGTGTTAAATATAAAAAAATAAAACCATAAAAAAATTAGGAAAACACAAATATAAGTAAAGCCAAAATCTAGAATCTGATTTCAAGCTGGGAAAACTTAAAAGCCAAAGAAGACTCTGTAAACAAAAAGAAGGGGATTTTAAAATTAAAAAAAAAAAAGTGGGAAGGGAAAAGAAAACTTGGCAAAACAACTGAAATTTTCCAGCTCATCCTCCAAGTTAAAAGGTAAACATCAAACTAGGGAACAATGCAATGTGGACACAGGCAGAGGGCTCTTTGCTCTGGAACTGTTACTAATGAGAGGACCCAGCATGCATGGAAGCTCAGACACTTACATCTTCGTGGTGGGAGTGTACGACATACATCATTACACCCTTTTGAAGAGCACTGGGGACAGTATGTATTAGAGTCTTAAAAATAGCCTGGATGGGTGGCTCAGTGGTTGAACCAGGAGGACACGGTTCGATCCCCGGAGAGGGCCCATGCCTGGGGTTGCGGGCTCAGTCCCCAGTGTGGGGCAGCAAAGGCAGCTTTAGCTGATCAATGTTTCTTTCTCATCATTGATGTTTCTCTCCCTCTCTCTCTCTCTCTCTCTCTCTCTCTCTCTCTCTCTCCCTCTCTCTCTCTCTCCCTCTCCCTTCCTCTCTGAAATCAATAAAAATATTTATTTAAAAATAAAATAAAGTCTTAAAAACAAAAGCTCATATGCTTTCATCCAGTAATTTTACTGCCTAGAAAAGAATCAGAAACCTATAAAACGATTTTTACTTAAGATTTATCATATTTATAGTGGTAAACATTTCTGAAAGTTTTTAAATGTCCCAAAGTAAACTAGTTCAGTAAACATGGTCTATCCATCAAGACATATTTTAAATATTTAATAAAGGGGGAAATGTCTCTGGTATTTGAAGTGACAACAGTATATAGAGCAGGATTATAATTTTACACAATCAAAAGTACAGACATAAACAGTGGTGGTAACTGAATATAGTTACAGATGTCTTTAGGTTGTTTTTTTTTTATATACTTTTCTGTGCTTTCCAAACTTTATGTAAAAAACTGTGTGTGTGTTTGATGTGGTGTTTGGAAAGATTTGTAGAATAGTAGCCCAATGGACTATGTTCTAGATCTCCATCACCGCCCCCTCCCCAATTCCCTGCACACATACATGTTAAAAACATCTTGTGGGAACTCCACAAAGAGCTATAAAATGGAGACTACACAGGTGGGTTACCAGCTAATCTTTCTCAAAGAGAAATTGGGAAGAAGTGAACAGCCAGTTTGATGAAATCATTTCTTCAGAAAACCATAAATATTACAGAAGAGAGATAAGAATTTAAATGACCAGGAGATCAAAGGCCCCATGGAACAAACCCACTAGAAGAAAAGGGGAAATTTATAGACTGAACTCCTTTTCCTAAGCCAGTTCCCTGTGAGTGTCCAGTTTAATGGCTGTTTAAATTATATCTGCAATTTTCTGAGCGGTTCACTTACTTTTCAAGTTTGTAAACCAACACATCAACATTTCCCAATCAATGGGATAGCGTTCTCCAGGGAGCTATGAAAATATACCTTGCATTTTAAATGCAATAAAAAGCATGACAAAACACGCCTCTGTTCTTCATAGCAGCAAAGTACCACATCTGCTCATAAAAAAAAAAAAATGCATTATACCGAGTTGTAAGGATGCCAGATACTTATTACAGAGGACTGTTTTATCCATTTAGCCCAATTTTCCAGATGTTTTATTACTTGGAGACAGGAGAATTGTTGAAACTGGTGATTGAAGCCCATTTATTTCAAGGAGCTTGTCTGCAAGCCATAGGAAGCATTTGAGGGACAAGTAATTTATGACAGGCCACAAGGCAATGCTGAAGGGAACTGTCTTCTAATCAGGTCACAAATAGCCCCAACAAAGGACAAAGTCCCCAATTTTAGTGACACCCAGCTTCATTTACAAAAATCGCCTCCTAGGCGAGTGCTTAGTTGTCATCTCACATGCAAATGTTATGGTCTTAATTGGAGCAATTCCCATAATAGTGGGTCTAGTTGGCAGTGACATTGAAAATGGCCCGGGTTGGCTGTGATTGGAGGCTTGGTTCTCATTGTCTACAGGGAAGCAAATTTCTCCCTTGGACCAGTTGGAATTCTTGTCCTCATAAAGACAAGATCAGGGTCAGCAGGAGCAGGTGTCACTTCCCCTACCTTTTCCCCAACAATATCCTCCCCCCCCCCCCCAACACACACAATCAGAGCCCGCAGAGCACCACCAGCCCTGGGGCATTAGGGTAGCTGGCCCTCACAGCCACCCTCATTGCAGCTAAATAGAAGGCTCCTCACTGTGGTCAGTTGTCTCCTCCCATCAATCAAAGTGGGATTTGAGCGGGGAGTGGAATTTTCAGTTTTCCGTCTCTGAAATCAGCATCTCTGTCTTTGCTTCACACAAACATGTAGGAGAAAGCTCTCAGGACATCATGGAGCTGGGTTCTCAAGCCAAAAGGGCCACCTGGCAACTGACCTAAGCCATGCGTCCTCCTGAGAATGTCGCATGATCTGTGGTTGCTGTTGTTGCTCTTAAATGATGGCACTCTGGGCAGTTGAGATAGTGGGGTCTGTACATCCTCTCCATGACAACCTCGCTGCCAGGTTTGTTGCAGTAAAAGAGGGTCTGAGACCAAATTCTTCTAAATATCGCTGTGTGTGTGTGAAAAAGCAGATATACGCATGATCATACAGTCCATTCTTGCGAGTTGGGGAAGAGCCCCATCTCTCTCAGGCATTCCAACTGGCTCTTGGCTTGAGAGAGTCCCTCCAGGGAGGAACGGGACTTTCAGGGCAGGATTAGCCACCTTTCTAGTTGGGTCAGGAAGCAGAGGCCTGGGCAGGAGGAAGAACCCAGGTCAAGTGAGCGTCTGGGGGTCCAGTGCGGCTCCAGGGGCTTCGGGCTGGGCTTGTCCGGTTCTCACACTTGTTTGGGGAGGGCCGGAGAGTCTATCTAGTCAGCCACAGGGTTCAGCTTTGCATTGCACCAGTGGGAAATCATTCTGGTCATTCTCTATGCTGGCTAACAGCCCACTGTTGTTAGATTTCAAAACCAATATTGACATCCCTAGTTCTGGGGTGTATCTTCTTGATGGGGGTACTTCAGAGGTTCACAGTCATCCCTGAAGTGTGGAGTCCTCCTTAGGAGTCCTCAAATACTAACTGCCCCCACACATGTCACACTGCTTATTGACCTCAGGTTACAGGACATCCACTGTCCACAAGGGGTGGATTGGGAAGGGACAAAGGCCCTCTCAGGACAAACAACCCGCCCTGGTGCTCCACGAAGGGGTGGAGCCTGACGTTTGGATATCCAGCTGTAAAATGCCTTGATCTGTTGGGAGGCTGGGCCCAGTCCAGGCAGGGGACTTCCTGGCAACAGGAAACCATTACCTGGAGGTGGTATGTGTGTGGTGGCCTGGGGGGTGGGAGGTGGGAGCAAACCCAAGAGCTGTAGGGATGTGCCTCTTCCAGCATCTACTTTTCATTTTCTCTGAACTTTGTCCTTTAAATTCTCCTTTTTCCTTCTTGGTCCTTATTCTGCTTTCTTATAGCTTCTTGCTCATCTTTCTTCTGACTTGGGGGTTAGGGAGCGAGGGGAAGGGGAAGCAGCTCTTTCAGATTCAGGCCTACAGCAGTAGCTGCCTTCTTTGCCAGGTCAGAGAATTTCAGAGGCAGCCTGCCCTGGTGGGGTGAGAACAGAATATATAGTTAGATCAAGTGGAGTTCAAATCCTGGCTGCAGACTGCCTGGCCGAGCCTTTCTGAGCTTCACTTTTCTCATCTGTGAAATAAGACCCACCCTATGTGCCTTGCAAGGCTGTCATAATGGTTGCAGAACCTGTGTGTAAGGGGTTGTGGGGGGTGGTGAGGTGGCATAGAGCAGGGCTTTTAAAGGGATAGCTCCTCTCAGCCTGAGCAGAGTACCTACAGAGACACAATACACACAAGTCATGAGCAAACATAGGCAACTATAGTGTCGGTCATTAGACGTTCAAATTGTTTTTAATCTTGAACAATTTAACCAACAAAGGGTCATGTCTCATTTCTTTTTCATTGTACACATATTTGAGTGCAGAAAATAAGGTTGAACTTTTGTCCATATGTTCATTAACCAGCTGCATTTCCTTATTTGGACACATCCTCTGGCAATTTTCCTATAAAATGTTTATTGGTCTATGTGAGCACTTTATATAGGAAATACCAGTATATGATGCCATTGCTAACTGTATTTGCCAAAATATTGTTTTAAAGTTCAAAGAGTACATCTTAATTTGGATTACTTTTTTGAAATGCAAAAGTTTAATAGATTTTTTAAAACTACTGACTTTTCCTTTTTGAGCATCACCCAAAATCTAAGCTGGGAGGGAGACAGTGTCCTCTGCCGAAATTTAATAATATTCACTTTTGATTTCTTCTAGGTTTCTAAAACTTACCTCGTTAATAAATCTGGAATTCATTTTGGAAGGGCTGAGATGATTACCTGAATTGGTTTTTCCCAAAGAGCTCCTCAATTGTTCCTGTGTCATTTATTGATTATCCTTCTCTTCTGCCCCAACATGTGGTGTCTCCACCAGCACGGATTAAATTCTTCTGTCCAGTAGGTCTGTATCAGGACTATCCCTCCTATGGCACCCACCTGGTTGCCCGTTCCTGAACCAGCACCATGCTGACTGTCAAGGGTTGGTAAGCAGAGTTGGGGATGGAGGGTGCCAAGGGAGCTGGCAGAGAAGAGAGGGAAACTTTCAGGATAGGCAGTGGGGTCTGAATATAAACAGCATAAAGAGGAAGTTCAAGGCCTCATAGGAGGGTGAAACGGAACTAATTTGGAGTCTGGGGGAAATGAGTAAGGACTGAGGAAAAGAAGACTGAGCAGGTGGTGGGGATGCAGTGTGATGGGCTAGAGTCCCAAGTAACAAGAACTTACCTCTGCATTGCTAGGACGGATCTACAGCTGTGCAGGTGTTTACTGCTGTCCCCAAGGGCTAGAGCAGTACATGGAAACGCTGATGGTAAAATGCCACTGTAAGAAGGAATGACAATGCCACGTGACCCAGTTAAGTGCTCCAGGGCCAGTAGAAATAATAAGTGCCTCCTCATTCATCTTCCCAGGGGGACTTCACCTCTGCTGACTCCCTGGAGGACTGGGGTCAAATAGCCCAAATATCCATCAAATGGTAAATGAATAAACAAATTGTGGTATATCCATGCAATGGAGTACTAGTCAGCAATAAAGAGGAATGAACTATTAATACATGCTGCAACACCATGAACCTCAAAATGATTATGCTAAGTAAAAAAGCAAGACTAATGAAGAGAACATATGATTCCATTTCTATAAAATTCTAGAAAATGCAAACTAATCCTTGTTGTCAGAAAGAAGTAGGCAGTTGTCTGACTAGGAGGTGAGGTGGGGTGAGATGGGGATAGGAAGGGCAGGGACAGGGAGAAAGGACAGAAGAAACATTTACAGATGATGAGAATGTTCCTCTTCTTTTTTTTATTGTTCAGTTTATTAACTACATTGTTTCCCCTTTTTCCCCCTATAGTTCCCCTCCACCTAGTACCCATCCCACCTTTCACCCTCACTTCCCCCCCACCACTGTCCTCTCCCATAGTTGCATGATTTTTGTCCAGTCTCCTGCTGCACTTCCCACACCCCCTTTCTCCCCAAGAATTGTCAGTCCATTCCCTCTCTATGTCCATGATTCTGTTATATTCACCAGTTTATCCTGTTCATCAGATTATTAATTCACTTGATTTTTAGACTCATTTGTTGATGTGTAATTGTTGTTCATAATTTATATTTTTACCTTTTTCTTCTTCCTCTTCTTAAAGAATATCTTTCAGCATTTCATATAATATTGGTTTGGTGGTGATGAACTCCTTTAGCTTTTTCTTATCTGCGAAGCACTTTATCTGACCTTCACTTCTGAATGATAGATAGCTTTGCTGGATAGAGTAATCTTGGTTGTAGATTCTTGCTATTCATCACTTTGAATATTTCTTGCCACTCCCGTCTGGCCTGCATCGTTTCTGTTGAGAAATCCACTGACAATTGTATGGGTGCTCCTTTGTAGGTAACAACTGTTTTTCTCTTGCTGCTTTTAATATTCTCTCTTTATCTTTTGCTCTTGGCATTTTAATTATGATGTGTCTTGGTGTGGTCCTCTTTAGATTCCTATATTTTGGGGTTCTGCATACTTCTTGGGTTTTTAAGTCAATTTCTTTCACCAGGTGGGGGAAGTTTTCAGTCACTATTTCTTCAAGTAGATTTTCATTGCCTTGTTCTCTTTTTCTGGCACCCCTATAATTCGGATGTTGGTATGCTTGAGGTTGTCCCAGAGGCTCCTTACACTATCTTCAATTTTTTGGATTCTTTTTGCTGCTTGCTTTTCCGACTGAGTGGCTTTTGCGTCTTTGTATTTCAAATCTTTAACTTGGTTTTTGCGGTCGTCTGGACTGCTTTTAGGTCTTTGTATAATATTTTTTGTTTCAGTCAGTGTATGCTTAATTTCTTGTTGCTCCTTTTTCATATCCTCGTAGATGTAATTCATTTCCTTGTAGGTTTTGTTCATTTCCTTGTAGTTCTCATTAAGTTAATCGGCCTTTTCTAGGAACCTCTTGAAAAACCTTATTACTGTGGTTTTGAACTCTATGTCTAGTCGTGTTTTTTCCTCCATGTCTTTCATACCTGATTTCTTTCCATTTTTCTGCATTGTGGCTGCTTTCCTGAGTTGGTCCATTAGCTGTGTGTGGTACATGTCCTCTAAGGGACAGTGGCTCAGCCTCCCCAGTTACCTGAGGTGGATACTCTTACTGCAATCCTTTATGGATTGTACAGTATTGTTGAATTTAAGCCCAGCTTGTTGTTGTTAGCCCTAGGAGGGTTTGACCTCCAGGCCAATTGACTGTGAAGGTGAACTGTGTTCAGGTTGGATGGGCAGAGTCTCTGGGCTGAGCAGGCAGCGTCAGTGTCAGTTCCGCCCTATGCGGCGTGCGGGTCTCTGTGTTGGGTGGTAATGGCTGCAGGCACCTCCAAGAGAAAGCAGCCGCTGCTGGTCTCCACCCATTGAAGACAACTCTGCCTCTCCCCAAATGAGTCTTGCCCAGGGTTGTAAAACAAAGCAGTTCGGTGGTCTCCCAAACAAGGGAGCATGTCACGAGTCCTCTCCGTGCCGTCGCTCACTTTACGGGCAAACTGCTGTTCCAAGTTACACGTACTCTCCTCAAACTCGCAGACCTCAGCCGCATCTGGATTTTAGCTTGCCTTTCCTGGATCTGGGACCTCGTGTGGAACTGGGGAATCAGTGCAGTGGGATGCCTGCACTCTCCCCATTGGAGAAAACCAGCCGGGATTGCTGCTGCCCGGCCCTCACCACTCGCACACGCACAGCTCCGAACCTCTCTCCGTATGTATCTTCAAGGCTGCGCTCTGCCGCTCCTTTGAGTCACAGTGTCCTATCTTTACTTTTATCTGTGGGATTTTCACTCAGCCAGCTTTCTGGTGATTCTGGATGATGTTTGTTTTGTTGTTAAGTTGTAGTTTTGGAATTGTTGTGTGGGGCAGCAAAATAGGTGTTTACCTCTGCTGCCATCTTGGTTCCTCCCTCAGGCAAAAATGTTTCTCTTCTTGCTTGTAGTGATTGTTCCACTGTTACTTAAAACTTACCAAACTGTACACTTTAAATATATGTAGTTTATTGTATGCCAATTGAGCTCAACAAAGTTGTAGAAAAAAAATCACCCTTCTCTTACACTTCTGGTTCTTATTGAGTGATCTGGGTCAGCACACAACCATCGGTGTTTCTCCTAAGCTCCCAAGTTAAGGCTGATACAGAATGAGCTCGGAACCCGTGGACCTGGTAATATCAGAGCTGCTTCTTAGTTCTCAGACTCCTTCAAGGGGTTGATCAGAGGGCTATCTAGAGAGCTAGTGTTGGTCCAGATGTGTATCCAGGCAACAACACAGGACTGGAAAGTTCAAAAAGGTAGAGCAAGAACAGAATCTTTTCTCATGCCCCAACCTTCATAATGGTGGTGAAAGTGACTCCATTTATATGACTCCACTCCCTCTCCTCACAGCCTTCCCTTAACTATGCACAAAAAGCAATATCGCCTGGAGTAAAGCATGCAGCTCAAGAACAAACCTGTAAAAGGATTAGGATAAAAGAAGAATTTTTATTGTATGTGAATCCTAATCAAGATAAATTTTGGAGCCATAAAAGGAAGAGTGACAAGTTAGATCTCAAAAGAAGTTACAATCACTGTAAGACAAAATATCATATAAATAAAGATAAAAGAAAATTGATGACCCAAGAGAAATTATTTGCAATATATAGAACAGATAAATATTTATAATTTAAAAATCACCCATCCAAATTATTAGAGAAAGTAAACAACCCAAAAGATATGAAGACACTTTTACTAGAAGACATAAAGTGGTTATTTTATTCAATCTGACAAGTAATTAAATACAAATTAAAACACAATACAATATATAGATGGTGTATTAAAGAATTGTACACTTGAAAATCTATTTAATTCTATTGACCAATCTCATTCCAATAAATTTAATGAAAAATATAATGTTAAATTCACAGAAAATAAATGAATAAATAAATAAATAAATAATTCCTATATAATAAAAGGCTAATATGCTAATAGACCAAACGATGGAACAACCAAACAACCGAACAATAGGTCGCTATGATATGTGCTGACCACCAGGGGGCATGTGCAGAACATGGCAGGCATTAGCCACGGCAGGATTGTGGAGCAGGTGAGCGGGGGCACCAGACCAAGGCGGGGCGCTGGTTGCTGTCATTGGGGCGAGCCTCTGGTGGTTACTGAAAATCCTTTGCTTCCATGTGCTGTAGTCCTGCCTGGTGCTCACACCTGCTGCCAGCACTGAGGCCGCTGCTCGCACTTACTGCCAGCGCCAGCCCTGTTTGCACCTGTAGCCACCACCAGAGCCACTGCTCGCACCCACTGCCAGTGCCACCTTGGTGCTGGTCCCCATCACTCGGCACCAACAACAAGTGTGAGCAGCAGCTGCCAGCCCTGATCACCCCCGAGGGCTTCTCCACCTCCCCCCTGCTCCTGAGGGGTGATTGGGGCAGCAGCCACTGCTCACATCTGCGGCTGGTGCTGGATTCAATCTTTCAGCTCTGTCAGCAGGTGCGAGTCGGGGGTGGGCGGCACCATCAGTGTGTGGGAGTGACAGCAGCAGGAGCAGGGCTCCAGGCAGACAGGGGACAGGGGAGGAAGGCAGTGGCGGAAGAAGCCAGGCCTGGGGGTTGTGGAGAATGGGCTGAGACCCTCCTCCCACCCCACCCTCCGCCTCCCACAGCCTTGCAGCCCACAGTTCCTTTCAAGGTGCACGGATTCATCCACTGGGTCCCTAGTCAATAAATAAAGTACTTAAAAAGCAGCCTACAACATTGAAACAGATTAATAATATTGTGAGATGAGGTTGTGGGAAATGGACAGTTCTATACTTTCACTTGTTTTGGAGAGAAATTTGGCACTATCACCATTTTAATTGTATTCATCTTTTAAATGTTTGTCATTTGTGACACAGGAATAGATAATAAATACCAATTTTGATACCTGGAAATGGGGTGTTGCCATAGCAAACACCTAAAATGTGAGTGTGACTTTGGAATTAGATAATAGAAGCTGGAGTGACTCTGAGGACAGGATTAGGGGAAGCACAGAGCACCCTGAGAACTGCAGACGCATGGTTTCAAGGAAGCTCACTTAGAGAAGAGTGAGGAAACTCCTACTGGAAACTGGAGCACACGAGATCCTGTTCTTTGTGTCATGGAGGAAAAATGAGCAACACAACAGTCTGCGGTGATGGATAAAGTGGAAACTGTGCATGTGTGTCTAAGCTAGAGTTTTCAAGGTGCCTCCTAACTTCATCTTTCAGCTCTACTAAAACGTGAAAAAAGCAAGAAAAGCAAACATAAAGGAGCCATGGCTTGATTATTATTATTATTATTTTAATTTCCAGTCTCTCTAGGCCAGTGATTGGCAAACCGTGGCTCGCGAGCCACATGCAGCTCTTTGGCCCCTTGAGTGTGGCTCTTCCACAAAACACCACGTGCGGGCGCGCACGTACAGTGCGACTGAAGCTTCGTGGCCCATGTGCAGAATTCGGTTTTCGGCTCTCAAAGGAAATTTCCATCATTGTACTGTTGATATTTGGCTCTGTTGACTAATGAGTTTGCCAACCACTGGGCTAGGCAGCCAATAACACAAATGAAGACGTGGCCTTCAGGCGAAGATCAAGTCCAGGCACTCTCAGGAAAACATGGTCTAAACCAAGGTTGTGATTGTAAAATCGCTTAAGACCTCAGTGTGAGTGTGAGAACAAGAAAAAAAGGCCTTTCTTTTTCTTTGTTGCAGCCTTCCACAACTTATGGGAGAATCTGGTAATTAAACCCCAAGGTTGTTAGCTCCTCTGGTTCAAACAGCTCCTCTGTTCGAACTGCAAAAGACAAGATAAACTACTTTCAAGGCGACATTCTTGTATACATATCCCTCCTCCCTGCTGGTTTTACAGTGGGGATAATTAGTAGAAAGTTCCCTTCTCCCCTCCTCTTCAAATAGGCCTCTTTCAAACTCTTTGTAACTTTCACTCTAAGGATGTTTGCAGGCTTGTGAAGGTATTGATAAAGACACCTCCCTAGGACATCTGCCTGGACCTGAAGCCAACAAACTTTTCAAAGACAACCCCTCTGATCTCTGCTCCATATTAGCCCCCAAATCCACCTCCCTTCCTTGTCACCTACCAATAGCAGCCAAGGTTTTAAAAGGGGGAGCAGCTTTTGTTCTTTGCCCTTGTATTGATTAGCAATGCACTGGCCCCTTTCCTTGGGAAAAGTAAAAATAAACTTCCTCTCTGCATCTGTTTCTTCTCTCAGTTCTTTCACAGTCTGGTCAGGAGTCAGAACACCCTAACACTCCGGAAGCTCTATGGTGGTGCCTCAGAGTATCTGTCAGTGAGACAAGGTCATCTAAATATTTGAAGGGTATGCCTGACAGATCCTTTCAATTAAACCAACGGGTTTCTAAGGATGCTATCCCTCAGCCAGAAGCTCATGGTAGAGAAGGACATACCCGGAAGGGATGGGTAGGTATAGTTTTTGTCCAGAGGCCCGAACATCAGTGAGATGCACAGGGAAGCAACAGTTTTTAACAATGATATCAGCGGAAACACTGCTAGTTTGAACTGAAAAGGATGGGAATAGTACCAAATGAAAAAAGGTCGTTGCACCCCCCAAATTCACAAATAGAAGACAGACCGAGAAATCTCAGCTGCAAACACACATTACTTTTCATGAAAAAGGAAAGATGAATCAGAAGGCAGAACCAAAAGCCCAGAGAATGGGGTCAAGAACCATAGAGACTATTTCCAGGCTTTGTAACCGAATCAAGGGACTTCCAATCTTTGCCCGGCTGCATTCTGGAATTGCTGCAGACCCCTTGACACCTCTTTTGAGCAGAACCGTGTCATCGTTATCCTCTGTCCCACCTTATATTTTACATGCAATGGGGGGGGGGGAGGGCAAATAACTTGTCCCTTTAGTTCACAGGTCTTTAGATGAAGAGAACTTTACTGGAGGATAGTTGATACATCCAAGGAGACTTATCCATGCCAAGAACTATGCTAGAAGCCAACATTCTGGACTCGAAGCCAAGGTTCTGAAGGGATGAGACTTTGGGGGTTCATGAGAAGGGAATGTATTTTGCATGTGGGGGGAATATAAATAATTTGTGGCCAGAGAAGGGACTCCTCCCTTCAAAAGGTGAAGCCTAATTTTTCTCCTCTGAATGCAGGCTGTACTTAGTACTCATTTCTAAGGGGTAGAAGGTGGAAGAAGTGTCACTAATGATATTAAGTCCTCTCTCTCTCTCTCTCCCTCTCTCTCCAGTTCCCATGTTCTGAGTATCCACAAGAAGCCCTATGGAGAGACAGACACATGTGGCAAGTAACTGAGGCTTTTAGCCAATAGCCAGGAAAAAAACAAACAAACAAACAAAAACAGATCTCTTGCCAAGAGGCATGGAAGTTTACTTCGAATCAGACCCTCCAGCATCAGCCAAGCCTTCAAAGAAAATCCTTCAGATGACCGGAACCTCCGGAGAGCTTCTGAGCCAGTGTCACCGAATCCCTGACCCACAAAAACTGAGATATTGATCATCTTATAACTTATTATTTGCTGTTGCTTTAAGCTCCTAAATTTTGGGGTACTTTCTTCTACAGCAATAAGTAACTGATGCACAGAATAAAATAATTTAACATATGGTAATTTCAACAATACAAATTGGAGATCGAATCTTAGCAATGTGGGAGGCAGGTAGACAGACATAAGCAGAGCGAGTATTACTGGGAACCCCCAGATGGGCTCGGCTGCCTGTCGCAATGTCCAATAACGAAGGCAGGGTTGAAGTGTATAAGGTGTTAACTGAGAAGGCCAGCTAACCAAGAAGACAGGGAGCTTATAAGCATCCAAAGCCTGTGTTACAGTGAGGCGCAGGGAACAGGCTATGGGAAAAATGGGGTTGGGGACAGAATGCAAATGCATGCAGTCCTGGACATCAGCAGATGTCAACCATTGCTCTTGGTTGTCAGACAATGAGATGACGGCTTGGCTCCTGTTGGGGTCGGCCCGGTCATGTTTTACATTCTGCTTGCATGTTGGGTACCATATACATTGTCCACGGTTGAATCACTTCTTCCATCACATTGTTTACGATCAAAGGGAGTATGCAGGTGCACTGGAAAAGAAAAAACCTTAACCCTCTGTTTCCACACGTATGTGTATCTCAGAATTTCAAACTAATGTGATTATCTTTTAGATTAACTCAAATGCTCTGTTAGATTATGAGTCCCCTATCACAAGGAGGATGGCCAGGTACAGAAGGTCACCAGGGTGGAAAGTCCCAGGTGCCTAGCAAAGGATAATTGGATGGTGGGACCACATTGGATACAATTACATTATTTCTGCATGCTCTAAATCTGCTACTTTATCTCTAAATATTATATACTAGACTAGGTCCAGTGTACATGCACTTGGTGGGGGGGGGGAGGGTTCCTCAGTCTAGCCTGCACCCCTCTTGCAGTCCAGGACCCCTCAGGGGATGTCCACCTGCCAACCTAGGCCCAATCCTCCGGAGAGTGGGCCTAAACTGGCAGTCAGACATTCCTCTGGCAGCCCAGGAGCCTTCGATGTCCAACAGTGGGACATCCTTAGTGCTCCTTAGCACTGCCGTGGAGGCAGGAGAGCCTCCCACCACCACCGCTGTCCTTGGAGCTGTCAGCGGAGCTCCTGGCTGAGTGGGGCTCCCCTTATGGGAGCGCACTGACCACCAGGAGGCAGCTCCTGTGTTGAGCATCTGCCCCCTGGTGGTCAGTGCGTGTCATAGCAAACGCTCGTCCTGGTCCTTCTGCCATTAGGGTTGATTTGCATATTACTCTTTTATTATATAGGATAGAGACCTGTCAGAAATAGATACTTACCTTGCTCTTGGGAACTTGTTATAAACAATTTCTTTTTTTCTGGAGTGGGGATGGGAGTGCCCCATCTCGGACACATAGGGTTGAGTCACTATGCAACCACCCAATTTTAAAACTATGTTGCTTTATGAAATTGCCTTTAAACCAGACATCATTATAACCGCCTAATTAATGAGTGAATAAAATATCTGATACATTTTCATTCTGTTTTGTAACAGAGTCGTGGTCATAACTTTTTTTCGGAAATTATACTGACAATATGAGCCCCTCATTATAAATATACTAGAGGCCCAGTGCACAAATTTGTGCATAGATGGGGTCCAACTGCCTGCATTGATGGGGGCCCATTGGACCAGCCCAGCAGGTGGAAGGGGCCATGGGCAGTTGGCCAGCTAATCCCTCCCCTGATTGGGGTGTGGGGGAGCAATTTGGGGGGACTGGTTAGGGGGAGGGGTTGTGGACAGTTGGCTGGCCAACTCCACCCCTAATCAGGATGTTGGGGGCCAGATGGGTGGAGGGATCAATCAGGGCCTGGATCAGGCTGGTTGGCTGTCACAGTGTGTGTCATAGCCACCTGTCCGTCTGGTTTTCTGCCATTCAGGTCACTGGGCTTTTATATATATAGATTCCCTCTTTGTATCATCTGCCTATTAACTTGGTCCACGGTGTCCTTTTGAAGTTTTCAAGTCTTCTACCCTCACCCCCAAGATACTGTCTCACGGAATATCTTCTGCATAATTTTCAGCCTCCCTCCCAACCTGTTCCAAAGACTGCCCCGGGGGAGTGTGGGTGGGAGGCTCTCATTAAAGCTGGACTGCCGTTAGAGCGAAGCCCAGGTTTATGAACAAACACATGAAAGCACCGCCGCTGGGACCTGCTGTTTGCCGCCGGGTACCGGGAGGGAGGGGGGTGATCGTGGCTTGGGCTCTACAGTTTCAAGGAGGACCTGGCCACAGGCTGCAGGGGCCGGACTTGAGGTGCGAGGAAGCAGAGCTCGGGCGGCGGCCTCCCGGGTCTCAGCGCCCGGGGGCGGAGCCGGGGCGGGGCGCGCGGTCAGCTGAGCCGGTGACGCCCGCGCCGCGCTTCCTCCTCCGGGGCCGGGCGGGGCTGAAGGTGCAGCGGGGCAGAGCCCGGCGGACCCATTGGGACGTCCGCCGATCCGCCATGGAGCCGTGCGGGCTGGGGCTGCCGCGGCTGCCCGGGCTGCTGGCGGCGCTGGCGCTGCTGGCGGCGCAGGGGCCCCGCGCCTTCGCCACGCGGGGCCCGGCGCTGTGGCCTCTGCCGTTGTCGGTGCAGATGACCCCGCGCGTGCTGCGCCTCTCCCCCGACGACTTCCACATCACCCACGACCGCTCCTCCAAGGCCAGGGCCTCCTGCACCACCCTGCAGGAGGCCTTTCGGCGGTGAGTGCCCCTGCCCCGCCGGGCGGCGGGGGCGCCCGGGGCCCTTGCGGGCCGCCCTGGGGCGCTGTGCGGGGCGCGGGAGGGACGCCTGGGCGCCTCTCAGCACCCGCCCAGCCGCCCAGGTGCCCCTGTCCCCATCCCACGGACGAAGAAACGGTCTCGGAGCCGGTGGGACTGGAGCAAAGTCTATGGCTCGAGACCGGAACGACGCCCCGGCTCTTCCCGGCCCCCGCCCGCCTGCGCCGGGGCAGCCTCGGGGCCGGGAACCCCGGTTTGCGGGTGGAGACTCAGCGGAGCAGGTGGCTCAGAACCCGTGGCCAGGTTCCCCTCGGAGGGAAGGACAGGGTGGACGGACGGGAGGGAGGAGGAGAGGAAGGGAAGAGGCGGCTTCCCATCTGAAGGGAGTTCCAGAGGAAGATGAGCGCTTAAAGCTTGGGGACCTGGGGTTCCTCCAAGTTGGTTGTTATTTACAGGCCGTCTCCCCAGCCGCCCCCAGGCCGGGATCAGCTCAGCTGGCGGGAAGCTCTGAGGTCGGGGCACACTGCCTAACACACCCCTTCCCCTCCCAGACCCCTGCTCCAGGGTGTTTGACGTTTTCCTTAATGGCTTTGGCAGAGCACCGCAGCGTCTGACTCTGTTTCCCAGCCGCTGTCACGTGCTCCCAACTTCTGTTTCCTCCTTTGCCAGCGCACAGGCGGGGTGAACTGAGTCAAGGGGCGGCCGCCCAGAGCCTCGCTTTGCTAACACCACGCAGAGCGGGTTGCATTTGGGGAGATAGTTCATGCCACACGCTGTCCTCTCTGCGGGACTCCGGGTGTAGGTGAGTTAGTGCCCTGAAGAGCTGTAACCACGTCCTCTTGGCACCGCCTCTCCATTTCCAGTGGGTATTGTAACTTACTGAGCCTGCCGGACACCAAACAGTTGGTGGAAAAACGCAAAACTGGCTTAAGAACACCTGCTGGCCCCAGATGCTGAGAGCAGCGAGGGCTCATTCTCTCCCGGAGTTTCGTGCAACTGAAGACATTGTTACCTTCCCTGTAGACGTATACCTTAACGAGCCTTCACGGGTCGGGGTGGCTAGGGACCAGGTGAAGAGGTGAAAACAGCCAAGGTGGTTGGTTGCCTTCCGCATTGAGAAGGGAAATGTACCCGAAGGTCATCTTTTTTAAAATTTATTTTTATTTTTTTAAAAAAATATATTTTATCGATTTTTTACAGAGAGGAAGGGAGAGTTAGAAACATGGAGAGAGAAACATCGATCAGCTGCCTCCTGCACACCTCCTACTGGAGATGTGCCCACAACCAAGGTACATGCCCATGACCGGAATCGAACCTGGCACCCTTCAGTCCACAGGCCAATGCTCTGTCCACAGAGCCAAACCGGTTAGGGCCTGAAGGTCATCTAAACTAGATTCTAAAAGAAGATCACAGCTGGGCACACATCCTCATATTTGCATGGGGACTCAGGTTTTAAGGTGGGAGTTTCCTTCTGGGCTATACCAATAGAAAACAAGGAGCTTGAGAATGCGCTGCAGTGAGGTGAGCATGGCAAGAAAGCATGGGTGACACATTGTGGTTGGATAAGCAGGACTTGAATCAGCTGTGAGATGGGGCAGGAAGGCTTGGCATTCCCGGGCAGGGCAGGTCATTATGTGGAGTTTGCCTAACTAATCCGTGCCTGGGTATGAAGCAGCTGTTAATTATACCCTGCGTTGTTAGGAAGCAGGCAGTGAAGCAGCCCTTATGGCTAAGACTTGCAAGCATTCGGGTGAGCGTTCTAGGAACTCAGGAGGGGCAGTGTGTCTTTCAGAGGAAAAGCATGTTGGGGTTGGAAAGAGTTCGAGGAGGCGATCCAAAGCTTCCAGCAGTCGGGAGCACACACAGCCTAGGCCCCAGATGGTTCAGAATCCTGTGTCTCCTGTCTCTGAAAGCCCAACTTCTGGAACAAACTCTGCTTCAGAGCAGTCTGCAGGCAGAGAGTTGGTGCGTGGCTGCTCCCTTAGCTTCTGGAACGAGGTCCATCACATGCTAGTTGTTTTTTAAAGATTTTTTTTATTGATTTCAGAGAGGAAGGGAGAGGGAGGGAGAGAAATACCAATGATGAGAGAGAATCATTCATTGGCTGCCTCTTGCACGTCCCACACTGGGGATCCAGCCTGCAACCCGGCATGTGCCCTGATTGTGAAGTGAACCCTGACCAGAAATCGAACCCGCACCTCCTGGTTCATAGGTTGATGTGAAACCACTGAGCACCACCGGCCAGGCCTAGTCATTTTTTAAATGAACAAACAGCTTCACTCTCAGCTCCTAAAAGGCTGGATTAACCACATACACGCACAGCTCAGAGATACTGCAGGTTCCGTTTCAGCCACAGAAATAAAGCAAGCGTCACAATAAAATGAGTTGTAATCTTTATGCCTTCAATTTGTAAAAAACAAACAAACAAACAAAAAACTTCTGTGAAGCACAGAAGAGAGCCATTCCTGTACCTTGGACACCACTGCTTCTGAGCCCTCTGAGTTTGCTGCTAGAGTTTTAATACCCAGGGCCAGTATTTTCCTTATTTGGGACAAGCCAGCACCTAATCTGGTAACATATACATAAGATTACCATTTTAACCATTTTTAAGTATAGATCAATGATCTCAGTTTCCTTTTGAATCTGTCCAAGCTTTTCTATGAAAAGGGGCCCTCAGCACTTCCTCCATTCCTGCTCACTGGTTAACTTCTATACCCTTCCACATTCACCGGAACGTTCCTGCCTCTCCTTACTTTTGAAAAACACAAGATGTTCTTACACATAGGCAGCATACACTGGCTTACCAACACCTATAAGATGTTTAGCCTGGCCAGTGCGGCTCAGTGTGGGTGTCATCCTGTTCACCAAAAGATTGCTGCTTCAATCCCGGGCCAGGGCACATGCCCGAGTTTCAGGCTCAATCCCCAGTGGGGGGCGTGCAGGAGGCAGCCCATGGATGACTCTCTCTCATCAATGCTGTTTCTATCTCCTCCCCTCATCTCTGTGAAATCAACAGAAGCATTTTTTAAGAAGTGAGATGCCCTTAAAAAAAAAAAGCCACAACAAATATTTAAACAATTGCGTTGAAGCCTATCTAATCTTTTACCATATTTAAGTGTTTATTTAATATCCTTTTTCTCTGATACTTAATAATAGCATATGGTACATTTTCAAGGCCCTAGTGAGAATTCTGTGGTCTGGAGACATTTTATGGAAGCTTATGTATTAGCATACTTTGGATGATAACAGAACCCTCAGTCTGGCTTAGCAATAAAAAAACTATTATCTCACACATCAGGAAGTCCAAAGGCAGGGAGGGAGGATTTCAGGCATAGCTAACTGGCTCAACAGGATCATTAGGAAATCCATATTTCCATCTCTGCTCTATCTTTAGTGTAGGTACAGCAGGTCCAGGTCTCACAGAGAAAGTTTCCTTCTTGTGGCTCTCATAGGAGAGGAAACTTCCTGCTATACCTCCTTCCCACCCCATCGCTCTTCAGAACTGGCTTGAACATTCCAGAGTTTGGGTGACCATCACTGGTTTGATTATTGGCTCTTATTGGGGACTTCATATGAGTCACCTCGGAGTGTGGGGAACTTGGCAAATTCCCATGCCTGGATCCTGCTCTCCAAGACCCTGATTCTGAAGGTCTGGACATCAGTATTTTCAAAAGCGTCCTCGGTGATTTCAATGTGCAGCTTGGGGTGAGGGCCTTTTAGTTCAGGGGTGGGGAACATCTGGCCCGCTAGCCATCTAAGGCCCTCGAAGCCATTTGGTCTGGCCCTGCCAAGGCATTATAGGTGAGTTAATTAAATGTTTGTCCAAATGTAGCAGGCTGACTTTTAAGTTGATAATTTTGTGTGGCCTGAGAATGATGTTAGAAATATCCAAATGGCCCTTGACAGAAAAAAGGTTCCTCACCCCTGCTCTACTTGGACTAGAAAGGAGTAGCGTGGATTTCAGGGTTCAACGACAGTATCGGCTACCACATACGTATTTAAAGCTTCAGTGGTTTACACAGTTTGTTTGAATTGATTTCTCACAGATACCATAACTATATCTTTGGAGAGCACGTGCTGTATCATCTCCCTGCTAAATTTCACGTGAAAGCGGACATACAGCAACTTCTCGTCTCAGTTGTCCTCGACTCAGAATGTGAAATGTATCCCAATATCTCTTCAGATGAGTCCTGTGAGTACCTATCTAATGTGAGCGTGTTTTTAAAGCTGTTACAGATTTAAGTGCCAAAAGCATTCCTCATGCCATGAACTTTGTGAATTCTCGGTTAGCGCATTTATAATTCCTATTTTTAAAATTACCATTAAAGTCTGTTGATAAAAGTGCTGTAAATGGAGGTAATAAATCCCACATAACTCCAGCACTTAGTTTACCAGTTATTTCAAGTTTTGTAAAAGAGCAATTAGTTTAAAAACATTTTACACATATGTAAACATGCTAGTGATATGAAAGTGGATTAATTTTGTACATGTGATTTCTGTATTTTGCCTTTTTATATCACAATACATTATAAACATGTATGTTACTAAATTTCTTCCTGTTTAGTGGGACATCATTTTCAATAGTTAAGTAATGTACTGTCACTGTCGGGATAACTAACTTGGTTAATCCCTTATTTTTGGACATCTTATTTCTTAACTTTTATTTTGAAGACAGATCTATGCTCATATTCATGATCTCTATTTATAATCTAATCTGACACAAAGGTAATGCAGACCTCTGGGAGTGGGGATCTATTTCATTTGCTCAATAATATAATCAACATGTAGCTACATGATTTTTGTTGTTATTGTTGTAGTTAATCCTCACCCAAGGATATTTTTCCATTGATTTTTAGAGAGAGTGGAAGGGAGGGGGAAGAGAGAGAGAGAGAGAGAAACATCAGTGTGAAGAGACATATTGATTGGCTGTCTCCCACAGGAGCCCCGAACAGGGCTGGGGATCAAGCCTGCAACTGAGATATGTGCCCTTGACCAGAATTGAACCTAAGACCCTTCAGTCCTCGGGCTGACACTATCCACTGAGCAAAACCGGCTAGGTTTGTTGCCTAAAATATTCTGTCTGGCTTTTCCTTAAATGTTTAGAAGCAGTTGTGTAGGCCTTTCCCATAGGGTGTACTGAATGGGAATAATGTGGAATTTTATCAAGGAATCAAAGAAGAGCGAGATGAGGATGTGGTGACACAGATTAGTGCAGAGAGAGCAGATTGGCGAGCTGGGTATAAAAATATAAAGGATACTGTACATGGGAAAAGAGTGACTCCTTTGTCCTTAGACTGCCCCATCCTCTTGGTATAGATGAGATTTCTTAATACATTTCTCTCAATGCTATAGCTGTTCTTGGAAGAGAAACAGGGTAATTTGCTAAAATTAGCCATGCGATTTCATTTAACAGTCAACACTCAGACACTATATATGAATTAGGTTTTGCAATCTGAATGAAGATAGAAATGGTCATTAAATTATCAAGAAATCTTTGCTGTTAGTCATACAATGACATACATCCCAGAAAACAGAGACCGGAGAGTTACAGCTTATCTTCCATTCAGTTTTGCAAACCCTTTTGATTCTGAAAAGGGAGTTTCTTGAGACAAGCTGGTTATGAAATTTCCTCATGGAAGGATGTTTAAACAAGTTTATGATGACCATGACAAAAGTCACACACACAAATGGAAATAAGCTATCAGCTGTTGTTCCAGAGTCTGAGGAAATGTCAAAGGAAGTGAGTGGCAAGTATTACAGCATTCTCTACTAATAAAAATTGCACACCCTCAGAAACAAAAGTGGACTAGTTTTTACTATAGAGAAATAATCACATATATCACATATATCAAGGATGTTTGATTACAGCTTACTTGTGTGCTTATGTGTCAACAGGAACACACATAAAGCAGTCCTGTATTTTCATGTTATATGTATTAAAATGCCTATGAAAAGCCTGATATTTCTTCTGAGGACAGTAGGAGTTGAGTGGCCATCTCAGAGGAGACCTATAACATTTCATAGTTTTTAAGGGAGAATATATTGGTGTTATTTGTATGTGCGCTCTTTAAAACAGAAGTATGGTGCAAAAGTACAAGAAAGGGCCCTGGCTGGTGTGGCTCAGTTGGTTGAGCGTCATCCTGTGAACCGAAAGGTTACTGGTTTGATTCCGGTCAGAGCACATGCCCAGGTTTCGGATTCGGTCCCATCGGGGTATGTAGGGGAGGCAACTGATCGATGTTTCTCCCTCTCCCTAAAAATCAATAAAAACATATATATTTTTTTTAAGCACAGGAAGGGATAACTGAAAAGTCAAAGATGCCACCTCCATTTCAAATCAGGGAGGTAATCACTGTTAAAGTTAAAAATTTGGTTTTGAAATAAATATTGAAAATTCTGTAGCTTATGTGTTCATTTAGAAAACAGTTTCTCCTTCTGCTTTATAATTGTGGTTTTTGCATTGAGTTAAATCAAAATCCTTTTTAATGTCAGTCAGTCCTCAGTTCATTGGAAAATAATTGGCCTCAAGTACATGCAACATGATAATGTTTTTAGATGACTTTGCTATTTCTGGGAGATCTCAAAACTATACATAACATGGCAAGGCATGTGTTGTTTTTTTTTTAAACACAGTGACCAATGGAACTGTGAGCTTTAGGTCAAGATTTGATACAGCTGGAGAGGAATCAAGATTAGACTATAGTCATAATAGTGGTATTGTTCATAGCTTGGACTTCAGCTAACTCATCACTTGGTCTTCTGATAGAAAAGGCTACCTTGTCAGAAGACTGTCACCTGAAAGGGTCACATGATTATTGGCTGTTGATAAGCCTCCTTCCAAACCTGCAGCCAACTGTCTTGTCTTTGGATGGTGGTGAGGATGTAGCCCAGATACAATATTGAATCATTAACCTGCAGCCCTTGATTTCATTACTGTGGCAAAGTTTGCATCAGTCACCCTTTAGTTTTCTGTGCTGGCTGGGGCTTTACTTTACCTGTGGGGGCTCCACCCCAAACTGTAAAAAAACTAAATGACCACTGTGGCCACCTTTGGCCTCTAGAATATGATTTCAAGAACTGAAAGATTTTCTCTCCCCTCGGCTGCCCCAGGCCTAGTAGCATCCAATTGGAGCCCCTAGATGAGTGTGAGCTTTTTATTGTGTGGGACAAAGCTGAATTGAGCTAAAGTTAGTTAGGAAGTGAGTCTTAAGGCAGATTTAGGGTGTTATTTGGGAAAGGTTGGTGCAGGGCAAGAGAAGGAGGAAAAGGAAAAGAGTAGAGATAACTCTGGTCTTATAGGGTGAGGAAGATTTGAGTGATACTAGAGGCTGCACAAAGGAATTATGGGTATTGAGGAATGTTTGCACTTTTGACAAGTTTCAGCTTAACCATAAACCCTACTCTGTTGAAGGGCAGTTGGAGGTAATAACTCTCCTGGAGGGAAAAATGAGGAATCATGGAGATAATACCCGAGATCCCGACCTGAACAACTCAGCTAGCTAAAGGGGGTGCTGTGACTCAGAGATGAAGAACAGAGGAGACAGGCCAGTGGAGTGTTTGGAGCAGGAACGAGAGAAGAGTTCAGTTTGAGGCATGTGGTGTTAAAGGAATCTAGGAGACAGCTAAGTGACAGTGTATAGGAGGCAGCTGGAGAAACAGGTCTGGAGCTCAGGAGAAAAGAATGGTTTAGAAATACCAGTTACTTGTTTAGGACATTTATTGTGTGTCTTTGAGGAATTGACAAACGTTTTTCTTTTTTAATTCCCAATACAGATTCTTTAGTTGTAAAAGAACCAGTGGCTTTCCTCAAGGCCAACAGAGTCTGGGGAGTATTACGAGGTAAGATCTATGTAGTTTCATTGTTACTTTCCAGTAAAGAAATATTTCCAGCTGGTGCTTTGGGAAAGTAAGCACAGCAAAACTTTGCTTCCTTAGACACTTTACAGAAAGGCTTGTTGAATATCTCCAAAGTGATTTCAATTCGACCTTTTAAAAAAGCTTGAGGATTATTAGATGCAGTGTGTAATTCATTCCATGCAGTGTGTAATTCACTGGAATGTTCAGGGCTATAAGGGGCTCCAACCTGATCTGAGTAGAGGATTTTGTTTCACTATCACTTGTTGCTGCCTTTCCCTCCCATTTTATTTATTTTTTGGTTGTTTACTAAAACAAAGTTCTCCCATATTTATTACTTAACCAACCTACTAGTACAGTAGCATACGAAGAGAAAGCCATATTCCCAGTAGAAATTTGTCCATAGAGTGGTGATGTTTTCAGCTGGATACGGTAAGGTCCCGAAGGTTTTGACACAGCACGAATACATGTGCCATCTCACGTGAGAGTCCTTGTGGCTCAGCCGCGTTCTTCTCCAGTGTCTTCCCATGGGAGTCATATCTGATCTTACTACCAATTTTTATCTGAATGTACTGGGGAATGGGACCGTTCTGCTTTTCTCTCTTGGCCAGGAATCACTTGATCCTGAGGGTCTTGTGAGAAAACACGGTAAGGAAGAGTCACTAGCACACACCATGAGCCATACCTGCTGGGCCCAAATAGTAAGTTTTAAAAGGGATAATTTCTTTAACGTGAGCTAACCAACCAAAGTTATAGTACTTAAAAATAAAGGCAGCTTTGGGTTTGACTCAGGTTGAGCATTATCTCAAATACAATAATCACATATAAGTAATCAAATGGTCATCATGTTTTATAGTCATAATAAAAATGGCATGATCATCTTATTTCAAAATAGAATATTTATCAATAGATACTATAAATGTAACTGCAATCATTACCGTTCCATCATATATATGGTGGAACTTTGGTTCTTGAACTTAATTTGTTCCAGAAGGCTGTTTGAGAAGCTATTTGTTCGAAAACTGAATCATTTTTCCCCATTACAAATAATGTAAATGGAATTGATCCATTCCAGATCCCTAAATGATTCCGTTTTAACCTTTTTTAATTGCCTGTGATCACTGTTTCCTGAGCACTTTCACGTCCTTAGCAACATCAGCACTCTTGATGGCCCCTTTATGTTTTAAAATTGTGCTGATCATCCATTTTGCCATGCCATTACTCGTAGTTGAAAGGTTCTGAGCGGGCTGGGGTCACGCACCTATGACATGAGGCTGAAATGTATCAAAAGAAATTTTACTTCAAGCGCCTGGGTGCAGACTCAGCCCTGACTGAAGGGGGAGGCCAGGCTTTTACCCGCCTCTGCTGGCTGCAGGGTTTCTGCTCACACACACAGCTTGACTGGGCTCCGGTCCTCCCGGTGCCACATGTAAGTTGGGACTTAAAGTTTTATGGTGGTTTTTGGCCCTTTTTGCTCTTCTTAAGTTTAAGTACCTTCTAAAGTGTTTATATTTTATCATAAAAACTCTTACTCATAATGCTATACATTTATTAGGAACTGGCATTTTGTTTTATTAAATCACTATTCTGGGTCTTACATTCAGACAAAACAGGCTATGGGAACAATGAAATACAAGCATCTTTATTTATAGCAAAAGGAATTTTTTTTTAAATTGAGCTTTGAGTTTAGAAAATATGTGGAGGGTAAAGGTATAACACTATATAGGGTGTCCCAAAAATGTGTACACATATTGAATGATTATAAAGTGTTTATTAGTATACAATTCATTTTCAAAATTTAAAAGAATCTACAGAAAATAATAATTTTTTTGTCAATGCCCGTTTTCAAACTGGTGACCGTTCTGGCCCAGGCACTGCTGATAATGCAAAGCAGTGGAATCGCAAATAACCAAGAATTATTTTGTTTGGTATTTGTGTGCCCTCAATTCGTCCATCCACTGTTGCTGTTTTTGTACCATAAATGTTATCTTTTTTGTATCCCCATAAAAAAGCCTAAGTTTTCTTTGTTCAAAGTTTAGTCTGGCTTCGTTCATTATTTCAAATCAGTTAAACCTGAAAAGGAATGAAAATTCAGGGAGTTATCATCTGTTAGAGTGTGTATGTTTTGTCCCCCCCAAAATGTATACACACTTTGAATAATTATAAAGACAGTATTTGCATTTCAACTGGATTTTCAAACTTCCAGTAGCATTTTAAGATGAATTTCCTTTGTTCAAAGCTTAGCCCAGCTGAAAAGAAACATCAGTTGAGCTAGCAGCTATGAAGTGTGTATACATGATTTTGGGACACCCTGTACTTAATTTTATTTGCACTACCTGGTCATAGTTCTGTGTTTGGATAATACAACTCTTATTGTTTCAGTTTTTTATTTTATAAATTATGCAATAAATTATAAATTTTACTTTCCCTAGGTTTGGAGACCTTTAGCCAGTTAGTATATCAAGATGCTTATGGGACTGTAAGTATGATTATCATATGTCACCAACATTTTTGGATAGACATATTACTGCAAGAAAAATGCAAGCTTTTTAGCTATTTATTACCTCTTGAAGATTTCTTCTCCCCAAATATTTATGTTAGCTGGTAAATGTAAATTTTACTTTTTTGGTTCTAAATTAATATATTGTATCCAATACTTGCACAGATAGATGTAGTCTTTATTGAGCTCAAGTCAAGAGAAATTTCTGAAAATAAGTCAAAATTTATTTTGTCTTCTAGTTCACCGTCAATGAATCCACCATTAGTGATTCTCCAAGGTTTCCTCATAGAGGAATTTTAATTGATACATCCAGACACTTTCTGTCAGTTAAGACTATTCTTAAAACTCTGGTAGGTAATTCTTTTATTTTAATCCATCGTGCATTCTGAAGACGTGTCCTTTTATGTTGTTATTTCATGTTGGTTATGCTATTATATAGGTTGAAGTGGGGGGTTCATTTTTTATGTACTAAGTGTAAGCACTGGGTTCTCTCCTCTCTCCCTTGTGAAGTAGAGACTCAGCTGCTGTAGACACTCCCCTAGGGAATCACTCTATTGTTTTCATGGGAGGTTGGGGTGGGGGGAGAAACCCAGGATTAAGAGGATAGTTTTAATAGTGCCCATTGGCTCTCTGTGTCTACTCCCAGTTGTCAAATCGTTGGTCTAGACATCTGGTTAAGAATACATGATCACGGTACCTTTAGTTAGTGCCCTTTAATTTTGTAACTTCCACTTACTCTTTTTATCTACACCAATAAAAGAGAAACATGCAAATTAACCACATTTCTCCACTACATCCACCAGCCACTCAGAGCAAGTATGCAAATTAACCCAAAAAAGACGGTGGTTAATTTGCATACACGGGCACAGAGTGAAGACTGAAGACAGTGTACAAGGAAGAGGGGCAGAAAGGGGGCGTTGGCAGGAGGCAGCGGCATGCTTTGTTCCTTTCTCTGCTTTGCTCAGGCCAGGCCACAGGAAGCCCTATTCTTGCAGGGATCTGCCTGCAACGAGCCTCTAGTAGTGACAAAAAAGTCTGGGAACTGCCTTATACCCAGGGAAATGTTCCAAAGCAATATGGAACCTCAGGCGGTCAGAGCTGGTGCAGGCTGACAAATACGTTTTTTCTTGTGGACTTTTTATTGGTTCATCCCTATCATCACTGCCTCTTTGTAGCAATGGGGAGATTTTCCTCCCACGTTTTTCTGCACCTTAATTGATCATTACAAACACACCATATTATTAGGGAGAGGGAGAGAGATGGAAACATTGATAATGAGAGAGAATCATTGATTGGCTACCTCCTGCATGCCTTGTTAGGGATCGAACCCAAGGCCCTCCAGTCTGCAGGCCGATGCTCTATCCACTAAGCCAAACTTGGCTAGGGCCACACACCATATTATCAAAAAGTTATTTTTACATTTATATTAATACCTGATTTTTTCCCTCCAAAAGACATGTTACTTTTATGAAAAAAAAGTATAGTATAAAAACTCCACCCAATATAGATATTAATAAAATAGGTAGTAATCCCATAATTTGCCAAAGATCAACCTAAGTTTTCATGTCCCATTTATCTGATTTTAAACTTAAAAAATATCAAATAATGTGACTTTTTAAAAAACGTAAGTGGTATTATACTGTTATCTTTAAAATATAGTTATGGAGGAGGAACCAAGATGGCAGCATAGGTAAACACCTATCTTGCTGCCCCACACAACAATTCCAAAACTACAACATAACAACAAAACAAACATCATCCAGAATCACTGGAAAGCTGGCTGAGTGAAAATTCCACAAATGAAAGTAAAGGTGGGACACTGAGACTCAAAAGAGCAGCGGAGTGCAGCCTTGAAGATATGCAAGGAGCCAGAGGTTCGGAGCCGTGGGCACGCGCGGGCAGCAACAATCCTGGCTGGATTTTTCCAACGGGGAGGGCGGAGACATCCCACTGCACAGATTCCCCAGTGCCAGGCGAGGTCCGAGGTCCGGGGTACACACGCTAAAAGCCGGGCGCAGCAGAGCTCTCTGAGTCTGAGGAGAGTGCACGTTGGAACAGCTGTTTGCACGAAAAGTGCACTACAGCACAGATGTGCGACTTGCTTCTTCGTCACCAAAACCACCGGACCGCTTTGTTTTACAACCCTGGGTGAGGCTTTGGCTAAGCAGACTTATTTGGGGAGAGGCAGAGTTGTCTGGCAACGGGTGGAGAAGAGCAGCAGCTTTCTCTTGGAGGTGCCTGCAGCCATTACCACCCAACACAGAGACCCGCGTGCCGCATAGGGCGTAGCTGACGCTGCGTGCTCAGCCCAGAGACTCCGCCCATCCAACCTGAACACAGTCTCCCTTCACAGCCAATTGGCCTGGAGGTCAAACCCTCCTGGGGCTAACAACAACAAGCTGGGCTTAACTTCAAAAATACTGTACAACCCATAAAGAATTGCAGTAAGAGTACCCACCTCAGGTAACTGGGGAGGCTGAGCCACTGTCCCTTAGAGGACATCTACCACATAAAGCAGCCACCATGCAGAGATATGGAAAGAAATCAGGTGTGAAAGAAATGGAGGAAAAAACACGACTAGACATAGAGTTCAAAATCATGGTTATAAGGCTTTTCAAGAGGCTCCTAGAAAAGGCTGATGAACTTAATGAGAATTATGAGGAAATGAACAAGACCAACGAGGAAATGAACAACACCTACGAGGAAATGAATGAGACCCTCAAGGATATGAAAAAGGACCAACTAGAAATCAAGCATACACTGAAATAAAAAATATTACACAACGTCCTAAAAGCCGTCCAGAGGGACGCAAGAACTAAGTCAAAGATTTGAAATACAAAGAAGCAAAATCCACTTGGCTGGAAAAGCAAGAAACAAAAAGAATCCAGATAATTGAAGATAGTGTAAGGGGCCTCTGGGACAACCTCAAGCATGCCAACATCCGAATTATGGGGGTGCCAGAAAAAGAGAACAAGGCAATGAAAACCTACTTGAAGAAATAGTGACTGAAAACTTCCCCCACCTGGTGAAAGAAACTGACTTAAAAGCACAAGAAGTACACAGAACCCAAAATATAGGAATCTAAAGAGGACCACACCAAGACACATCATAATTAAAATGCCAAGAGCAAAAGATAAAGAGAGAATATTAAAAGCAGCTAGAGAAAAACAGTTGGTTACCTACAGGGGAGCACCCATACGATTGTCAGCGGATTTCTCAACAGAAATGATGCAGGCTAGACGGGAGTGGCAAGAAATATTCAAAGTGATGAATAGTAAGAATCTACAACCAAGATTACTCTATCCAGCAAAGCTATCATTCAGAATTGAAGGTCAGATAAAGTGCTTCGCAGATAAGAAAAAGCTAAAGGAGTTCATCACCACCAAACCAACATTATATGAAATGCTGAAAGATATTCTTTAAGAAGAGGAAGAAGAAAAAGATAAAAGTGTAAATTAGGAACAAATACACATCTATCAACAAATGAATCTAAAAATCAAGTGAATTAATAATCTGATGAACAGGATAAACTGGTGAATATAACAGAATCATGGACATAGAGAGAGGATGGACTGACAATTCTTGGTGAGAATAGGGGTGTGGGAAGTGCAGCAAGAGACTGGGCAAAAATCTTGCAACAATGGGAGAGGACAGTGGGGAGGGGGAGGTCAGGGTGGAGGGTGGGATGGATACAGGGTGGAGGGGAGCTATAGGGAGATAAAAAGGGGGGGAATAATGTAATTAATAAACTGAACAATGAAGATTAAAAATTAAAAAAATATAGTTATGGAAATCTTTTAAAGAATATATAAGATCTGTATCATCTTTTTAAACAGTTGATTGTTCCATTTTATGTGCATTTAACCAGTTTCCTGCTGATAGACAGACATCTAGGTTAATTTATTATCACAAAGAGCACTGCAGAATAAGTATTCCTATATTTGTACACTCATCAGGATCATTTCTAAGAATGTGAATCTCTGAGCTTAAAGACTATACATTTTATATTTGGTACAGGCTGTCAGACTGTCTTCTAGAGAGGTTGTGCCATTGTATTGCTTGGCCAACACTGGGCACACCTTCACCACATTCTTTGCTAATCTGGTGATGAATATGTTGAGGATAATGGCAGGATTTGCATTGTCAGAGAAGGGAGTTCCTTGTGGTTTTTAAGCAAGACCAGGAGATGGAACTCCCTTCACTGCCATCATTCTCAACATATTCCTGTGTATAATTCCCTTGTATGTAAGCTATTTCCCAAATGCACCAGCAAATCCCTTCGGCCCTGATGAAGAAGGCAGGCTTTAAATTTGATTATCTGGTGGGGCAAATATCCCCCTTTATTACTTTTTAAAATAGTCTTATATTTTATATAAACTACTAGAAGCTCAGTGCATGAAATCGTGTACGGTTAGGGTCCCTAGGCCTAGCTGTATTCAGGGTCATGTGCACCACCCTGCAACGCTCTCTCTGCCTCTGCCACCCCTGCCCCGTGAAG
Organism: Antrozous pallidus; assembly: GCA_027563665.1. Classification (NCBI taxonomy): domain Eukaryota; kingdom Metazoa; phylum Chordata; class Mammalia; order Chiroptera; family Vespertilionidae; genus Antrozous; species Antrozous pallidus. The sequence goes on from CM050512.1 coordinate 41,459,960, forward strand.
CTCCAGGCTCACCTGGCCCGCCAATGCTAGCCAGTCCTTAGTTTGCACCTCATTGTTCTGGCCATTACACTTATGGTCTCTGGCCTTTTATTATATCCTATCTAATAAAAGAGTAATATGCAAATTGGCCATCATTCCAACACACAAGATGGCCACCACAAGATGGCCAGCAGGGGAGGGCAGTTGGGAGGGACCAGGCCTGCAAGGGAGGGCAGTTGGGGGTGATCAAGCCTGCAGAGAAGGGCAGTTGTGGGGGGACCCAGGCCTGCAGGGGAGGGCAGTTGGCGGGGGGGGGGGGGGAGGAGGACCAGGCCTGAAGGAGAGGGCAATTTGGGGGGACCAGGCCTGAATGGGAGGGCAATTAGGGGCAATCAGGCTGGCAGGGGAGCAGTTAGGCATCAATCAGGCTGGCAGGGGAGTGGTTAAAGGGTGATCAGCCTGGCAGGCAGAAGCGGTTATGGGCAAACAGGGAAGCAGGCAGGTGAGCAGTTGGGAGCCAGGAGTCCAGGATCCCAGTAGGGTCGGGCCTAAACAGGCAGTCAGACATCCCTCGAAGGGTCCCAGGTTGGAGAGGGTACAGGCTGGGCTGAGGGACACCTCCCCCTTGTGCAGAAATTTTGTGCACCGGGCCTCTAGTAGGATATTGTTAAATCCTCCAGTGTAAAGATGTCAATTTCCCCCAAAACTTCTGAGATTTTTATTCGAATTGTATTGCATTTGTACTATATTTCTTTTATTTCTAAGGAATGGGTTGACACCAAATCTTAGAACAGTGGGAATTACAAGCTCTGGAACTTGAATACCTCATTTTTCTTCTGCTCCATTCTCAAACATAGTAGGAGCAGCCAAGAACTATTTTCCATTCTTGGCTGGTCCCTAAATACTTACTGGTAATTTATAAGCTTGCTCCCTTCTCATAAAGCAAGCAAAGTTACAGCTCCATCTGTATATGGAATACAGATTCCATATAGGCTTTTCTTTTTGAAATATAGCGTGCCATATAAAGTATATGACATAGGATTTATACTGCTCCCACATTACTACTTCACTGAAAATTTTAAAAGGAAGCAGACACATTGGAAACAATCCTGAGTGTAGATACGTAAATTGGATTGTGTGTTATATCTGTGATATATAACTTTTAATTTTTTTTTTTTCAGGATGCCATGGCTTTTAATAAGTTTAATGTTCTCCACTGGCACATAGTTGATGACCAGTCTTTCCCTTATCAAAGCACCACTTTTCCAGATTTAAGCAACAAAGTGAGTAATTTATGTTGTAGTCTGTTTACAAAATGTTTTGGTAGCTTCATTAGAAATTTGTAGCTTTAATGTTTCTTATGGATAGAATTAAAGTGTAAAAGTTAGATATTTGTGGTTTTAAATGTTTTCTAATAGGCTGTGTGGCTTAGCATTTTTATTTATTTTTAAATATGTTTATTGATTTCAGAGAAGAAGGGAGAAGGAAAGAAACATCAATGAAAGACAATAGTTATGCTTTGTAGTAACCTGTAAATTTTTATTCTAAGTTGCCAAGGGCAATGTATTTCAATTTCAGAGGTTTCACTTTGGAGTCAAACATTTTATTTGTTTTGTATGGTTACATGAGGTTGACACAGAATAATGAGGGGTTGTTTTAGATAGATCTATCAGTTAATGTGGAATTAATGTGAGAGCTTATGGAGATAAGATATGGTAAGTCATTTAAATGAGTCATGCAACATCACATGGAACTATTTAATACAATGCGATACTGAAAAATTTCAGCCCTGAGATATCAAATTGCAATTAGGACTCTTAATAGTTTTTAGGACCAAATGCATTTCATACATTTGATTTTAATCAACGTGGCTTTTACAGGGAAGCTATTCTCTGTCTCATGTTTATACACCAAACGAAGTCCGTACAGTGATTGAATATGCCCGATTACGGGGGATTCGAGTCATACCAGAATTTGATAGCCCCGGACATACACAGTCTTGGGGAAAAGGTAAGTGTTTTATGAGTTGCAAAAAAGTGAACATTTGAGGTCCTGCATGTATTTTTTGACTTGGTGTTGGCTCTTTTTGTTCTTCATTGTGATTTACACAAAAGGCAGCACTATTGACAGATATAATTCAGAAACTATTATGTGTCTGTTGTGAGCAAGTCGCTGTGTCCAGGCACTGCCTAAAATATAAAAATAGGATAAAGGAAAACATACAAAGTGACTATGACAAGTAGAACATAGTAAGAGAATTCAAGAAATAGTTTATTGCCCTAGTCGGTTTGACTCAATGGATAGAGTGTTGGCCTGCAGACTGAAGGGTCCTGGGTTCGATTCCGGTCAAGGGCATATGCCTAGATTGCGGGCCTGATCCCTACAGGAGGCAGCCAGTCAGTGATTCTCTCTCATCACTGATGTTTCTCTCTCTCTCTCTCCCTTCGTCTCTGAAATCACCCTCTGAAATCAATAAAAGTTAAAAAAAATGGTTTTATGGATGAGCTAACACTTATAATGCTTTTGAGATTAAAGAATATATTTGTGTTTCTAGTGGAGGGAATAACACGAGAAGAGGCATTTAGTTGGAGTATACTGAAGCACAGTAGAAGGAATTTTATTACAGGGTGGTTAGGAACTGGCTCTGGAGCCAGACTGCTTGACCTTGGACAAATTATAGAACATCTCATCCTCAGTTTTCCCATTTCTAGAATGGGAATGTTAACAGTAGTTACCAGGTAATTTTTTGAGGATTAAATAGTGAATGTAAAGCACACAGTACAGCACCTAACATAATTGTTCAATAAGTATTATTAGGGTGGACATGGAGAATAGTGAGAAATAAATCTGGAAGAATGCAATGTAGAGGTTTTGCCTGAGGAATGTGGTCTTCATCAGGATCCCCAGAAACCAGTGAAATTTATAAAGCAGAAGAGTGACACAAGTTCACGTCAGGAAAACCGAAGTCAAAGTGACAGAATGAATGGGGAAAGAGACTGAAGCCCTAATGGAAAAAATGTACAGAACTCAGAGACATTTTGGAAATATAATCTATAGGATTTGGCAACTTTCTGACTTTAGGAGGAAGGGGAAGAGTTATGGACTGGGAGGGTAATAGGCCCTTACCAGCATACAAAAATCCAGAGAAGCTACTGAAAGAGCTTAGGGAACAGAACGTTTAGTGTTTTTGGGGTTGTATTTGAAGTGCAGATAGAATGTTTAATTGTGTTGAGCAAGGAATCTGAAATATGGATTGAAGCTCAAGAAAGAGTTGGGGCAAGCTGAAGATTTGGGAATCATTAATAGTCAAGATAATATCTGAAGTGGATAAAATCTCAGAGGCTGATGGAAAGGGGAACAAAGAGGTATTGGGACAGGATTCAGGAAACAGTTCTCCAACAAAATAGTCTTATAGTCATGTGCTAAGCCATATCTTTGCAATCAAATTACTTTTTAAGAAAAGAATCTTGTTTTTCTCCAGGTCAGGAAAATCTCCTGACTCCATGTTACAATGCCTATCAACCGGAGAGTTATGGACCTATAAACCCTACTCTGAATACAACTTACAGTTTCCTGTATAAACTCTTCAAAGAAATCAGTTGGGTGTTTCCAGATCGGTTCATTCATTTGGGAGGAGATGAAGTGGAATATGATTGTTGGTATGACAATTCTTTAAAACTTTATTTTCTTTAACCATTGCATTTGAAGTAGATTTAAAGTTCTCCACAGTAAAGGGAAGATTTGGGATATCATCTCTGCTTGCATGGTTTTTATTTGGCAACACAACTCCTGAGATGGTGAATGTGGGGTGGTATGAGAAAGTAAAAGCTTTTAGAAAGGAGAATCAAAATGCAGAAAAGAGTGGAGATTTAAAAACAAAACCCAAAAACTATAGTGAATGAAAACAGCTTTAGTGAAAGAGGGCAATGAGTAAGTGTGTGTGGGGAGGGGAGGGGGAGATGGGGAAGGTGAATAGTCATAAATGGAGGATAGAAGCAGGAGGTAGGGAAAGCTATTTTTACAAGAAATCAGCTTCTGGAAAAAAGTATTTGTTGTGGAAAACAAAGATAACTCATAACTAAGTTTTTACTCTACAGCTTTTAATAGTTTAAATTGGCACAAATGATGGTAAGATGTACGCTGCTTTAAGTAGATTGGGCATATCAAACTAATGAAATTTTAATTGGATTTTTTTGTGTGTTTTTTTAAGGGAGAGCAACCCAAATATCCAGACTTTCATGAAGCAGAAAGGCTTCGGCACCGATTTTAAAAAACTAGAATCTTTCTATATTCAAAAGTAAGTTACTTGAAAGCCTACTTAATTTCATCAATGCCTTTTATAAAAGTTTTAGCTATTCGTAGTACTGTTTTATTTTCTCTCCTCCTCTTGCTAAAGTGTAGGTGTTATATACTTTGCATGAAAAATCATAAAGAAGGAAGCATTATCCACTGTTTTCTTCAAATCAGTTAACCTGGTAACTCTAAGCCTTTTGCAGTAACTATAGGACAGCAGTCTTATGTTTTAAGACTCAGCTAAAAGCCCTTGGCTACCCTATTAAGTCCTCACCACCATCCAGCCCCTGTAATTCATCTCCAGGAGCATTTTTTACTTTATGCCTGTCCAGTGCGGTGGCCATGGCCACATGTGGCCATTTGGATTTAAGTTAAAGAAAATAAATTCAGCTCCTTAGTCACATTAGCCACATTTCCGATGTCCGAGAGCTGGATGAGGTTTGGTGGTGGCTCCCGTATTGGAAGGCACACAGACAAGAACACTTCCACCGCTGCGGAAAGGTCTGCTGGGCAGTGCTGCTCTACTCTACACGAGGGACCAGCACACTTTTTTCTGGACAGGCCAGAAAGTAAATACTTTAGGCTTTGTAGACCACATCTGGTTGCACGTTTTTATTTTTATTTTTTTAATACTTTACAAATGTAAAAACCATCTTGGCTCATAAGACACACAAAAACAAGCTGTTGTTTGCCTGCACTGGGCAGACCCGGATTCTAGTCTTTTCCTATTTTGCTTTTCGGATGATACATTCTAATATTTTTTAATTTACTTTTTGTCCTGCAGAGTACATGGCATTGTCTGAATATCAGGAAATACTTATGGGCTGATTGTCAGCAACTGTTATTTGGTGACATTATAGACTAGATCATAGTTTCTAAGATACTGATGAAATTACTAGAGATTGTTGTTTGTATATTTCCGTTAGCTGCCCTGTCTTCCTATTTTGGCACATTCTTATTAGCTCATTCATCAGCAAATGACTGTTAAACCCCTCTGCTGTGTCAGCTTCTGAGCCATGTTCTAGGAAGGAGCAGCCACATGGCTTACCACCAAATTTAGCGGGTTCTGCTATAAAGCTGTGCTATATTGAAAGGTATCTCTCAACATTGCCATCCTTGGTAGAAAATATGCATGCTTTAAATATTGTTAAGCTTGTGATCTGAAATAACTTTTCCCCACCTCAATGGTAGGCTTTTGAATATTGTTTCAACTATAAAGAAGGGATCCATAGTCTGGCAAGAGGTTTTTGATAATAACGCAAAGGTAAGAAATATGAAAACTATATTCGATTCTGATACTATGACAAGCTTCATGTTCTAATATCTCCATTCCCCAACACTATGAGGAAATCAGCTTTCTGTTCTATTTACACTTTTATTAGACAGTAGCTGTGCACCGAGGCCAATATTAATGATGTTTGTTTCTTTTCTTCCACTTACTTCACTCTTTCCTGCCTCCTCCTCCTTTCCCTCACCCTTGCCATCTCATTAATCACAAATGGGAGTACTTTGAAGTAAGCTCCTTTTTTTTTTTTCCCAGGAAAGGGCAGAACAAACAGATAAGAACAAATGAGTCTTTACTGCTATTAAGGTAGTTTTAGGTAAAATTGCCAATGTACACTTTTTATTGTACATGGCATCCAATTCTTAGTTAGAATTCTTTATTTTCCTTTGGGACAACTGAGAGTTTGCAACTCCAGCAATTAGTATGAGTTTTCCAGAAGGGTTGTTGGCATCCTCACAATCTGAAAGTAAGTAAAACAATAGTGCGGTAGGATGGGACTAAAGCCTTGGTTCATTACACCTGTGTGGTGTCATAAATAGACAAAAGTTAAGTATCCAACTTGAAGGTTAATGCAACTTCTAAATTTAAGTCTCTATAAGAAATATCATTTGGCACTAATTGAAGAGGAAGGGTAAAGATGACAATGTTTAAGTTTTTTCAAGGATCTTAAAGTTAGTTTTCTATTTACAAATCTTGGACTTTAAATATCACCTACTGTATTTGCTAGACCTAATAATATATATTGCAATTTCTAACTTTAACAGCTTCAGCCAGGCACGATAGTTCAAGTGTGGAAAGAGGGAGGTTATGCTAATGAACTGGGTGCGGTCACAGCAGCTGGCTTCCCTGTGATCATCTCTGCTCCGTGGTACTTGGACAAGATCAGTTATGGACAAGACTGGAGAATATACTATAACGTGGAACCTCTTGATTTTAGTGGTAAGTGAAGTAACATCATTACTCTGGTTTTCTTCACTCCCCTCCCTCAAGGAAATCCTTACCTAGGTATTACTAATTCTGGTATTACTTACTAATTCTCCTCCCTTGTATGTTTGATCCTTGGTTTTGTGTTTACTTAAAAAGGAAGGCCTCAGTATTATTTCAAATGTGAAATAAACCAAATCCTTACCTAAATAAAAGAACTTCAAAAGTGGGTTCTCTTAGATTTTTATCTCAATTTTCACAGATGAGTCTTACTACTCTCCACCTACATTTTTTTAAAACCCTCACCTGAGGATATGTTATTACTACTACTGTTTATTTTAGAGGGAGAGGAAGAGAGAGAAACAGCAATCAGTTACCTCCCGTACACACCTTGAATAGGGATCCAATTCACAAACTAGGTATGTGCCCTGATTGGGATTAGGTTTTAGGTAGTTGGCCTCCTTTTTACAACCAAGAGAAAGATACCAAAGACAGGAGTGGTGGTCACTAGTATTCCAACTTGTATTCTCTGGTACACTATTCACAGGCAACCAGGGGAAAAATGTTTCTGGTGACCAAATCAATTTGCAGAAAACCAGTATAAAATGGTATCTTTAATACTGGCCCACCACATACACATAGTTGACACATGCTAAAAAGCACTGTGTGAACCACAGGGTCAGGGGCAGGAATAAAGTTTGCCATCCTTTCTTGTGCTACTACCATGAACATCTCCCAAGATTCTGCTGACTACAGGAGAAAAATGTAGAAAAGATTCAGGCAATACTGATTTATCTTTCTGTTTGTCACCTTAAGCTGCAACTACTTAACTTACATCCATCTAATGATTTTAATGTAGGTACTCAGGAACAGCAACAACTTGTCCTTGGTGGAGAAGCTTGTCTGTGGGGAGAATATGTGGATGCAACTAACCTTGCTCCGAGATTATGGTATGGAATTTAAGTGGTAACATTTGAATTAAGGTGCCTTAGTTTTCCTTCTCCATCCAAGTTGGAAAGCATTAGGAATGCCCCCACACATATGACTTAGATACTCACTTCTTTAAGAAAGCACAAATTTAAAATGCTTTGGGAGACATATGATTTAAATTTTAGGCCTCGGGCAAGTGCTATCGGTGAGAGACTCTGGAGTCAGAGAGAGATCAGAAGTGTGGATGATGCCTATCGACGACTAACAGTTCACCGCTGCAGAATGGTCCGGTAAGTCTATTTTTCAAGGTAGGATATTAAGTCCAGGGTCACTTTTAACCTTATATACTGTTAGTTTGCTTCTTGGGTATTTTTGCTATAAATAGAAATGTGTATCATCTAAGAAGTAGTGACTTAATTAGGAAAAATTGGGAATAATACCTATAAGGAGAAGATATATTTGGATTTACAGCTGTTAATATATTTGGATTTATAGCTATGTTAAGTGTGGACTTCCATCTTGAATCACTTTATCCTTCAAAAATAATGAATGCTGTGGTTGGTGATTCTGATTTAAGCTACCAAGTTTTTAAGATGGAAATGAGTTATAACTAAAACATCTTTTATTTATACTCTATCTGTTCTACAGACGCGGAATAGCTGCAGAACCTCTTTTTACTGGATATTGTGACAATGTGTTGAAATGATTTGAAACTAGGAGGGGAAAAGGCCCAGAGCAGTCTCCTACAATCAACTTGGTTTTGAAATCATGAAAAAATTAAGATTTGGTACACTGTGTATAAATAAAATATCTTTGTATTGATTGAACTATCTTACACATTACATATACAAGACTGGCATCTTTGTGAGAGAAGCTTAAAAAAAAAATCAAAATGTAACTTGGGGATATTACTCAATATATTCCAAAGAGCTGTGTCTTTACTGACAGTAATAACCTCGTGTACACCCATATAGTTCAGGTACATTAACTCAACATCAAAGCACATTTCTCATGACATAAAGTAGAATGGCAGCTACAATACCACCATCAGTTTTAAGTGACATTTTGCAGCCACTTAAAGAATGTACTGAAACAGTAATTTATTTGTCCAATAAATAAAGCAATAAAAGTTGTTCTTACTAAAATCAGAATAGGTAGGCGCTCCTGAATTTCTCCCCAAGGACCTCGAAGCACTTAGGTCAAGCCACTTCTTCGGTTGAGCAGCATACTTTGGTCTTGAGGATTCATGGCTTGGTAATTAGAGAGTTCTAAGGTAAATGTAGCTGAGCCTGATGTTAGCGTTCGAAGCACAGTTGAATAACCCTAATAAAAAACATTTAAATCGGTTATCTCTTCCAAATTAAGCCTCAAGTTTCTCTTCCTGCCGCTTATCTTTTGACCATTATCAGAAAAGTTGATTAAATAACTTAACCCTATCACTTCTTCAAATGGTCATTGAAACCTGTGGAGGACTGAAAACACTGGCATGCTTCAGGTGTATCCCCTGGTCCCGGCCTCTGGTGGGGAGGGGAACGACACTTGCCTGAAAACTGGCGATTAAAGAAACTGTGTGAGAGAGTGAAAGGGAAAAAATGGTAGGCTGGTGCCATGTTTTGGTTCAACACACCTCTACCTCCGAGGAGGACTAAAGGACCCCCATGCTGCTTGAACCTCCTACAGTTGAAATCCAAAGAACTAACAGTTCCCAATGGCAAAACAGGACATGCATCCTCTACTTCAAAGCCCTGATGCTTCTTTCAGGTGTCACTGATTGTCTTTGTGCTCTGCCTATCTGTCCCTGTATTAAAACTATACTTTTCCGTGACAAGGTACCTACCATGGTCTCTGCTAAGGGAACAAACCCAACCACAACTCTGTTGTCCTGACGAGTCTGGATCTCCTGGATGCTCCCTCTTCTCTGGGCCAGATCTGCCAGGACAGTGCTGAGGTGATCTCTAGTCACCGTGACCTCCAGGTTCATCAAGGGCTCCAAAATTTGCTTATCAGCGGTCTTCAGAGCCTAAAAAATTTAAAGAATGCCAATCCATTTCTAAATTGGAAGTCAAATTTCTGTATAAAAATTTCCTTAGCTAACCCAGGTGTGGCTCAGCGGTTGAGCGCAGACCCAGGAACTAAGAGGTCACCAGTTTGATTCCTAGTCAGGGCAAATGCCCAGATTACAGACTGTCCCCAGTAGGGGGTGTGCAGGAGGTAGCTAATCAATAACTCTCACAGTGGTGTTTCTCTGTCTCCCTCCCATTCTCTAAAAAAATCAATGGAAAAATATCCTCAGGTGAGGGTTAACAAAAAAAAAAATCAGAATTTTAACTTCTGGGATAGAGATATTAAGTTCAGCCTTCTTAAGTCATAATTTTATAATTATGGATTCAAATAAGACTATAGAAAATCAGGTCTCACAATGTAAATATTAGAAAATGGTTATAAAAGCAAGTATTTTAATGCAAAATCAGTCACCTACGAGGCTAAAGCATCCCCACACTGAGGAATGCATGAAACTATTTCTTGGCAAATCAGGACCCTGGGGGTTAATCCAGCCCCAGTAGGTAGTGGGTAACCATTGCCAAGACAACAGGTTGCCTGCTGCTTTGAAAAGGGAAGATGCTTATCCTGAATCTATTATGCAACAACTCTTGATTACAGGTAATCTTACTTGAATAAATATGAACTCCAATACTGAAACCAAAATTAATGGTCCTTTAGATTATATGTAGTTCATCTTTGGCCAAGCTGACCCTGGAAATGTCTTCTACTCAAACCTACCAAGCTTGTTTCTACCGACTATGTGTCTGAGATAGGGAAAGCAGAGTTGCCACGTAAGGTAACGTGATTATTTGCCAAAACGAAGGGATATTTCATAGCTATCGCTGTTAAACAGTGACTTCTTAGATCCTCTTGCAAATAAAACCCAGTGATTTAAAAAAATAAAAAATTCTCCATGGTAAAAACTCTCGTTGACTACAAGGTCGGCACTACAAGGACAGCGGCCTGTGGGTCAGTATTCCATGGTCAGAAGAGTCACCTTAAAGCAAAAAGGATCAGGGTAGTTCTATACCTTCTGTACACATCTTGAGACACAGGCAGAAATCATAGTTGAGGAGGTACCAGGATGAATAATCAGTGAATGTAAAGTAATTGCCACATCTTGAACTGGGGATCCAAGCAACGGTCCTAGGCAAGGGGGAACATTTGTATTAGGACTCAATGTGCAGTGAGGAGTAACAGAAATGTACAGAAACAGGGAGAGGACTTCCAGTTTAGTCACCATTCTGTCCTTACAAGTAGAAGGAAACCGGCCTGACAAATCAACAGCTCTTCTTGGACCTATATGGTGGGAGGACAAACTACTGCCCCCGAGAATGTAGAGAACAAATACAGAGGGTCACAGCTTCCTGGAGCAAAGACTTACTAGAGAAAATGCCCAGGAACCAGCACCAGGGTAAGAAAAACTGAACTGTAATTGACAGTGACTGCAGGCTTGATGTGGACAAGTTTGGCGGGAACTGTCACAAGGGGACACAATTCTGAGATTTACCTCCAGGAGCTCAAGCAGCTTCTCACAGTACTAGTAACTATCTGAGGAAAGCCTCCCGGTGCTTCATGGAGGAAGGAGCAAAGAAATCATTCTGAAATAGAGTTGACCCTTGAAAATTTAGGGAATTTAGGGGAACTGGCTCCCAAGCAGACAAAAACCTGCATGTAATTCTTGATTCCTTTAAAACTTAAGAGTCGGCCCCTTCCCCTTTGTATCCATTGCTTTTGCATCCTTGGATTTAACCAACTACAAATCAAAACAGCACTTCAGGCCCTGGCTGGGTAGCTTGGTTGGTTGGAAGTGTCCTGCACACTGAAAAGTTGTGGGCTCAATTCTTGGTCAAGGCACATACCTAGGTTGCAAGTTTGATCCTCAGTTGGGGTGTGTGTGGGAGGCAACCAATCAATGTTTCTCTCACATCCATGTTTTTCTCTCTAAAATCAATTAAAAAACAACAACAGTACTTTAGAATCCAGAGCACTCTTTCACTTTTAATTGATTGATTTTGAGAGAGAGAGAGGGAGAGAGGAAAGGAGGGAGTGAAAGAAACATTGGATTGTTGTTCCGCTTACTGATGCATTCACTGGTTGACTCTTGTACGTGCCCTGACTGGGGGTCAAACCTGCCACCGTAGAGCATCCAGACGACGCTCCAACGGACTGAGCCAGCCAAGGGCCGGGGCACTTTGTTCCTAACAACTGCACTCGGGAACCTAGTTAACCAAAGCCTAACCTGCAGGGGTATCATCATCAGAGCCGATGTGGGAGCCCTGTTCCGTCCACTCTAGCCATCCTGTCCATAAGGGGAATGAAAAAAACGAAAACACTTGTGCAATTGACAGTCCAGAGGCAAAGGTTCATTAAAAGAGGAAGACCTAACCCTAGGACTATGGAAGGCTGCCTGTCCCCACACCTCACTACATTACTAAATGCCTGTTTCCGGCTGTTCCTTTTACCCAGCATACCATGTCTGGCTATCAAGAAAAAAGGCATATTAAAAGGCAAAAAGCACAGTTTAAATAGAACAAGCATCAGAATCAGGCACAGCAGGGATGTTTGAATGATCAGATGGGGAATGTAAACCAACCATGATTAATGTGCTAAAGGGCTCTGACAGATAAAGCCGACAGCATGTAAGAATGAAGGGCATAAAAGCAGAGAGAGATGGAAGTCCTGATGGAAGTCCTGAACCAAACAAATACTAGAGCTCAAAAGCAACATCACAGAAATAGGGATGCCTCTGCAGGGCTTACAAGTAGACTGGACAGGCTGAGGAAACTAGTTTCTGAGTCAGCCCTGGCCAGGTGGCTCAGTTAGAGAATCGTCCTGTACACCAGTTCGATCCCCAATCGGGGCACATATGGGAGGTAACCCATCCATGTGTCTGTCCGTCTGTCTCCCTATTTCTCTCTGAATTATATATCAGCAGAAACCTCCAAAACTGAAAAAGCAAACTCAATGTAAGACTGAGAAAAACTGAAAAATAGGATAATTATAAAAGGCATAACATATACATGATGGGAAGAGAGACTGAAATAATCGGTAATATTGGGAGTGTGATATTCATGCTTACTCTTAGCTGAGGGACCTTACCTTGGAGGCATGCACTGTGAATTCCATTTTCAATGGCCTCTTTGGACTCCTTCAGAACATCTTCACTAATGCTTTCAGCATACTCGACAATTGGCACAGCAGATGGTGTTTCAATTGGCTTTGCTTCCAGTTCAACAGTCACAAGGTGCCGTTTATCTCCTAAAGTTCTATCTACGGTGTCTGTAAATGGATATACAAAGATTTGTTCTAAAAAGGTGTCAAGGTGCCACAACTGGGAAAACTGCAATCAACAAGTTCAAACTCTCATGAAAGATAAAGTGCGAGAAAATACTAACAATGGCACTAAATGCAATATGAAAATGTCAGAGTAAGTAGTTCTACCAAGAAAATACCTGCTTCCACATTTATCAATGCTATAAACCTGCTCTGAATCACCAATTAATACTGTTAAGATGCTCTGAGGCAGATGATCACATAAATTTTGATATGCAGGTTATACTCAAACTTTTTGAAACATCTCTTATGTGACTGAAATTCTAATTACAAACATTTTATTTAAAAGTAAACATTTAGAGTGCAAAAAATCATCTAATAAAAATTAAAAGGACATTACCCCTGATAATACACACTGTTAAATTTCATATATTCTTCTAGTATTATATGTACTTAAAGTTTATGCTTCCCCCCAAACTAGTGAAATGTCTTTTTGTAAAACTGAAAATTTCAGAGATACTGAAAATAGTATCTCATTAGCTAACAACCAATAGCTGTCACCAATCTGCAGTATTTTACTAAAACAAAACTGCTATGTTTATGTGACTATGTAATGCAGTGATTCATGATCCAAATTCAAAACAAATAATTAATTATAGTTTACAATTCCTCTTCATACTTCCTTTTGTTTTTTAAATCCTCACCTGAGGGCATTTTTTCCATTTATTTTTAGAGAGAGTGGAAGAGAGAGAAAAAGAGAAATATTAATTTGAGAGAAGCACATGATTGGTTGCCTCCCGCGTGAGCCCCGGCCAGAGCCCAGGCAGGGGAGAAGCTGCAATGGAAGTATGGGCCCTTGACTGGAACCAAACTTGGGAACCTTTAGTCCACAGGTAGTCTAGCCACTGAGGCAAATTGCCTAGGGCCGTAATTCCTTTCTAAGCTAACTTTTATATTGTGAATTATTTTATACTTGCAAATATGTGGATAAGCTGAAAATAAAATGAACATTCAAGAAACCTATTAATTACTAAAGAGAGCATTATCAGTAACTTAAAAATATTCTGAAGCAATCACTATGATGACATCATATTTAATCATTACTATGAATTTTTTAAAAAGTGTATCACATATGTATATATCCTAAACAATATAGTTTATTTCTGTTTCATTCTGAACTTGTTAGTTTGTTATGTATTCTGCAACTTGCTTTTTTGGCTTCACATTAGTGGATCACACAGCTGATATATGTTGATAGAGCCCATCATTTTTCATTGCTATATGATATTCCACTGTCTGACCATGGTACCATTTATTTATCTATTCTATCCACAAATATTTGGGCTATTTTTTTTTTCACTTACCATTTTTTAAAAAAAATATATTATTACAGTACTATTGTGAAGATTTTTTTTTATGTCTTTCCATGCACATGTATAAGCATTTCTCTAGGGTATATACCTAGGAGCGGAATTGCTGAATAGTATGGTATGAACATGGTCAACTCACAAGAAGGTTGACAAATTATTTGCGTGGTGGTTATATAGACTCCCATCAGAAGTTTTTATAAGTTTCCAAAGCACAACATCTCACCACTTTGCAATGTCAGATTTTAATTCCTGCCATTTGTGTTGATATAAAATGGTGTCTCATATTCTTGCAAGATCCTAATCATTACTGAGATTGAGAATCTTTTATTGAATATGTTCATGGGCCTTTTGGGTATCATCTTTTGTGAAATATCTGTTCAATATTTTTTGCTAACTTTTCTACTTAGTTTTCAGGTTTTTCTGATATTTAGAAATTCTTTATACATTTTGGAAACTAATCTTTTATTAGTTTATATAATACAAATATGTTCCCTTAGCTTTCAGTATATCTTTTTGCTTTATCATCTATTCTAATAAACAAATTATTAATTTTAATAACATCAAATTTAGTAACCTTTACTTCACCATTCAATGTTTGGTATTATGTAAGTCCAACCCTATCCTGGTTAGTAAAGTTATCCCCCTATATTTTCTTCCCAAATTCTTCCCAAAATTTGAAGGTTTGCCTATAATAAAACTTACAGTTTTTTAATTTTATTTTGGTATATATTAGCACTTATTTCCTTTATATTTTGTGCTCTGAGGGATATTTTGCAACTCTTCTTTCATATTTAGGTTTTTATACTCATTTGGAATTGACTTGTGTATGGTATGAAGTAGGAATCCAATTAAATCTTTTTCCATATGGATAATTATCTTAGGGCATTACTGAATAGTCAGTCCATCCTTTCCCACTGAGCTGCAATATCACTCTCACATACACCCAATTTCCACATTATGTATGAGTCTGTTTCTAGGATTTCTGATTTGTCCTACTGGTCGGTTTATAGCTTGATTAGTATCATAAAGACTATGGCTTTATAGTAAGTATTAATGTTTGATATATTTCTTTTGGTAGAATTGACAGCATCATGATATTCAGTCTCCTGTCTATGAACAGTAGGTTTTTCTATTTTCTGGATGTACACAATGTTAATCTGCCTTTCATTATCACTAGTAATTTGATCATCTAGTCAAGATGTGATCTGATTGTGAAGCATCTAGCTACTTTTTTTTTAACCTTCTAACTAATAAACAATCCATGGGTATTTTAAAACAATGCAAATATGCTATACTCAACAATGTACCCAAAATTAAGCATTCATAATAGTAGGAAAATGACTATTTTCCTGCCTCCTTGACAACTAACAGCACTTGGCATTCTAGTATAAGGAAGAACCCTCTCTTCTTCCCCACGTATTTGTTTATTATGATTAGAGATTCCTAAATTTCTACTTTTCCTCAGTGGTCTACAATTACTGTATTTAATTATTCTGGTATTCAAATTAACCCAGATTTGGCCAACGGAGCCTCTACAAGTTGGTTCCTGTGTCCTTATGACATGCCCTCATCATTTTTTGAGCATTTCCTTTCCTTCTTACACAAGATGATGTTCCATTGCACGCTTATTTTTTATAGTGTCTTGTTCCTTAGCAATACTTTCTTTTCACTTTTATTTTTTTAAAAAACAATAAATATACTTATTTTATATTCTGCATCTGATAATTCCAATTTCAGAGGCCTTTGCTGGTCTGACTAATGTCTGTTGCTTCCATTGCCTTTTTGCTCATTGTGCCTTTTCTCATGGCTTTATGATTTTAAAACTTTTAAAATTGTGACTTCATATCTGTTTTTCTGTGGGATTTTCTTTGCGGCCTGGGCTGAAAATACATTTATGTAGAGAAGACCTTTGTTTGTTGTCACCAGGTTCCTGGGAATAGTGCCAACCCATGACAGCACTGTACACTCAATTCTTGGTTTGGCGGTTTTCATGTGATACTGACTATAAATTTAGGCTGAAAACTCTGTAAGAAATACTTAGAAATTTTGCCCCTTGCCCCTAGAGCCAGTTAGACAAGTTTTCTTGTACAAAGAAGATTTTCCTTGCTAATCATCTCCACGAGGACGAGGCCCTCATAGCTAGTGGCGTTGGTGCTGGTTTATTTTCCAAGGTTCCTGCTTCAATTTCCTTCCAACCTTGGAAATTTCCACTAAGTTCTAACCAGCCCAGACATTAATTTTAAAAGTGTTATTTATATTTTCCCAGCATTTTTAGTTTTTCCAAGTATAAAGTTCAAAAACAGAAATACATATGTCATTTGCTCCTTTATTCTATTTGTTTAGTTTTTAAAGTTTTTGTGAAAAGTTTCTCTTTGTAGAAAAGTGGCTAAAAGCACCTGGTATATAAACATCTTTTCTGTATATATTTTTTAACAAACCTGTTCATGTTTTTTTCTCAGGAAGAACAGCAATAACGTCATGTTCTTTTGCTTAAGGGAAACCAATTAAAACTATGAATCATGAATTCTTACATTTTGGGACAGAAATATAAAAACTGCATTTTGATCAGTATAGGATCACTATATTTATTAAATAGTGACAGTTATTTTCCACTCATTTTATAGAGTAAAAATAACACATCAACTTCACTCCTCTATTTCCTCCTTTTTTAAGCTACATGTTTCAGTTCTAGGTTTGGGGTATGTGGTTACCATTAGGATTGTGAAAAAGAAAGCTTCATATAGACAGTTGTCCTGTTTCTTTGGAATGCATCTGATCCAACTACTCATTCTGGAAGCGAGGACTAGGATGAGCCACCTACTTCCAAGGCTCATTCTATTCCATGACACTGAAAATCACATCTGCTGGATGAGTGAGTCATCCAGCAGATGTAATGAGTGATAATGGAATAGGGCTGTTTAAAATTTTTAAATCCTAAAAAAACAAAAACAAAAAACAACACAAGAAAACACTCATATAAAACCTGTCATACTAGTGACTGTGAATCCTGCTTGCAACTAAACAAGAGATTCAGAAGACAGATCCTGGAGAGAAAGATAAACAAAAACAGCAGAAGTTTTGTTTTCTTACCTGTAGCACGAACTGAATTTAGGATGGTCTCTCGGTATGCCACCTGAAGAGGCCCTAGATAGGTTTCCAGTCCATATTCCCTCTTGATTCGGTCATGAATAATATCGATATGTAACTCCCCCATTCCACATAAGACAGTCTTGGTTTAAAAAAAGAAAAGAAAAACAAATATCAAGAAAAAATTATGTTTACTACAAAATACTATATAAACGTATATCAGTCTATGTTATTTTTCATTAATTACAAACTGAGTTTCTTTTGCAATTCTTTTTGCTCCTACACCAAAACACTGTTTTTAACTTTTCTGACTGGAATTATTAATTAAAAGTGAATTACAGGAGGAACCAAGATGGCGACATAGGTAAACACCTATCCTGCTGCCCCACACAACAATTTTAAAACTACAAGTAAACGACAGAACAGATTTCATGCAGAACCACTGGAAAGCTGGCTGAGTGGAAATTCCACACCAAAAAATAAAGATAGAAGGGCACTGTGACTCAGAGGAGCTGTGAAGGGCAGAGTTGCAGATACTTGTGGAGTCAGAGGTGCAGAGCCGTGCACACGAGCGGACAGGGCAGGCGGCTAGATACCCGGCTGGTTTTCTCGAATGGGGAGGGAGACAAAGGCATCCGACACTGATTCCCTAGTTACAGGAGAGTCCCGGGGAACCCACACGCATACGGCGTGAAACTGGAACATAAGGAGGAAGCACGCTGAAACTCGGGAGCTGCAGAGGTCCACGAGCTTGCGGAGAGGGTGTGTGAACTCGGGAACTGGAGAAGTGAGCGAGCACACAGAGAGGATGCTTGGCTTGCTCTCTCGTTTGGGAGAAAAAAAAGGGGGGGGGGACCACCGAACTGCATTGTTTTACCACCCTGGGTGAGACTTTGGTGTGCAGGCTCATTTGGAGAGAGGCTGAACTGTATGGCAGTGAGTAGAGCTCGGCGGCAGCTTTCTCTCAGAGGTGCATGCAGCCGTTACTGCCAGGCACAGAGGCCCAGGTGCCGCATAGGGCAGAGCTGACGGGAAATCAAGGCTGCCTGCTCAGCCCGGAGACTCTGCCCATCCAACTGAGCATAGCAGCTCTCACAGCATAAACACAGCTGATCCTCACAGCCAATTGGCCTGGGGGTCAAACCCTCCTAGTGCTACCAACAATAATCTAGGCTTACCTACAACAAGACTGAGTACCCATAAAGGGCTGCACCAAGAGTATCCACCTAAGGTAACTAGGGAGGCTAAGCCACTGTCCCCTAGAGGACATTTACCACGCAAAGCTACTCGACCAACTCAGGGAAGCAGCCAAAATGCAGAGACATGGAAAGATCATATTTGAAAGAAATAGAGGGGAAAAAAGACTAGACATAGAGTTCAAAACCATGGTTATAAGGTTTTTCAAGAGGCTCCTAGAAAAGGCCGATGAACTTATTGAGACCTTTGAGGATATGAACGAGACCCTCAACAATATGAACGAGACCCTCAATGATATGAACGAGACCCTCAAGGATATGAAAAAGGACCAACTAAAAATTAAGCATACACTGATCGAAATAAAAAATATTATATAAAGACCTAAAAGCAGTTTAAAGGACTGCAAGAATCAAGTCAAAGATTTGAAATACAAAGAAGCAAAATCCACTCAGCCAAAAAAGCAAGAAGCAAAAAGAATCCAAAAAAATTGAAGATAGTGTAAGGAGCCTCTGAAACAACCTCAAGCATACCAATACCTGCATTATAGGAGTGCCATAAAACGAGAGGGAACAAGATACTGAAAACCTATTTGAAGAAATAGTGACTGAAAACTTCCCCCACCTGGTGAAAGAAATTAACTTAAAGGTCCAGAAAGCGCACAGAACCCCAAACTACAGAAATCCAGAGAGGACCACACCAAGACACATCATAATTAAAATGCCAAGAGCAAAAGACAAAGAGAGAATATTAAAAGCAGCAAGAGAAAAACAGTTAGTTACCTACAAGGGAGCACCCATATGACTGTCAGCAGATTTCTCAACAGAAATGATGCAGTCCACATGGGAGTAGCAAGAAATATTCAAAGTGATGAATAGCAAGAATCTACAACCAAGATTACTCTATCCAGCAAAGCTATCATTCAGAATTGAAGGTCAGATAAAGAACTTCACAGATAAGAAAAAGCTAAAGGAGTTCATCAGTACCAAACCACTATTATGTGAAATGCTGAAAGATATTCTTTAAGAAGAGGAAGAAGAAAAAGGTAAAGATAAAAATTATGAATAACAAATACACATCTATCAACAAATGAATCTAGAAATCAAGTGAATTAAAAATCTGATGAACAGGATAAACTGGTGAATATAACAAAATCATGGGCAGAGAGAGGGAATGGACTGACAATTCTTGGGGAAAAAAAGGGAGTGGGAGGTGCAGCAAGAGACTAGACAAAAATCATACACCTATGGATGAGGACAGCAGGAGAGGGGGGGAGGATGTAAGGGCAGAGAGTGGGATGGGTACCGGATAGAGGGGAGCTATAGGAGAAAAAAAGAGGAACACTGTAATAACATTAAAGATTTATTAAATTTTTTTAAAAAGTGAATTATAGGCCATTCTATTACTATTCCATGATACTTATCAGCTAAGCAAGTGGCATCTAGTGAGGTCTACATTTCTCAACTATAGAGCTAAGCTCTGGCCAATGGGATCTGAGTGTAACTGATGTTGGCAACTTCTGGGCTGTGCTTTTAAGGAAAGAAAAAATTCTTTTAAAGAAACAGGTAGGAAACTGTCTTGAATGTGGATGAGGGCAACATCTTATAAATGGGGGAAATAACCTTTCTCCCAAATATCCCGACCATCCTGGCCACCTTACAGCTTATTGGGCAGTCCAAACTTCCAGACTAATTTCAGCCTTTATGTGACAGAGAAATTGACACTTATTTTCTAAAACCAATGCTATTTTAGGCCCTTGTTAGAACAGCCAGATTTGTATCAAAACCAATCAAGACATGCATTTTTTTTTTTTAACAACAATGACTATTCCTAAAGAAGGTCCTTGTGTATGAAAAAGAATATAGGGCAAGAAGTCCATATTTGCTCAATTTTATTCATTTGGCATCTCTGTAGTGAAGAATTTACCCAAAGAGAGATCTGGCCGTTGCCCTCAGTGACTGAGTGATTATCTCTAAGTCAAGATGTTGCCTGAAAGAAGTATTTCTTCTTGTTTGGGGGCTCTGACCACCAGCTAGTCAAACAAAGTAATTTATAATGCAGGTTTTGGACTAGCCATATCAGTTTCAACTGGAGAGTAAAGGTATCAACCCAAACCTACAGGAGGTGCTGTAGGCTAAAGGTCAACACACAGGTAGTATGTGATTGAGCCCAATAAAAACTAGACACCAGCCCGGGTGGTATGGCTCAGCAGTTGAGTGTCAACCAGGAACCAAGAGGTCATTGGTTTGATTCCTGATCAGGGCACATGTGTGGGTTGTGGGCTCAATCCCAGTGGGGGCCGAGCAGGAAGCACCCAACTGATGATGTTCCTCTTTCATCGGTTTCTATCTATCCCTCTCCCTTTCTCTCTCTAAAAATCAATAAAACAAACAAACAAAAACTAAACACCCAAGGTGCAGTATGGCTCCTTGGTTGGCAATACTCTTTGCCAGGAGGGTAATACAATCTTGAGGATGAAGAAACCTTCTTATTTAGAACTGTCCCATGTTGAAAAAAGACAGAGGAAAATGTAAATAAGTGGAAGAGTATACCATGTTCATGGACTGGTAGAATCAACAACATTAAAATGTCCATACTACCCAAAGCAATATATAGATTCAATGCAATTCCTGTTAAAATACCAACTATATATTTTACAGACCTAGAAAAAACTCTTCAAAATTTTATGACATCAAAAACAAAAAACAAAAAACGAATAGCTGCAGCAATCTTGAGAAAGAAAAACAAAGAGGGATCACAATACCAAATATCAAGTTATACTACAAAGCCACTGTACTAAAAAGAGCCTGGTACAGGCACAAGAACAGGCACATAGACCAATGAACAGAACAGAGAACCCAGAAATCTATCTAAGCCATTATGCTCAATTAATATTTGACAAAGGAGGCAAGAGCATACAATGAAGGTCAAGACAGTTTCTTCAATTAATGGTGTTGAGAAAACTGGACAGATACATACTAGAACACCAACTTACACCATACACAAAAATAAAACAAAGTGGATAAAAGACTTAAATATGAGATGTAAAGCCATAAAAATCTTAGAAAAAACCATAGGCAGCAAAATCTCAGACATCTCTCATAGCAATATGTTTACAGATATGTTTCCTAGGACAGTGGAAACTAGGGAGAAAATAAACAAGCGGTCTAAATCAAAATAAAATGCTTCTGCACAACAAAAGAAACCATTAACAAAATAACAAGAAAGCCCACTGCATGGGAGAACATATTTGCCAATGATATACCTATAAGGGGTTAATCTCCAAAATTTATAGGGAACTCATACAACTTAAAAGGAAGGTAACAATCCAATTAAAAAATGGGCCAACGACCTAAATAGACACCTCTCCAAAGTGGACATACAGAAGGCCACATGCCCAGGCACATGCCCAGGTTGTGGGCCCAATCCCCAGCAGGGGCCAAGCAGGAGGCAGCCAATTGATGATGTTCCTCTCTGGCAGCTGCCCTCAGGAACAATGCTAGAAGTCACTATTCATCGAGATATGCAAATCAAAACAACAATGAGGCCCTAGCCAGTTTGGTTCAGTGGACAGAGCAATGGCCTGCGGACTGAAGAGTCCCGGATTCGACTTCGGTCAAGAACACATTCCTGGGTTGCAGGCTCCCAGCCCTGGTCAGGGGCATGTGGGAGGCAAGCAACCAATGTGTCTCTCTCACATCTCTCCTTCTCTCCGTGTTTCTCTCCATCTCTCCCTCTCCTTTCCACTCTCTCTAAAAGTCAATGGAAAAAATATCTTTGAGGACTAAAACAAAACAATGAGGTGCCACCTCCCACCTGTCGGAATGGCTATCATCAACAAATCAACAAACTTGACAAGTGTTGGTGAGGATGGGGAGAAAAGAGAACCCTCGTATACTGCTAGTGGGAATGCAGACTGGTGCAGCCTCTGTGGCAAACATTATGGAGTTTCCTAAACAAATTAAAAATGGAACTCCCATTTGACCTAGTGATTCCACTTTTAGGAATATATCCTAACAGTGGTCGGCAAACTCATTAGTCAACAGAGCCAAATAAATATCAACAGTACGATTTAAATTTGAGAGCCAAATTTTTAAACTTAAATTTCTTCTAACACCACTTCTTCAAAATAGACTCGCCCAGACTGTGGTATTATGTGGAAGAGCCACACTCAAGGGGACAAAGAGCTGCATGTGGCTTGCGAGCTGCAGTTTGCCGACCACTTAAGAAATCAGAAACACCAATCAGAAAGAATACATGCACCTCTATGTTCATAGCAACACAATTTATAATAGCTAAGATTTGGAAACAGCCCATCAGCAGAGGAGTGGATTAAAAAACTGTAGTACATCTACACAACAGAATACTAAAAAAGAAAGAACTCTTATCATTTGCAACATTATGGATGGACCTGGAGAATATTATGCTAAGCGAAATAAGCCAGCCAGAGAAAGGTATCACACGACCTCACTCATATGTGAAATCTAATGAACATAAACTGATGAACAAAAATAGATCCAGAGATACAGAATCATTGAACAGACCATCAAACTTCAGAGGGAAGGCAGGGAAGGCAGGGAGGGCGGGCGAGTTGGAAGAGATCAACCAATGAACTTGTATGCATATATACATAACCCATGCATATATACATAACCCATGCATATATACATAACCCATGCATATATACATAACCCATGCATATATACATAACCCATAGACACAGAGTGGTGAAGGCCTGGGGCAGGGGGCGGGGGCAAGCTGGGACAGGTCAAAGGGGGTGGGAGGGGAATTTCAACAATAAATACTTAACATAAATAAATAATAAAAGCTAATAGCTAAGGTAAGGGGAAAAAAAAAAAAAGAACCGTCCCAGACTTTGTTGATTCTAATTTGTATCCTTTTGCTATAATAAAACTATAACTGTAAGGAACAACAAAAAAAGACAGTATATGATTGTTATACTTTAATGTAAAGTTAAAGAAGTAAATTATTTGGAAAAAAGCAAGTTGTAGAATAATACAAATAGAATGCCTTGTTATATATATACATATATATATATATATACACACACACACACACACACATATATATATTTAGAACGAATAACAGCACAACAAACCAATGGATGTTTAAAAAGTGTGAAATGCTATACAGGTATTCATCAAGTTTTTAGTGGTTACCTGTGCAGAATAGGAGAGACAGGAAAACTTTATTTTTTTAACCTGTATACTTGTGTGTCATTTGATATTTTAAAAATATATGTATTGGCACTTTTTATCTTTTTAAGCAATGTTTTCTAAAATCTTATGTAAATTTTACCTTGCCTGCCTAAAAAGATACAGAATAAACATCTGTTCTTCTCCACATACAGCCCAATTCTGTACCTACTTTAGAACTCTATTTCCTCCCATATTGCTGGGTTGTAATATATCACTTCTCGCCCATCTGGTGTGTGTCATTATCATTAAAAGTCCCTTTAGACCCTCCCTTTAGTTTGCTGCTTCTACCAGCCTTAGCATAAGAGAGTCAAGGCTTTGACTTGGGGTTGAACCTCATTTGAAAATTTCACAAAAGGCTCTCTTCTGGATGGTCTAAATGTTGCGGAGTAGTTTATATAAGTGAGGTATAATTATTTTAAGGAACTAAGGAGATCTTGCCTATTTAGGTTGATAGTCAACATAATAATTAGAAGTATATTATTGTGAGAACCAAAAAAGAAAGTTTCTTTTTCAGGGGCATAGACCTATCAATGTTTGAGATATGTACTTCAACACACATACTACACGATTAACAGATATCTGGAATTAAGTAACAACATGCCTACCTGCCCGGAGTCAGGATCAAGCCTCACTTTTAAACTGGGATCTTCACGCTGAAGGCATTTCAATGCATGATCCAAATCTGGTGGATAAAAAAACAACGTGGTTGTCTTTAAATTTCATTTTTTAGATAATGAAATATCTAGTGAGGAAACATTATAGTGAGGAAAATAGATGAACAAGAAAACAAATTTTGAAAAAAGAAAATTTCCAGCAGCCATAAATGTTTTGTAGAGAATAAAATAAGGTGTTAAGATAGAGATAGGCAGCAGTTTACTTGAAATTGGGTGATCTGGGAAGGCCTCTGCAGGATGATTTGGGTAAAGACATAAAAAAAAAAAAGTGACATTAAAAAATGGTGAAGAAAAAGACTTCCTGACAGAGGAAATGGCTGTTCAAGGAAGGAATAACTGGCTATTGGAAAGACAACAAGGAGGCCAGTGTAGTGTGACAGTGGGCAGTTGGAGGCCATGGTGAAGAGTTTGGATTTGGAAAAAGAAGGAAGCCACTGAAGGTTTAAGTGGACAGTAGCATCATCTGATTATACTCCACAAACATCAGTCAAAGAGCTGACAAAAGAAGCAAAATACCTTCAAAAACATAGGCAATAATGAAAAGTAGATAAAAGGAAGCTAAATTACATAATGAATAAAGACATGGTAATGTAATCACTCTATGATAATCATAGCCAAAGAATTAAAATAAGAACATTTTCATTAAATATATTATCACAAGTGATACTATAATACAATCATTAAATGATACATATGTCCTACCTCTTTTTTCTTTAATATAATAAATCTTTATTGCTCAGATTATTTCAATTTTTCCTTTTCCCCCCCATAGCTCCCCTCCACCCGCTTCCCACCCTACCTTCTGTCCTTACCCCCCAAACTGTGCTCATCCATATGTGTATTTTTGTCGTCTCTTCCTGCACCCTCCACACCCCTTTCCCCCCAAGAATTGTCAGTCCACTCCCTTTCTATGCCCCTGATTCTATTATATTCACCAGTTTATTCTGTTCATCAGTTTTTTATTCACTAGATTTTTAGATTCACTTGTTGATAAGACATGTATTTGTTGTTCATAATTTTTATCTTTACCTTGTCCTTCTTCTTCCTCTTTTCAAAGAATACCTTTCAGCATTTCATAGAATACTGGTTTGGTGGTGATGAGCTCCTTTAGCTTTTTCTTATCTGTGAAGTTCTTTATCTGACCTTCAATTCTGAATAACAGCTTTGCTGGGTAATCTTGGTTGTAGGTTCTTGCTATTCATCACTATGAATATTTCTTGCCACTCCCATGTGGCCTGTATAGTTTCTGTTGAGAAATCAGCTGACAGTCATATGGGTGCTCCCTTGTAGGTAACTAACTGTTCTTCTCTTGCTGCTTTCAAGATTCTTTGTCTTTTGCCCTTAGCATTTTAATTATGATGTGTCTTGGTGTGGTCCTCTTTGAATTCCTCGTTTGGGGTTCTCTGCACTTCCTGGACTCGTAAGTCCGTTTCTTTCACCAGGTGGGGGAAGTCTGCAGTCATTATTTTTTCAAATAGGTTTTTCAGTATCTTGTTCTCTCTCTTCCTCTGGCACCCCCATAATTCTAATGTTGGTATACTTGAGGTTGTCCAAGAGCCTCCTTACACTATCTTCATATTTTTGGATTCTTTTTTTCTTTTCCATTTGAGTGTTTTTTGCTTCTTTGTATTTCAAATCTTTGTGTTGATTCTTGTGATCCTGTAGTCACTGTTAGATCTCTGTATAATATCTTTTATTTCAGTCAGTGTATGCTTAATTTCTAGTTGTTCCTTTTTTATATTCTCGCGGGTCTTGTTAAATTTATCAGCCTTTTCTAGAAAATTCTTGAAAAACCTTATAACTGTGGTTTTGAACTCTTTATCCGGTCGTTTGCTTTCCACCATTTCATTCATTTGTGATCTTTTTCTCTGTCTCTGCATTGTGGCTGCTTCCCTGAGTTGATAAAGTGGCTTTGTGTGGTAGGTGTCCTATGGGGCCCAGTGGCACAGCCTCCCCAGCTACCTGAGGTGGACACTCTTGGTGGACCCCTTTGTGCGCTGTGTGCACAGTCTTGTTGTAGTTAAGCCTTGATTGTTATTGTTATCACTGGGAGGAATTGACCTCCAGGCCAATTGGTTGTGAGGATCAGCTGTGTCTATGCTGGGAGAGCTGCTGTGCTGGAGACAACCTTATGGGAGAAGAAGACTTGGAAAAATCCTCTGTGCTCAGCTTGGATGGGGCGGAGTCTCAGGGTGGAGCAGACAGAACTGGTTTCCCATCAGCCCTGCCCTAATAGGCTCCTGTGTCTTAGTGTTCCGTGGTAATCGCTGCAAGCACCTCTAAGAGAAAGCCACCCTTGAGTTCCACCTGCTGCCAGACAGTCAAGTTTCTCCCCAAATAAGTCTGGGTCCCCAGAGTCTCACCCAGAACTGGAGTTCAGTGCAGTCAGGAGCTTTTGTCTCCCTCCTGCTTGAGAAAGCCAGCTATGTGTACTCAGCTGCCCACCCTGTGCACATGCCTCTGCCTTTCACAGTTCCTGAGTCTCAGTGTGCTTTTCTCTTTCCTGACAGTCCAGTTTTACGCCATACGAGTCTGGGTCCCCAGAGTCTCGTTCAGAACTGGAGTTCAGCACAGTCGGGGACTTTTGTCTCCCTCCTGCTTGAGAAAGCCAGCTGCACACTCAGCCACCTATCCTCTCCACATGCATCTTAGTATCTCTGCCTCCTGCAGCTCCTCTGAGTCTCAGTGTGCTTTTCTCTTTCCTTCTAGTTGTAGAATTTCCACTCAGCTACTTGCTGTGGTTCTGGATGATGTCCGTTTTGTCTTTTAGTTGTAGTTTTGAAATTGTTGTGCGAGGCAGCAGTTTAGGTGTTTACCTATGCCACATCTTGGTTTCTCTATCCCACCTCTTTATAAAAGACTAGAGGCCCAGTGCATGAAATTTGTGTATGGAGCCTGCATCCTCTCCAATCTGGGACCCCTTGGGGGATGTCCAACTGCCTGTTCAGGGATTAGGCCTAAACAGGCAGTCAGACATCCCTCTCACAATCTGGGACTTCTGGCTCCTAACCACTAACTTGCCTGCCAGCCTGATCACACCCTAACTGTTCCCCTGCCAACCTGATTGACGCCTAACTGCTCCCCTGCAAGCCTGATTGCCCCCAACTGCCCTCCCCTGCTGGACTAATTTTGCCCCCAACTGCCCTCCCCTGCAGGCCTGGTCATCTCCAACTGCCTTACCCTGCAGGCATGGTTGCCCCCAGCTACTCTCCCCCACAGGCCTGGTCCCCCCCCCAACTGCCCTCTCCTGCCAACCTGGTCCTTCCCCTGCCAACCTGGTTGCCCCAAATGCCCTCCCCTGTAGGACTGGTTGCCCCAACTGCTCTCCCCTGCCAACCTGGTCGCCCCCAATTGCCCTCCCCTGCCAGCCTGATTGCCCACAACTGCCCTCCGCTGCCAGCCATCTTGTGATGACATTGTGCAAGGGCGTGATACCACCTAGGCTTTTATTATATAGAATGTTAGAAGTTCCACAATGTGTAGCTGAAGTAAAGAGCTGAGCAATGGATTAATCAACTACCTTATTCCACGCATTTAAATTGTTACTCTGTTTTTATTTTTGTCTGGGTGAAAGATGAGGGTTCAGAACAAAGGAGGAAGATCCAAAAAATGAGGCCAGGCAAGAAAGATTCCCAGTAACCTCCACACTATTCTGCTGCTGCCTAGCTAAAAGATTGCTTTTACCAGACTCCTTTGCAACTGTGTAGCCATCTAACTGATGGTCAATGACGTATAAAAATCTTAAAAGAGCCCTACTCAGTTTGGTGCAGTGGATAGAGCATCAGCCTGTGGACTGAAGGGTCCCGGTTTGATGCCGGTCAAGTGCACATGCCAGGGTTGAGGGCTCGATCCCCAGAACGGAGCATGCGGGAGGCAGCTGATCCATGATTCTCTCTCATCATGGATGCTTCTTTCTTCCTCTCTTTGTGAAATCAATGAAAATATACATACTTTTAAAAAATCTTAAAAGAGAAAGGGGCACATTTTCTTCCTCCTCATCCCTCCTTTCTGCTGCTGGGAACTCCAATGTGATGCCCCAGGCTCCAGGAGCCATCCTAAAATGACTCAGGACAGCAGTGATGCACTCAGACAGGCAAGACAAAAGATTGGAGGCTGGGTGCTCAGTGTGGGCTCTACGTCCGAGGCTACCAACTCAAGGTAACATTTCACGACAGAGAGAAACAAACTTTTACCATTAAAGCAACTGTTATTTTGGGGATTTTCTGCTATATTTAAGCAAATCTAATTGAAAGTGACATAGCAAGAATAATGAACTAAATATATCATACCAAAGAGCTTGGGTTTCTGCTTTAATAATGAAAAGCCACTGAAGAATTGTGAGCAAATATGCTAAAAACAAAGTATATAACACTCAGAAAGGTCAATCAACATTACCAAGTATATAAATATCTTCACTGAGTTTCAAAGGTCGATCAAGAAAAAGTAGCAATTTTATAAATGGTGTTGAGAAACTGAGCCAGTTATGAATTGGCTACTGACTAATTTAATATACTGGAAGGGTGGACCTGAGGTCAATTACTTAGAGTCCCATAGGTAGCACTATAAGAACAAGACTAAGGACTAAGAATATGATATTAAAAAAATGGCCAAGATATAAGAAAAAATAAAAGTTCGTAAAAATGAAAACATTTTAAATAAAAAGCGAGGCCAATCACAAGAAATACTTACCAATAAATTCTGATAAAATTAAACTATTTTATCTAAATTATCAGGCCATTAATTTATTAATACATCAAGACTATTTGTACCTGGCTGCTTAGCTACCGAAGGGGGTTCTATGGAACAGAAAAAAACAGGTTCTGGAATCTCCACCCCAGCCAATAAAAGTCTCTCTGCTTCACTGTTGTGTCTCTGCTTCTTTTCTCCCTCCCTTTCGGCTCGACGAGCTGCAGCTAGTGCGCTGGACTTGGATGAGACAATGGTATCTCCAGTGGCTGTCTGCAAACAAGGAAGATGCCTTGGAATAAAACAGGCTGTAGGCAAGCACTCTTTCCACCAAGATTAATGAAATAAGAAAAAATTTAATATGGCACTTTCATCAGTTCTTAAGAGACAAATTCCTAAAGCTCATTATAACTTGGCACAGGTAAATCTAATTTAACCTGTATAAGAATCCTATCCAAAATACTGCTGTAGTAAGTCTAACAATGACACAATACACCCAAAATACATATCCAAAATTCATTTGACAAAACAAATGTACTTTCCTAAATTTTCAATCATATAAAGACAAGTGAGGTAGAAGTCCATTACAGTGTACAGAATACCCTGACCATGCAAAAGTGACAGTAGCTTCCTTGTAGACTTCAGTTATTTTTAAAAACTGTAATTTTACTTTTAAACTTACCTATTGTGGAGTTCTGTGCCAGTTTTTGTCTATGTAAAGATATTCCACTGAACACTAGCTCAGATTTCTGTAACTCTCTCAAATACATACAAGTTCTGCCTTCAGACGGACAGAGAAGCCACTGTGATGCCAGCAGTCCAGTTTCCGGACCATGGGAACTTTCTATAAGGATTTTAAATCTTGCAATTTCATAAAGAGTTCAAAATGTTAAAAGTAACAACGTTTATCCTAAATGCCAAATATACCAAAGTTTAATGAGTAACTGTACTTGATTTAATACATATAAAAGTGGAATGTCCTTAGTTTTAACCCATCAAAAGCATATACAGATAGCATCACGTGTTTTCAGCCTATTAAAGTTATGGAGTGCCTAAATTCATTGGTCTAAGGACTAAGAGTAGAGGAAGAGAGACGAAAATCCTTGCCCTCATGGAGACTTCATTTCCAAAATATCCTAAGTTAATGCCTCATCTGTTATAAGGTTAGGTGAAATTGTGTGCAGTGATCAAAATAAGAAAACATCCAATAGCAATAATAATGTTTTATATAATCTTAAAATGTATATATGCATACATGATTAGTATATTATTTTACTTGGATTTGAACTTTATATGAATACAATCCATACTGCTAATCATTTTCTGCAATTTCCTTTCTATTAAATGTATGAGATTCAACTGTTTAATGACTATGCTACACAATATTTATGATTCCACTACTACTGATGGACATTTAGATTATTTATGGGTTGTTTTTTTTTTTTTAATATATATTTTATTCATTTCTTTACCGAGAGGAAGATAGAAGGATAGAGAGTTAGAAACATGGATGAGAGAGAAACACTGATCAGCCGCCTCCTACAGGGGATGTGCCCGCAACCAAGGTATATGTCCTTGACCGGAATCAAACCTGGGACCTTTCAGTCTGCAGGCTGACACTCTATCTACTGAGCCAAACCAGTTAGGGCTATTTATGGGTTTTTAATATTATAAAATACCTATTTCAAAAATCTTTACTGTTGAGAATATTACAGATGTCCCCCCTTTTCCACCCATAGTCCCCCTCTACCCAATTCTTAGAGAAACCATTCCACTACTTACATGTTTAAGTCCAACAGTCAAAGCAATGTTACCAGCAGTCAGTGAAGGGATTTCTACATGTTGGTCAGCAAATGGCAAAAGCAGACGACTTATTCTCTCCCTGTAATAGCACGATTTATGTTAGTAGAAGTATTTTTAAAGAAACAAGTACAGTTTTAGAAAATAATCTAAGCTTCTACTTACGTGCAGTTTCCATTAATATTATGGATGGCCAACTGGGGTTTTATCATGCCCGAGTAAATGCGCATAAATACCAGTGGTCCCCTCTGCTTGTCATGGAGAACTTTAAATGCCAGTGCACATAGGTCATCCTTATACCACTGCCTAGAAAAAGTAAGGAGACATTCCAAACAAGCCTGTAAAATACACTTCCAATAGATCCAGATCAGATCATAATCGCTGCACAAACTTAATCTTGATGTCCTCCAAAGAGCCTTCATATCTTCTAGTTTAGCTACCCAGACTGATTAAACAATGCCAGTAGCCCACTTCCTCCATTGAATTATTAATTCCTCAAAACTAAAAACAATGGGGTCTCTTCCAAATATTACCTCAATTTGCAAATAATCCCATAACCGAGAGTTTCCTCCTCAAAAATATATTCCTAGGAACATCACAGCACTTTCTCAAAAAAACCTGTACAGGGTAAATAAATACTTTCCAACTATTGGTTTTACACTCTCCTCCCATTTTCTCTCCAGTCATATCCTCCTACATAATAAAGAGGTAATAAGCAAATTGACCCTCACACCCTCACAAGATGGCTGCCTACGACCAGGCCAGAAGGGGGGTTAGTGAGGGACGACCAAATGACTAAATAGCAGGCTGTGGGGGGTGACCAGGCCAGCATGGGGGAGGGTTGGGGGCAACCAGGCCGGCAGAGGGCACAAATAAGAGGTCACGCTGGTGGGAGGGGGTAGTTGGGGGCGATTAGGCTGGCAAGGGGGCAGTGAGGAGTGACTAGGCCAGCGGAGGGAGCAGTTGGGAGTGACCAGGCCAGCAGAGGGCAGTTGGAGGTGACCAGGCTAGCGGGGGGGGGGGGGCAGTAAGGGGTGACCAGGTCAGCAAGGAGGGGGCAGTTGGGGGCAACTTGGCCAGTAGTGGGGGTAGTTAGGGGCGACCAGGCTGGTGTGTGGGTGGGGGGGCAGTGAGAGGCGATCAGCTAGCAGGGGAGCAGTAAAGGGTGACCAGGTCGGCAGGTGGAGGCGACCTGGCTGGCAGCAGAGGGCGGGGGGGGGGGGGCAGTTAGGGGCAACCAGGCAGGCAGGCAGGTGAGCAATTAGGAGCCCA
This sequence comes from Antrozous pallidus, assembly GCA_027563665.1. Lineage (NCBI taxonomy): Eukaryota > Metazoa > Chordata > Mammalia > Chiroptera > Vespertilionidae > Antrozous > Antrozous pallidus. The sequence continues at coordinate 41,491,992 of CM050512.1, forward strand.
CAGTCCAGGATATTGAGAGGGATGTCCGACTGCCAGTTTAGGCCCAATCCCAGGGATCAACAGCCAGACATTCCCCAAGAGGTTCCAGAGATTGGAGAGGGTGCAGGCTAGGTTGAGGTGACACCTCCTACCCCCCGCCCCCCCGGCACCACATGCACAAATTTCATGCACCAGGCCTTTAGTAACCATATAAATATACACTTCAAATTTGAACTTACATTTATAAGCCAACATTCTTACAGAATAATGTCCTCAAATTGGTGTTGATAGGATTTCGTGTACAAGCACATTTTTCTTAGGAAAAGCTATTTTCATTACTTTCAAAGGAGTGCATGACTCAATGTAGATTAGACATTTCTATTACAGCAATTCTCCAATCTGATTCCTCCAATTTTTAACTTTATCTAATAAATCCTTATATAGAAAGCTTAAACTAGGCACTGTTCCATGTGCTTTTTAAACATTAACTCATTTGATTCTTGTAACAATCCTCTGAGATAGACCCTACTCTCTGCAATTCACAGGTAAGAGGTTAAGCAAATTGGAAGAGGTAGAATTTAAACCCAGGTAGAACACAGTCCATGCACACAATAACTTTGTTGTAATGCCTCTCCAATTGAGAGAGATGAAAACTGGTTAATTTCCTAGTTAAAAGTATTAAAGTCCAGTTTCACCTGCCATTTTGCACAACACTCAGATTAGAGGACTTATAGTAAGTACAAAGTTGTTAGTGGTAATAGAAGTCAAACAATAACCTTTCCTTAAAGCTACAAAGTATTTTGAGCTCATAAAAAAATCTTGAAATCAAGGATATAAATATATTTATCAGATGTTCCTTCTTTTTTTTTTAAACTAAAATATCAGGGCCAACATATGTTTACACAGCAATAAATCCATATTCTTCGCTCTATCTGTAAACGCAGCAGGTTACAAGAGATAATAAATGTCCCTTCCAAGTGAAAATTACTATGGCACTGTATTATATGATCTGCAATGATACTTTTTACCAATGTGATTAAAAAATGGTGATTCGACGCTATGGCAGTTTAGTCTATGTACCTGCATACTCACAGAAATTCATAGTTGCGCTCTTCAGGTGAAGGCAAGTACATAGTAACAGCATCTAACAAGGGCTGGACCCCTTTGTTTTTCAGGGCGCTTCCACAAAGCACGGGCACTGCTGTCTGAGCAAGTGTTACTCTGCGTATTGCATTCTGTAGCTAGAAAGCAGAGGTATAAATACGTATTTTATGTGACCATAAAATGGTCACCTATATGCACTATACTGTGTCAACCAAAATAGCTCAGAATTAGATGTCTTTCTTAACCAACCACGTAAAACATACTTCCATCATTCTTTATGGCCTTATTCTTTGTTTTTCTTTATAACATTAATTGCTACCCGGTATAGTAGATACATATTTATTAGTTTATTGTCTGTCTCCCCTTCTATTAAATATAAAGTTTATAAGAATTATAGTAAGGTCCCATGAAAACACAGCTAAATCCCAGAAACTAGAAAAGTACTTACAATAAAGTAGGTATTTAAAAATATTTATTGAATAAATGAGCTCATATATTTGTGATTTTATCTTGATAATCTAATAAACTGGTAAGAATTTAAAATGTGAGTTATAATTTCTTCAAATGGAATAGATCCATATTAAATAAAATCCAAAAGAAAATAAGAAATCAAAGTAGAAATTTTTGAAAGACCTCAAAAAACAAGAAAAGCTTAGTTTTACCTGCAAGCTACTGGTAAGAGAAATGGTGGGTCAATTCTACTTTAGACTGTAAACTCTTTGAAAACAGAAGTCATGTCATGTGACTGTAAGGCATAATAAACAACACACTTAAGCACTCAAATACTAACCAATAAAATATTGTCAAAATTATGGCATTTCATTCAAAAGAAAAATGTTTTTTTGTACCTCAAGTAATTTCAAATGGCTCAAAATTAATCTACAGATCTTGTGTTTTTCTTTATTTTTTGGGAAAATAACTAAATGAATTTGCTGGCCTCATCTTGGATCCCATTATACATATTACCATTGAAAAACACTTTTTTTTGGTAACTCTTATGTTTCATCAAGGAAATAAAGAGCAAATTTGCCAAATTCACGGGAGAAGAGTCCTGGCAGGAAAAAAACAAAACAAAAAACAGGAATGCTTTAAAAAAAAATCTGTCATAATTTAATTATTACTATATTTTACTTGCCCAGTCTCTGGTTTAATGTTTTTCAAAACAAAACAAAACAAAAAAAGACCTGCAATGAGTTTCCAATAAAAATTAAAGGAGATTTTTAAAAAAATGTTCCGATTACAATGATTATTGTAGTTTGAAAAACCAGGAAATTTTAAATAAAAAATTTCAATCTCTGATTTCCCTAAAAATACTTAAGAGAAATGGTTACAATGAAGAAAAAAGATTGAGAATGAACAATTAACTTCTCCTGATTCAATACAAGTAAAAAAGATATATTTCTAATTTTGTAAAATATAATAAAAAATAATCACACAATTATTAAGTAGCTGCATGAGTAGTGGCTTTATCTCAATGTTCTTCTAATTTTTGTTTTAAGTCAGCATAGTTTCCAATGCTATGCAAAGTCAGAAAAACAAAAACAACACAAAACACAGAAAGCAAAGTATGTCCAATTAGTAAAACTTGGTAAAAGTAAATGAATAATAAAATTTACCTTTTCAGCTGGGAGCAGATCAAAATTTTCACTAAATTCTCCTAAAACCAAGTCAGCAAATTCATCATCCAAATCTGCAATCTATAAAGAAAGGGTTTAGTTCTATAACTTGTATTTGTTGTCCAACTATTAACTTAAGCTAAATACTCTAAATATAGATTATCCAAATATTTCAAGACAGCTCCTTGATCTATCTAACTTATCCAGGCCAAAGACTTCTTCCTATTTCCTAAAAAAAGTTTTTCTTTCAAAGGAAAGGAGACTGAAATTGAAGACATGTTATTATGAGTTTCCTAAATTCATGGGAAGCCTGAGCCAGATTAAGCATAACATTAAATTGGTATCTACTCAGAGTGTTCAAAAAAAAATGCACAATTTATAGTCAATGATTACATATACAACAGATTGCTATTTTTAGCTAAATTTGGGGGTCTTAGTTCATAAGAAAGTTATCTGGTACTCCTCTAACACTCTGAATGTTCATAAGACCTTCTGAGAAAGTCAAACTAAAAGGACTAATCTTATTGTAACTAATGCTACGCTAAGGAAACACATTTAAGTTGAGGTAGTAGACTTAATTTCAATAATAAAAATGCAGAGAACCAAGATGGCGGCATAGGTAAAACACCTATCTTGCCATCATACTCAGCAATTTTAATACTACAACTTAACAAAAGAACAAACATCTTCCAGAATCACCAGAAAGCTGGCCGAGTGAAAATTTCACAAATAAAAGTGAAGATAAGACACTGTGACTTGGAGGAGCGGCGGCGGACATCACTGAAAGATTCGCACGGAGAGAGGTTTGGAGGAGCACGCCAGCGGATAGGGCGGGCGGCTGAAAACCGGCCAGTTTTCTCGAACGGGGAGACAAAGACATCCCACTGGACTGATTCTCCAGCTCTGGGCGAAGTCCAGGGAACCCACTATCATACGGGGTGAAAACTGGACAGTGGGAGGGCACGCTGAAGCTCGGGTGCTGCAGGAGTCTCCCGGCTTGTGGAGAAGGCAGCTTGCACAAACAGCTCAGCTATGTGACCTCGCAGAGAGCGCTCTGCGACTTGCTCTCTCATTTGGGAAACCGTCAGACTGCTTTGCTTTACGACCCTGGGTGAGGCGTTGGGCGTGCAGACTCATTTGGGGAGAATCTGAATTCACCGGCACCTGGTAGAGCCTGGCAGCGGCTCTCTCTTGCCACACCCTGGGGCCGCATAGGGCGGAGCTAACGCTGTCTGCTTGGCCTGGAGACTCTGCCATCCAACCTGAGCACAGCTGAACTTCACAGACAATTGGCCTGGAGGTCAACCCCTCCAAGTGCTAACAACGATTAACCTGAGCTTAACTTCAATAAGACTATGCAACCCATATCCACCTCAGGTAACTAGGGAGGCTGAGCCACTGTCCTTAGTAGGAAGTCTACCACACAAAGCTAATTGATCAACTCAGGGAAGCAGCCACCCTGCAGAGACATGGAAAGAAATCAGATATGAAAGAAATGGAGGAAAAAAAACGACTGGATATGGAATTCAAAACCACGGTTATAGCGTTTTTCGAGGTTCCAACAAAAGGTCGAGGCCTATAAGGAAATAAGCAAGACCACAAAGGAAATGAATGAGTCCTACAAGGAAATGAACAAGACCCTCAAGGATATAAACGAGACCTGGAAGGAAATGATCAAGACCAACGTGGAAATGAATGAGTCCTACAAGGAAATGAAGGAGACCCTCAAGGATATAAAGGAGACTCTCAAGGATATGAAAAAAGACCAACCAGAAATTAAGCATACACTGACTGAAATAAAAAATATTATACAAAGACCTAAAAGTGCTCTGGAGCACCCCAAGAACCAAGTTCAAGATTTGAAATACAAAGAGGTAAAATCCAGTCAGCTGAAAAAGCAAGAAACCAAAAGAATCCAACATATTGAAGATAGTGTAAGGGGCCTCTGGGACAACCTCAAGCATACCAACATCTGAATTATAGGGGTGCCAGAAAAAGAGAGAGACCAAGACAATGAAAACCTTTTTGAAGAAATAGTAACCGAAAACTTCCTACACCTGGTGAAAGAAATTGACTTAGGAGTCCAAGAAGCGCACCGAACCCCAATATATAGGAACCCTAAGAGGACCACACCAAGGCACATCACAATTAAAATGCCAAGAGCAAAAGACAAAGAGAGAATAATAAAAGCAGCAAGAGAGAAACAGTTGGTTACCTATAAGGGAGCACCCATACGATTGTCAGCGGATTTCTCAGCAGAAACGATGCAGGCCAGACGGGAGTGGCAAGAAATATTCAAAGTGATGAACAGCAAGAATCTATAACCAAGATTACTCTATCCAGCAAAGCTATCATTCAGAAGTGAAGGTCAGATGAAGTGCTTCGCAGATAAGAAAAAGCTAAAGGAGTTCATCACCACCAAACCAACATTATATGAAATGCTGAAAGATATTCTTTAAGAAGAGGAAGAAGAAAAAGGTAAAAATATAAATTATGAACAACAAATACACATCTATCAACAAATGAACATAAAAGTCAAGTGAATTGATAGGCTGTTGAACAGGATAAACTGGTGAATATAACAGAGATATGGACATAGGGAATGGACTGACAATTCTTGGGGAGAAAAGGGTTGTGGGAAGTGCATCAAGAGAATGGACAAAAATCTTGCAACAATGGGAGAGGACAGTGGGGAGGGGGAGGCGAGGGTGGAGGGTGGGATACATACAGGGTGGAGGAGAGCTATATGGGGATAAAAAGGGAAAACAATGTAATTAATAAACTGAACAATAAAGATTAAAAAAAAAAAGAAAGAAAGAAATCAGATGTGACAGAAATGGAGGAAAAAAAAACGATTGGACATGGAATTCAAAACCACGGTTATAGGGCTTCTCAAGAGGCTCCAACAAAAGGTCAAAGCCTATAAGGAAATAAGCAAGACTGCAAAGGAAATGAATGAGTCCTACAAGGAAATGAACGAGACCCTCAAGGACATGAATGAGACCTGCAAGGAAATAATCAAGACCAACGTGGAAATGAATGAGTCCTACAAGGAAATGAAGGAGACCCTCAAGGATATAAAGGAGACTCTCAAGGATATGAAAAAGGACCAACCAGAAATTAAGTACACACTGACTGAAATAAAAAATATTATACAAAGACCTAAAAGTGCTCTGGAGCACCCCAAGAACCAAGTTCAAGATTTGAAATACAAAGAGGTAAAATCCACTCAGCTGAAAAAGCAAGAAACCAAAAGAATCCAACATATTGAAGATAGTGTAAGGGGCCTCTGGGACAACCTCAAGCATACCAACATCTGAATTATAGGGGTGCCAGAAAAAGAGAGAGACCAAGACAATGAAAACCTATTTGAAGAAATAGTGACCGAAAACTTCCCACACCTAGTGAAAGAAATTGACTTACGAGTCCAAGAAGCGCACCGAACCCCAATATATAGGAACCCTAAGAGGACCACACCAAGGCACATCATAATTAAAATGCCAAGAGCAAAAGATAAAGAGAGAATATTAAAAGCAGCAAGAGAAAAACAGTTAGTTACCTATAACGGAGCACCCATACGATTGTCAGCGGATTTCTCAACAGAAACGATGCAGGCCAGACGTGAGTGGCAAGAAATATTCAAAGTGATGAACAGCAAGAATCTACAACCAAGATTACTCTATCCAGCAAAGTTATCATGCAGAATTGAAGGTCAGATAAAGTGCTTCGCAGATAAGAAAAAGCTAAAGGAGTTCATCACCACCAAACCAATACTATATGAAATGCTGAAAGATATTCTTTAAGAAGAGGAAGAAGAAAAAGATAAAAGTGTAAATTAGGAACAACAAATACACATCTATCAACAAATGAATCTAAAAATCAAGTGAATTAATAAGCTGATGAACATGATAAACTGGTGAATGTAACAGAATCATGGACATAGAGAGGGAATGGACTGACAACTCTTGGGGAGAATGGGGGTGTGGAAAGTGCAGCAAGAGACTGGACAAAAATCATGCAACTATGGCAGAGGACAGTGGAGGGGGGTGAGGGCGGAGGGTGGGATGGGTACCAGGTGGAGGGGAACTATAGGGTGAAAAAAAAAGGGGGAACAATGTAATTAATAAACTGAACAATAAAGATAAAAAAATAAATAAATAAAATAAATAATAAAAATGCTTTATCTACTTCATGTCCTTTTCATAATCATTTGCCATTATAAAATAGAACTCAGCTGACAATAAAATTAATAAAACAGTTTCAAAAGATTATAATAGTATTAAAGAATAAAAATTGAAAATATGAGGAGAAAAGCAGACTTTTAATAGCCAACTAATGTAAAAATGTACCAAACTACTAGAGCTATCTCATATAAATGGAATCATACAGTATTTGTCTTTTGTGATTGGCTTATTTCAATTAGAAAGTTTAATGTCCTCAAGTTTTATTAATAATGTATCATGTCAGAATTTCCTTCCATTATAACACTGACTACTATCCCATTGTGTGTATATATCACATTTTATTTATCCATCCGTTGATAAATACCTTCCACCTTTGGGCTGTTATAAATAATGCTGCTATGAACAAGGATGTGCAAATATCTCTTTGAAACCCTGCTTCCAATTTTTTCAGTTATAAACCCAGAAGTGGAATTGCTAGATCACATGTTAATTCTATTTTCAATTTTCTGAGGAACCACTATACTGTTTTTCATCAGACCTAGGGTTACAACTTCTCTACATCCTTACAAGTTACTTTGTTTTTTGATAGAAGCCATTCTAACATGTGTGATGTGGTGTTAACTCTCTAATTCTACACATATGTATGTATTCCTTATCATTAACTCTTTATATTACCTCCTGATAGTATATAATGAAAATAAAGATAATTTGAGCCTTTAATGTCCTAGAGCATATGCAAGTTTATGCTGATATCTCAGATTATAAAATCCTCCTTAGGTTTATTCTGATAGCCCTTTTACATAAATCAAAATAGAACCTCAAAGGAAAACCAATTATGCACCCAATTAATAAATGTCAATTCCACTTTTTTCCTTTTTATGTGCCATCACCCCAAATTAGAGAAGCAGTATGAGTTCTAGCTCTAAACAGACAGATCTGGGTTCAAATCCCAGCTCTGCTATTTATTAGCTATATGACAACTTAATTTACCATTGTAAGCCTCTGTTTCCTCATCTGTAAAATGGGGATAATATATGCTGTTCTGAGGATTAAATAATATATGTAAAGCACTTGAGTTAGATCATGTCTTTAATATTATCCAATAATAAAATTAATAATGACCATTATCATGTGCATAATAAAGTTGAAAATTACTATATAATGGGAAAGAATTACTTCAAAAATAACTTCATACAAAAGATGAATGGAAATAATTAATTATAACTTTGACCGGTTTAATTTAGAAGAAAATCAAAGAGTTCAGACTCAAATGTTCTTCTTTACCTTAAAATTCAGGGAGTTTATTTAAGATGTTTTACTTAATTGTCCTCTAAACTAGCAATATCATATAAATATTATAAATAATAATTTCTATTTTCTATTAAAATGTTGAGGGTAAAATGAGGTCTAAAATTATATATCAACTATAAAATGATGGTTTTTAAATTTTTTAAATAATTTGACATCTGGTCAAGTAAAAGACAGACATACCTTTTGACCTGGCAATTCCACTCCTAGGTTTCACTCTAAACAAATTCTTACATATGTGCACAGAACATACAAAGATGTTCATAGCAACACTGTTTGTAACAGCAAAAAAATAAATAAAAAGGTAACAACCTCAAAGCTTATCCACAGGAAAACAAACAATAAATTATGGAAAGCCCCAGTGGATAGAACTTCGGCCTGCGGACTAAAAGCTCCCAGGTTCAATTCTGGTCATGGGCATGTACATTGGTTGCAGGCACATCCCCAGTAGGAGGTGTATAAGAAGCAGCAGATGGATGTTTCTCTCTTAGTGATGTTTCTCTTTATCCCTTGTTGGAGACCGGGTGTAAGTTGACAAAGTCTTTGCATCTGAAGGGGCTGATAAAATCAGCCCCCAACCCACATAGTGTCCCCCGATTTGTTTTGATGGCGATTTCTAGTCGTCAGCAGAATACGAGTGACCTTATGTTGTTTACCAGAAATCGGTAATTATTTACTGAGATATGCTGTACCAAGAATTTGGCTTCGTGCATGCTTTTTCTTTCTTAGAGATTAAGAGGAACAGAGAGTGCATCCCTTGCGGCTGACCTCCCAGTCAGTGTTTGTGTATAAAAGGTATCACGCAGTTGATAAAGCTGCTGCAGGCTGACAATGACTTGCAGCCCTCCCAATCCCGCTTTCTTGTCTTTCTTGTCTTAATTCCCACCTCTCTACCTCAGACTGGTTCACCTGTCAGGCTGGGACTGACAATTCCTCTCCCATCCTCTCTATAAAAAAATGAATCTGTATTAATATATATGTATATATATTTAAAAAATTAATTATGGTATAATCATATATTGGCACACTGTATAAGACTGAAAATGAGTGAAGTATAATCACACATAACATGGAAGAATCTCCAACACAATGCTGAACAATGTAATAAAATACAAAAAGTATCATTCCATCTATATAAAGTTCAAAACCATGAAAAACTATGTTCTTTTGTTTCATATTTTTATTTCAGAGAGGAAGGGAGAGAGATAGAGATAAAAAAAAAAATCAATGATGAGAGAAAAATCATTGATTGGCTGCCTCCTGCACACCCCCTACTTGAGGATGGAGCCCACAACCCAGGCATGTGCCCTGACCAGGAATCAAACCGTGACCTCCTGATCATAGTTAACACTCAACCACTGAGCTATACCAGCTGTACTACGTTCTTTAAGGATATATACATTTGTGGTAAACCATTAAAAAAAAGCAAATGAAAGATAAACTCTACAATCAATACAGTGGTAGGGAAAATAGATAATTAGTGGAAGGGAGAGAGATGAATAGGAAGTGGCACACGGAGATTCAAGAGCATTGCTAATGTTCTGTATCTTAAGCCAGGTGATATTCATTTCATTAGTCTTATATCTTATATTTTCCATATGTAATTTTATATTATATTTCACAATAAAATATTTTTGTAAGTTTATAAATATTTGTGCAACTTTAAACTCAAAGTATTATTTTACTTGTTCAATTAAGGCATTCCTTGCTTCAGTAGCCTCCTCCAGCAATTTAGGATCACTCTTTTCCAAGAGGGGTTTTCTCTCAAAGTCTTTTCCATCATCTGAATTGGAATTCCAAAGAAGTTTTTCTTTGTTCACTACATCCACTACTCCTTTGAAAGTTTTGGCTTCACCAATTGGTAACTATAAATTAGAGTAAGATTAACATTATTAAATGATCACTCAATTAGAATGGCATTGGTGATAAATCTTATCTTTCCTCACTTTCCCCCAAACATCCATTATCATTATCACAATCTACCTATTTTTTAAATTTATATTCTAACTTCTTCCAAAAATGATTTGAAGTAGCTTCAGAATATGTATGTTACAATAAAATAAACTGATGAGAAAACTGAGGAGTTGTTACTATTGATTAACCAAATATTAACCAACCAACCTGTAAAAGCAAAGGCTTTGCCTTCAACTTCTCTCTGATGGTTTCAACTGCATAATTAAAACTGTAGAAAGCAAAATAATTATACAGTAGTTAAAAATGTTAAAGTTTTAAAAACAAGTTTAAGAATGTTCTCTAAAAGTATAACCCTTTTCATGGCTTCCAATGTACACCACTTCAGTTTCCATAAGACTTTTTGGAAAAAAAAAATTTTTTTAATGTCAATTTCAGATAATAGTATCACTTACTATTATCTGAAATTGACATTAAAAAAAATTACCAGAATCCTGCCACATAAGTATTTAAGGTATTATTTTTCTTAACCTCACCTTAACTGAAATTTGAAGTTAAGGCTACCTGAATTGATCAAGATCACTGATAATAAATTACAGTTAGGATTCAAATGCAAGATTTGGTATTACACATCAAGGATTCTTCTAATAACTGCATTTGCTATTACACATGGCTACCAAGAGCCAGCCTTTCTATACTTTTATCTTAGGCATTCTTAATATTAGCTGCTATGCTGTTCATTTCTGTACTAAGAGTGGAGTTGGCTACCTATGGCATACTGTCATCTTTGGCACATATGCTGACTTATTCTGGTACCAATGTCTTTGACAAACCAGCCTAGTATCCAGTCACTTTCCTCCCCATCATCACAGGTGCTGTAAGTCAAATAAGTTAGTACTTACGTCTACCTCAAGTACCTCCAAATAGAAATGGGTCAGAACTTAAGCCTCACATATTCTGAAAGTTGTACTTTTACTAATCAAGACAAAAGTCCTTTAAAACAACAGCCTTTAGAATTACTGTCAAGAGTTATATAAACAGAGCATACTGTGTGGTTTTAGGAAGAAATTGTTTTGTTTCTGCCATTCTCACACCACAGACCAGCACCTCTCCCTGTCAGATTTCCCTAGAATCCTTTATATTCTTGATTGTCTCCCTTTTACAATTTCTCTAAATCCTTCCTATATTCTTGATTCTCTAAATTCTGAATTATGTTCTAAGAATAATGTGTCAAGTTGGATTACCACTCTGTAAGTCTCCGAGCATTATCACAACATTTCAGCATTCACTCTTTGCACTATATACAGGTCTTAAACATCTACATTCTCCTCTCCCAGTTCTCTTCAATGGAGAGCATATTACCTAGTAGGAGCCAAAGAAAATCAGGGGACAAGGAAGAATGTTGTTCTCTGAGGCAACTACAAGAAACAATTTGGTATCCTCTACCTTTAGCAATGATAGGAAGCACCATAACCTCCAGCAACACATACAGGGCCAACACCATACAGCTCTAAATAGAACCAACGGAACCAGCAAGACATCACTGTCAGGAGCCTAGAAAATAGTCTCCCTACATTAGAATCAGGATGGGTCATCATCGATGAGCTCTCTATTAATCTCACAGTATTATTTAACCTATGATTAAGCTGCTTTCACTCTTTTTTAATGGGACTGGAGAGATTTCATGGGATATTTATACTTTATAGGGAATAGGTATTTCTAAATTTAAGTTATAATCCATTAGAAGCTCAAATTGAATTCTTACTTTAATAAGCCAAGGAAATATACTTTAAACAAATACCTTGCTCCAGTTTTGTCCATCTTGTTTAAAAAACAGATTCGAGGTATTTTGTGTTTATCAGCTTGCCTCCATACTGTGAGGGTTTGTGCCTAATGCAAAGAGCACATGTGGGGAAAAAAATAACTGTTACTACACATGGAATAAAGAGACCCAAGATTCTATTATTGGGCCTTATTCTAGCATGGAATTATTGCCACTGCACTTACACTTCTAGACTCATTTTTTTATTTTTTGCTATCAGGTTAGCATAGCTAAGAATGTAAGGAAGTGTGATAAAAAAGTAAGCTTCAAACTTAGAATAATGCTTTGGGTGACCTAGGTTACCACACCAAGAGAGTTAATACTTGAGAGTTAACAAGAGAGGGAGGTGGAGGGAGACTGTTCTATTTTATTTTACTACGGCATATTTTTTACCTCTACACCGGCAGAGGCGTCAAATACAGCCACTGCACCATCCAGCACTCTTAGGCAGCGTTCAACCTCCAAGGTAAAGTCCACATGACCTAAGAAAGAGATGGAAAATATCACACTTAAAATCTTAAAACAAAAAAAATGTGTTCCTCAGCAATCCCATTTTTGGGATATATATAAGAAAATTGACAGTATTACCTAACCGGTTTGGCTCAATGGATAGAGTGTCGGCCTGCGCACTCGAGGGTCCCAGGTTCGATCCCAGTCAAGGGTATGTACCTTGGTTGCAGGCACATCCCCAGTGGGGGGTGTGCAGGAGGTAGCTGATCAATGTTTCTCTCTCATTGATGTTTCTCTCTATCCCTCTCACTTTCTCTCTGTAAAAAAAATCAATAAAACATATTAAGAGAATTGAGAGTATAAAAAAGATATCTGCATAGCTATGCTCATAGCAGCACTATTCACAACAGCCAAGAGGTGGCAGCAACCTTAATGTCCACTAATGGATAAACGGTACATATACAAAATGTTGTACCTATATGAAATGTGTTACCTATGTACAATGGAATTCTATGTAGTTTTAAAAAGAAAGGAAATACTATCATATGCTACAGCATAAACGAACCTTGAAGGACTTTATGCTAAGTGACATAAGCCACTCACAAAACAACAGATATTGTATGATTCTACTAATATGAGGTATGAAAAAGTAGTCATTCCATAGCTATAGAATTAGAATGGCGGTTACCAGGAGTGGTAGAGACAAAAAAGAATAGTTTAAAGGGTACAGAGATGAAAAAGTTCTGAAGATCTGGTTCATAATAGCATCAATATACTTGACACTACTTAATCATACACTTAAAATGGTTAAGATGACAAATTTTATACGTTTTTTTTTTTACCATAATTTAAGAAAACACATACACAAACAAAACCCTGAAATGACACAGCTTCACTGCTAGAAAAGCACCATACCTGGTGTATCAATTAGATTGACTCTGTACCCTTTCCAATCAAATGTAACAGCAGCTGACTGAATAGTAATGCCTCTTTCTCGCTCTTGAGCCATGAAATCTGTCACCGTGTCTCCATCATCAACATCTAATCAGGAAAAAGATGACAACGTATGCTTAATCACAGGAGCATTTTCTTGGTATCTGATGTCTACTTAACAATTTAATTTTGCTTTAAAAAATTGTTTATTAAATATTTGGTTTAATATTGAGTTCTTAATCATTCTCTAAACAAATCTTTATTCTAGAAAAAGCTTTTTCAGCATGATTAGCAATTTTCCCATAAAAACAATTTTTCTGCAACAACTGGGATTCAAGTATATTAAATATTTTAATTTTACTGAACCATATACCATATACTTCTTTTATTTTTTCCTAGTTTAACTTTTTATTTTTTAACATTAACTTTTAGTTTTCTTTATCTGATGCCCACCCCCAGCAGAGCAGTGCAATGAAAGAGCACAGACAGATCCAGATTTAAATCCTAACTTTACCACTTACTACTCTGTGATCTGGACCAAGCTGCTTAACCCACTTTGTGAAATCAGGCTAATGAAGCCAACCTTGCTGGGTTATTACAAGAATGAAATGAGACTATATATACATGAAATACCTAGCTCAATAAGTGTTAAGTAAATGGAACACTGTAGAAAAATTCCTCCCAAGTGTTTCTTTATAAACCCTTCTTAATACTAAATTTTAAAAAAGGGGGATGGGGATAGGTGGGAGGAACTTATTTTTACAAATTCTAATAAAGTCTTGGTAGAACTTCTATAGCATAGTCATGAATAAAGTTCATCCTGACAACTGAAAAGGCCACTAAAATTAATTTGCAGTAAACTTTTTCAAAATTCATTAATTTATTTTTAAAATTATAGTTATATTCAATATTATTTTTGTATTAGTTTTAGGTGTACAGCAGTGACTAGACAATCGTATACTTCACAAAGTGTTCCCCCTCGTTATTTCCAGTACCACCTGGCACCATACATAGTCATTATAATATTACTAGCTATATTCTCTATGCTATACTTTACATTCTGTGATTATTTTGTAAGTACCAATTTGTACTTCTTAATCGCTTCACCTTTTTCACCCAGCCCCTAAGCCCCTGCCCTAAAATTCTTGACATATATTTTATCCTGATTAAATTTATATAATCAATTATATAAATGAAAAAAATAAGGACTGATTAAAATAAATGAGAAAAAAAAAAAGGACTTCCAGTCAAGATGGCATAGTAGGTAAATACTGTTTTCCTCTTTCAATGACATCAAAATTACAATTAAATTCTAGAACAATCATCATTGAAAAGCAACTGAAGACTAGCTAAACAGAAGCCTTACAAACTAAGGATATAAAGCCACGTTGAGACTAGTGAGTGGGGAAAGACACAGAATGGGCAGGTCCCACACCCAAAGTGGTTCCCCCTGAGGAGCAAGGAGTCCCAGCTCAGCACCGACTCCCTAGCCCAGGGCTCCAGTGCCAGTAGGAGTCGCCATCACATACAGCTGTGAAAACCAGCAGGGACTGTGTCCTAGTGAGATGGAGGACAGCTGGAGACCAGGCGTCCACTTCCACTCACTCACTCACACACTCATGTGCCCTGGGCCCCAACGCAGAGGCAGCAGCTTGGAAAGCATCAGAACACCTGGGAGGAACTGAATTGACTAGCTTTAGAGTGAGGGCTGAAGGAGCAGGGGTCTGAGATGCAAGTGCTGGCAGGCCCCCTGTTTCTCTGTTGAGCCCAACCCCAACCAGCAGGTATAGCCCAGGCAGCACTGTATCTGTGCTCTCCGTCAACCTGGCTAACACCGCATGCCCTGCCCTGGTGATTACCCGAGACCTGCCTCACTCAACTTGTGCACCCAAGCAAACCTCTTCCAGCAGCTTTTTTAAACAAGTGGTTCTGCCTGGTTCCACCTGCAGACTTTCCTAAAATCTCTCGAAGGTCCCAAACCCCAAACAAGCAGCAGCTGGCCTTGGGGTGCCTTAAACCTCTAGCTAAGTGGCCCCAAGCCTGGCACAAATGGTGACTGTTCTCAGCTTGCATTGTAACTCCCATCCGGTGACCACAGTCTGGCATAAACAGTGACCAGTCTTGTTTAGAAGTGACCACAGCTTCAACTCAGTGACCACAGCCCAGCGCAAATGGCAGCTCACATCCGTAGTGCCACCAAAGGGCCCAAGCCCAGACTTGTGGCAGACAGCCTGGCCTCTCCAAAATGCCTCTAAGCCCAGCAAATGCCAACCAACCACAGATTTAGTTTGTAGTTCCTACCAGGTAGATCCAACTTGGGCATAAACTGCAGCTGACCTTGTCCAGCACCAAAGTCTCTCCCAAGAGCTTCAAGAGCCACCACATCTGGTGGCCAGCTTCAGAACACAAGAGAGCACCACCCGACCGGCTCCACACACCACACACAAGAAGGGTGGACTCGGCCATCGCCAGAGTCCCACTAATATTTCACCTAAAAGAACTAGAAAAAGAACAATGTAAAAAAAAGCCCACTGTCAGAAGGAAATAATAAAAACCAGAGAAGTAAATGAAACAGAGAACAAAAAGACAATAGAAATATTAATGCAGCAAAGAGCGGGTTCTTTGAAAAGATTAATAAAATTGACAAACCACAATGACCGGTTTGGGTCAGTGGTTGGAGAAGAACACTGAGGAGGTTTAGAATCTTCCTTCGAAATGCACTCTACTGAGGAAAGATTACAAGAATCCAGAGAAATGGTTTTCAATACAGTGTACTTCGAAAAAAAAAAAAATCACTGCAGGGCTCTGGAAAAAGATACTCATTTCCACTTCGGGTATTATGGAGCTGATGACCATAATTTGTAAATTTCAAAACAAATTATTTTACCAGTGATAAAGAAAGGCACTTTATAGTGATAAAAGGGTTGATTCAGAGAAACATAACAATCATAAACGTGTATGAGTCAAACACACCATCCAAGCATCGTACCTCAGACTTGCTGAACATCCAAGCCATACAGACCTGTTGAAGCTTAATTTCCAGAGTGGAATAAGGTCATGGTTATTTAAAAACAAAACAAAACAAACAAACAAAAAAAACAAACAAAAAGCTACATGGGGTTTCAAATGTGAATGTCTGGTCAAGAACAACAGTTTTTGACATGTTATAATTAAAAAAAAAAATAAATCAAAAACTTATGTAAATACTACTACTACTGCGGGGTAAAAATTAACAAAATCCTTTATTTCTCTGCATGGTAATCTGACCTCCGGTTAACTTTTTGGTTTTCTTCTAGAAAACAGAAGTATGTCAACTATGTAGCTAGGCAACACAACTTTTTGGGAAAATGTTGATTGGTAAGCTACACCTGAATTGGGAAGGACTATAAAGGTATTATATATACCTCATGGAGATACACAGCTTTAGGTTTCCCTGACTAGGGCATGGCATGTCCCTGTGGGAAACCCTAAAGGAAGTCCATGGTACTAGAAGAGAGATTCATAGAAAAATAACTTTGCTTGGAAATAAACTGCTGTCATAACTTAAAAAAAAAAAAAGAGAAAGTCATTTCTAGAGAGCATAAGTCTTGTAAGCCAGAATGGCGCCTATGAATCTTGTTACTTTGCAATTAACAATCACTTCTGGTCAAAGATGACAGTTCCCAGAGAGCCATATGGGCTGCTTTAAGAACTCCTACCAAAGAAACAGCTTTTGCTGATCTGCTGGTAAGTTATGGTTTCTGCCTTATCGTTTGAATAGGCCAGTTGCCCACACTGTGACATAAGATAGTCTCATGAGTCTGAATATTTAGTTGAACCTAGAAAGACCCGTTAGTGGGTATAGCAACTACCTTATTTTTATGTTGTGGTTTAGATAATAGTGCCTCCATGCCATCCTCAAGATCTCTAGGTTGACTTCTTAATTAAAATATTTTCCAATGATGTTTTTGCTAACGGGGGATAGAGAGAGGAGGAATCCATTCTAACCTCCCAGTGATCTTGTGTATCCAGAATAGTACAATATTCTTTCTGTGGTAGTAGTTTTGCCTGCATCAATATGAGCCATAATTCCAATATTACGGATTCTGGTTAAAAGGGAGAAAAAAAGACATGTGTTATCAGTTGGACATTACTAAAACTGTAAAACCAAAATATGCTGTGCAAATTTTGAAGCTGGTACAAAAATTAGAAAAACAGAAAACATATCCCAACCACGGTATTCTGATAAAATACATGTCAAAAGAGCTAACTACAATCTTATGAATATCTTATATTTATTTCTATGAAAAGTGTGCTCTTCCTACATTAAAATTTTTATCTTTCAATTGTGAAAATAGCTTTTAAGATACATAACATCCTATCTAATAAAAGAGTAACATGCAATTTGACCGTACCTTCACTACGCTACTAGCCAATCAGGAGTGGGGGAGTGGGGCCGCAGCACACGAGAGGCTGGCAGGGTTGGGGCCACGGCACTCGAGACGGGAGGCCGGTGGGGGCGAGGCCGTGGTGCGCAGGACGGGAGGCCGGCACGGCGCGCAATGCGCGGCTGCCAAGTGCGGAGTGCCCATGGCGCTGGGCGGTTGCCACCAGGGCTAAGGGCCAGGCTGGGGGGGGCTGGGGGGGGCCCCCCCCAAGGCGTCAGGTGAGCACGGGGCCCCCAGAGTTGGGCGGTCGCTAGGCAGTCACCGAGTGGTTGCCAGCAGCCAGGGCTAAGGCCAAGGCCAGGTGGGCGGGGCAAAGGTGGCCGGGGCAGAGCCAGCCATAAGCCCCATTGCAGGGTGATGGCTGGGTGCCCAAGGGCTAAAGCTTCGGCCAGGGGTGAGGTGTCAGTAGGACATCCCTTGAGGGCTCCCAGTATGTGAGAGGGGGCAGGTTGGGCTGAGGGATCACCTACCCACAGTGCACGAATTTCATGCACCGGGCCCCTAGTGTATTTATAATTAGGTAGGGCAAAAATAACAGAAATTAGAGCATTTACTAACAATGCTGATTAACCCCATGAGAGAAACCTGTAACTTTTCATGGCAGCCTATGGTAAAGACAAAATCAATGAAAAGACAATACTTACTTAGCAATGGGAGGATTGATGATGGAACGAAGAGATTTGATATCATTTCCTAGTAAACCTAATGAAAAAAGATTTAAAATTAAACTGTTTAGGAAATTTCCCTTTAATTTACAGATGAAATTACAATAATTTTAAGCAGATTCTGTAATTCTAATTAAAGTAAAATCTAAGCTAAATAGAAGTCTCACGTACCTAAAATTTAATTTCCTGAAACTTCTAAAGAAAGCTATATGTGCAATAAAACAAAGTTTTTAAACATTAATTTCTAAATCACATCCTTAGAAAAATAGATTTACCCCACTCTCTGCTACACCTACAATTCCATAATAGAGCTGTAGATTTAGAATTTAATGCTCATAAAAATAACCTTAAGGCAGTATACCTTGACTAAAGAAAAATACAAAATGCAGTCCTATAAACCTGCATTATCAAGACTTGGAAAGCTAAGAGTGAGCCTCCTGACAGCTGATGATGAATTTCTGTACAACTTGGAACTACCTTCCTTCAGTAATCCCAAGGACAAAATACCTTTAGAGTCAGGCTGGGAGGCACTACTGAACAGAAGCTATAATAATCTAATACTTCTAAAAGGCCAAGTAGCATTTCTGGAATAAAAAAGTCCATAATGTCTATGTTTAACTCTATGTTTAACCAGAAATGTACTAGAAAATCAATTTACAAAATATTATTATATTTTATTAATATTAAAACAATGCGTTTACACTTACAAATATAATCTAGACATTCCTGCTATTTAAACCAGTTTCCCCAAATTTCTATAATACGAATTCTATTATATTTTGGAAACTTCATGGAGGTGTGAAGATAGATAATCTGTATTGCTCCGGATAATTTTGCATGAACAAAATACAGCAACTTAGATTCACACCAATTATGCAGGCCATTAAATTCACATGCCCTTACAAGTCACAAAGACAATTAGTATTTTTACTCTGTTTTTTTCTCTCTCACGTGACAAAGATGGTAATGAGAACAGCAAAAGAATAAAACTAGTTTCAAGTCTCCCATATGCTTGCTTACTTCAAACACATGAACATTCAGAATTGGGGCAGTCAGTTCCTCGGGCTCCCAGCTTTAACTTTTTCTATTTTTTATTTTTTTCATAGAATTTTTATTTTATTTTCATTATACAAAATAAATCGATTACCAGATTGTATATACAAAATAATTAGCCATTCGCATGCAATAAACATTAATGTTCCAAGAAAAATGATTTTAAATATATTACCAAGACTATACACACAGTATATCACAAAAGTAAACAATATTAAATATTAAAAATCTGCAAATAACAGGATTACTTCTATTATATTCTAACGTATTTTTTGGTCTGGCTCTATTTTTGTTCATCAATTTATGTTGTTCATTATAGTCTATAAATGGGTGAGATCTTGTGATGTTTATCTTCTGCTGACTGGCTTATTTCACTTACTACAGTGGTTGGCAAACCATGGCTCGCGAGCCACATTCGGCTCTTTGGTCCCTTGAGTGTGGCTCTTCCACAAAATACCACGTGCGGACACACACGTACAGGGTGAATGAAGGAGTAACCTAATTAGGTTAATAATAATGTACCTACCTATATAGTTTAAGTTTAAAAAACTTGGCTCTAAAAATAAATTTCAATCATTGTTCTGTTGATATTTGGCTCTGTTGACTACGGAGTTTGCCGACCACTGACTTAGTATAATGCTCTCCAGGTCCATCCATGTTATTGCAAATGGTAAGAGTTCCTTCTTTTTCGTGGCAGCACAGTATTCCATTGTGTAGATGTACCACAGTTTGCTAATCCACTTATCTGCTGATGGGCACTTAGGCTGTTATAAATTGTGCTGCTCTTAACCTAGGGGTGCATATATTCTTTCTGACTGGTTTTCCTGATTTCTTGGGATATATTCCTAGAAGTGGGATCACTGGGTCAAATGGGAGTTCCATTTTTAACTTTTTGAGGAAACTCCATACTGTTCTCCATAGTGGCTGCACCAGTCTGCATTCCCACCAGCAGTGCAAGAGTTCCTTTTTCTCTACATCCTCACCAGCACTTGTCATTTGTTGATTTGTTGATGATAGCCATTCTGACAGGTGTGAGATGGTACCATATTGTTGTTTTGATTTGCATCTCTCGGATAATTAGTGACTTTGAGCATGCTCTCATATGTTTCCTGGCCTTCTGTATGTCCTCTTTTGAAAAGTGTCTATTTAGGTACTTTGCCCTTTTTTGAATGGGTTGTTTATCCTCCTTTTGTTATATTGTATAAGGCTCCCAGCTTTTACTGGCTTATTAGCTACCCTAAACTATCCCAGATAGACAGTTAACCAAACTACTCTCAAGAACCTTCAAAACAAATTATTCTGGTAAAGCTCTATTGACAGAAAATACTTTTGTATAAAAACCAGAAATGTACTAGAAAATCAATTACAGCAAGAGCACTCTACAAGTCGACTCACATGCTGAACTTTTGAGCCAGCTACTAAAGCTGACTCAACCCTTCCCTTCATTCGGCTTATTAGGATGACCAGCAGATGAAGAGCATGAGTAAGTCTATTGGTGTTCCCTCCTGACACCCATCGGAATACTCTCCACTCCTAATCATCTCAGGGAAATAGCCAAGAAGTAAAAGGAGCCACTCTTTCCAAAATGGTTGGAGCCCCCTAATCAGGGAGATGCTTACAAATGAGCAACTGGGGAAGGAAAGAAGAAAGAAGGAGAAGGAAGGGGGGGGAAAGGGAGAGAGGACAAGGAGAGACAGGGAGAGAAGAAGGGGGAAAAGGAGAAGATAAGGGGAGAGGTAGAGAGAAGAAAGCAAGCAATGTAAGTAAGATGAGAAGAATCTAACAGTATTACCTGGCAGGGAACTGTAACTTCTTCCAAGAGACACAGGTGGCTTTATTCTTTTTAAACTTGCTCTTATTCTAGAGCAATACATAGTCTAGTAAGGAGAAAAAGAAACATTACCTTTGTTAGCATGTACTTTTAACATTCTAACTATGCTTTGTCAAAGGACAAAATATTTTGAATCTCCTTAAAGTAGTCCCAATTAACTCCAATTCTTTTTAAAAGTGATAACCCAGATTATATTACTGAAAAGACAAAGAATAAAATTAATACTAGTTTGCTATTTTAAGCTGACCTTAGGCGCCAGTTCTAGACCTGCAGCATTATCATCACAGAGAACATGATAGCAAGATAAGCTCTCAGAACCCACTTCTAAGGGAATCAGAAGCTGTGGAGATGGGGCAGAACAACCCGTGTTGTAACAAGCTCTCCAGGTGATTCTGATAGCTACAGTTTGAGAACCAGATCTTGAAGTTTCCAGAGACTCATTAATGTTAAAAAGATCTCTGACCCTGGCTACTCCTTAGTTCTTCTCTACAACTGCTAAGAGCTGGTGGGGGTCATGAACTCTAAAACTATTGGCTATTTTCAGGATTTATAAGAATGCCTACAAATTAAAATTACCTGGAAAGCTTTTAAAAAAAAACTTTTGGGCCCTAGCTGGTTTGGTTCAGTGAATAGAACGTTCACCTGTGGACTGAAAGGTCCCAGGTTCAATTCCAGTCAAGGGTACATGCCCGGGTTGTGGGCTCCATCCCGAGTGGGGGGTGTACAGGATTCTCTCTCATCAATGTTTCTCTCTCTCTCTCCCTCTCCCTTCCTCTTTGAAATCAACTTTTAAAATTTTAGGGGCTGACATTTTAAAAAGTTGCCCAGGTATCTTCGAATGGTCCCACATAGATACGGAATATTCTCCATCCCAATTTATATTTAGACCACTAGGTACACATTTAATATATTTGGAATTGTTACAGTTAGATTATGTAATGATTTGGGACTGTTACAATCTGTCTTTTAAAATATAAAAGCTTGTGCCTTCCATATTATTTCTTCATTAGTTACCAAGTTTCTAGCAATAAAGCACTACTGTCCTAAGAAAATATTTTAAAAGTAAAGAAGAAACTCAGACCTATTAAAATTTTCACCAAGGTAATGATCAAGGTAAGACAGGGTGTGTAATATGAAAGCATCAGCAATGAAAACACTGAAGAAAAACTGTAATTGTGCCATTAATGACCTCAAAATGAAATACAGAAATAAATATTCTTCAAAATGCTGCAAAGATTATTTTAAAGCAGTAAAATGAGTTTATAAACTAATGATAAGGCATGCCTCTTCTTAGTTACAGGTTCTTCCATACCTGTAAAAAGATATATATACATATACACACACACACACACACACACACACACACACACATATGCGGGGTCTTTGGGAAATGAAATTGTTTCAGTATATTTAATTTTACAAGAAAAACTTACACAAATGTGCAAACTGGATATTTTCTTATGATTCACTGCAAATATCCTCAAGTTAAACAACATCTTGGCCCTCTAAACTATTATCATCTGAAAAAGAAATATACAAGATTATAAAACTAAGTTTACATATTACATATTTAAGTAAGGCATATGTAGATATGTGGTAAAAATGCATTACTTTTAAAAAGTAGGAACAATATTTTTAGCTATGAAAAACAATGTATTTTTCAGAAAATTGAAATTCTGACTAAACATGAGGAATATGGTCCCAAGCTTAAAATGTTACTTGTTCTTTTCGGCATGCTTTTTATTCTTCAAAAATATATATAGTATAGAAAAAGGTTTATTGAAATTATTAAAAATATATCAGATCAACCAAAAATTTTATGAAAAATGTATACAATTAAGTACAGAAAGATTAAACATCTACCTACATGCTGGTAAGTTCTCATTGGTAATACAACTTTTTTATTTATCTGTATATTCTAATTTTTCTACCATAAATATGTAAAAAATATACCAAAACAAGTCCTCTTCTATAATTATAGAAACTAAGCATCTTTAGTTTTAAAACATTTACTAAATTATTCACTGTTTCAAGTACACCATCAAAGCTATGAGAAATGTATGGAAACATTTGATTGGATGGAGAGACAAAAACAGATAGGGTTAAACCAGTGCCTAATGTTATACAAGAAGCCATGTCTAAATGACTATTATTCCTCTTAAATTTGCTTTTTTCTGTATCTTAAGACAGAAATATTCACTATCCATATTTACAAAATCACCAAATCCTTTTGATTTTATTTCCTAAATATATCTTGAATCCATTCCCTCTTCTTCATTTCTAACACCAAAGTGCAGGATGTTTGCAAAATCATGCATGTTAGATCTCTTCTAAAATAGAACAATGGATTCTAACATAACAGAACAGAAAAATTCCACTAATCTGATTTGATTTCACATTGCAACTAACCTTTAAGAAACTATCACATGTCCAAGCCTATTACAGCGTCTACAATTTTCAGAAAAGATAATTAAAATAATCTTTTCTTTCCCAATCATATATACATGTATGAATAAGGCTGAATCTTCTTACACTTCAACCAAAAATTTTAAAAAAAG
Source organism: Antrozous pallidus (assembly GCA_027563665.1). Lineage (NCBI taxonomy): Eukaryota > Metazoa > Chordata > Mammalia > Chiroptera > Vespertilionidae > Antrozous > Antrozous pallidus. The sequence goes on from CM050512.1 coordinate 41,515,833, forward strand.
AATATATATATATGTAAATATATATATATAGTAACATAAATACAGAAACAGGAATGAGATGCCAGCTGTTTTCTACTAAATCAGACATTAAAGAGACTTACAAAACTGTAAACCAATGTAAAGCACTCTTCAAACTACTGTTTTGGAAAATGGGCATTTTTCATAAAACTTATTATTTACATTAACATTTAATAGACATATAACTTTTTAATGAGTGACAAATATTTTAACATTTTGCTTTAATTTATAATATTTGAATATCAATTATAACTCATATAAACAAACCACTCTGGAGTTCTGAATCATTTTTAAGAGTGTGAAGGGTTCCTATAGACCAAAAATTTTGAGACACTTATTCCAACACTATGTTTCCCAAAAAGAAGGCCCATCATTATTTTAGGTTATAGACACACACACAAAAAAATGTTTACTAAATAAATATTAGAAAAAATGGCCAACAAATCCTGTGACTTTATAGACAGTGTTATTTAAGATGATGCGAAATTAAATTAATTTACATAAAACAGTTTATGGGGAAATGTTCAGTAAATAATATAGTAAAATATTAAATAACACAGGTGACATTCATCATGACCAGTCTTCAAAGATAGTACTCAAATCACTAAAGTGGGAAATGCTGTTTTAATCCATTAACACATACCTTCAAATAAACATCTTGTTACTTCCTTTCTTAAGGTTTTTAACTTGGTAAGTCTATCCCCAACCACCTCCACAGCGTTGTCCTCTCCTACTCCCTGCTCTACCCTGGGGAGCTTTAGCCAAAATCCCCAGACACACCAGCTCTGACACCTTTGCACCGGTGCGTGCTGCCACTGCCTGGGAGCATCCTGGAATTCCCAAAGCCCTCCCCCGGCAAATTCCTACTCTATCTTCAAGCTCCAACGTGCAAGCCTTCCCCAGTTTCCTACAAAGTTTTTAATACCATCGTCTTGATGTTTTTCTAACACTTGGAATTTACATATACTCATGACAAATATGATATTTACAATTTCTCTCCACTACTGTGAGCTCCCCAAAAGGAAGGATTTTCTACCAGCATGCCTTGCACAGGTCTCTCTCTCTTTTTTTTTTTTTTTTTTTTTTTACCTATAGTCATTCACGGCCTCAGTGATTTTCTTCTTCCCTATGGGTAGAAGAATGGCATCCTACCAGTGTTGAGTTTTCCATCCTAACTCATTGCGGCATTCATTCATCCTTAGATCTTGGAGAACACTCAAGTGCTCACTAAAAGTCGTTGAACACCTGATGGTACAATTAGGGCTGCTGCATCCCTGAAGGTCAGCGGTGCCCGAGGCGGGCAAGGTCTTAAGCGCGCGGGAGTCGCACCGAGCGGTCCAGCACCCACCTGGCATTCAGGCGCATCCCGGAGGCCAGCTTTTTCCCTCGGGGCTGTTGTGAGCGGGGTCCGAGCCGCGCAAAAGTCTGCACAGACCGCAAGTCACAACGTCCGCTTGCCTCGGGGAACGCCTTCGTACCTCCTCTAAAACCGAACCTACAGCCTCTCGCTTCCGCCGCACTGGCCCGGCCGCTGCAGCCCACTACTTCCGATGGTGTAACACCCAAATGCCCCCGACCAACAACTTCCGCTCTTCTCGCTAAAAGCGGAGAACAGACTCTCGGAACGAATGCGTCGAGCTTTCGCCGGAGCCGGTCGTTTTAGAAGTGTCCCTTTCCTGTCGCGAGTTGCGAAGAGTTGGTTCGCGAGTCTCGGAGACCCGAGAATTGAGAACTTCTTCGCGCCCGGGAGACTGCACCCGGCGGCCCGGCGGCCGTCACCATGGTGAGGGGGTGGCCTCTGGAGCTCGCTACGCGGGGCGTCAGAGTTGGTGGGGTCGAGGGTCCCCGGGGCGCTGGGGGTGGGGAGAGGAGGTGGTAGGCGGAAGTGAGGTTCAGCTGAGGAGAATAGGGTAGACTTGGAGGGGTCGGCTCCGTGGGCTGAACAGAAACCTTAACACTGGGGACACAGAACGCGGTATTTGCCAGACAGAGCACAAGCTTGAGAGCAAGACAGGATTCACTCTGTTAAATTTCTCGTTCCGCCACGTGTTGCGTGGCCATCGGTGCCAGAACCTAGCGCTAACCTTGTGGGGTAGGCATTAATCTCGCCTCCACGTCATTTTACTGAGTAAACTGAGGGCATACCTTGTCTCTGGCCAAGCACCTGCTGAGTGGCGCAGCCCGGCTCACAGCCAAACCTGACCGCCAGACTCCACTACAACTGCAGTCTGTTTCTGTGCGACATGGCATTCCACCTACCTTGCTCAAAGTTTTACGTGACAGCAGTTGAAAACACCACACCTGATGCATAGGACCTTGTTACTTAGCATTATTCTCCGTGGGGTTGGCTTTTTATCATTTTATTTTTGCAGTATTAAAATACAGATGGACTGGGGCTGCATATTGAAACAAAACTGGCGTATAAAATAGGCAAAGGGAAGACACTGGGGCGGGGAGGGGGGCAGGTGGGGACATGTGCTATGGGGTAAGGGAGGCTGGGGGGAGAATATTGGGGGGGGGAGGAAAACATGTACTACTATTAAATGTAAGTTATATTGTAAATAAAATAGGCAAAGGCCATATCAGACATTGCTGGTGAAATGCAAAATAGTACAGCCACTTCAAAACATTTGACATATGTCCAAAGGAAAAACTAGGAGGAAACATATCCATCACCGGTCCATGGATAAACTAGTGGTGGTCTGTCCATACAATGGATACTATTTGGCAGCAAAGAAAAGGAAATGCTAATGTGACAATGTGGGGAATCTTTCACTTATGCTAAGAGAAAGCAGCTAAATGCAAAAGCTAAATATTGTGGATTCCATTTGCATTTCATTCTGGAAAACGGAAAACAAGAGCAAAAGAAACTAGATTGGAGGCAGTAAAAGGAATGACCTCCAAGTGGCACAAGACAACTTTCTGGGGATTGGAAATATTTTCTATCTTGATTTTGGTGCACTTAATACACTTAAACAAGTGTATTGTCTGTCAAAACTGATGACTGAGCTCCTGAATCAGACCAGCCCTTTTGTATAGTTAAGTGGATTTTGGACAGTTCCCTTCAGTAACAGTAACTTTCACTGAGATTATTAGGTGTATATCCTGATGCCTCATATCATCCAGGATCAAAATTTATTTAATGTACATCATGTCAATAGACTTAATACTGCAAATGTTATTTAAGAAAGAGAACGTTTGGGTGAAATAGAATCTTCTGTATTTCATATGTTGCTCAAAAGAAATTAAAGTTAACATTTTTTGTATCGTTATAGCCACAAAATGAGTATATTGAGTTACACCGGAAGCGCTATGGGTACCGTTTGGATTACCACGAGAAAAAGAGAAAGAAGGAAGGACGAGAGGCTCACGAACGTTCAAAGAAGGCAAAGAAGATGATTGGCCTGAAGGCTAAGCTCTACCATAAACAGCGCCATGCTGAGAAAATACAAATGAAAAAGACGTAAGCGATCATTTGTTGTAGCAAGTTAACTTTTGAGTGATAGTTATTAAAAATGATAATCTTGAATCTTTCCCTTTTTGGTAGTATCAAGATGCATGAAAAACGAAACACCAAACAGAAGAATGATGAAAAGACTCCACAAGGAGCAGTACCTGCCTATCTGCTGGACAGAGAGGGACAGTCCCGAGCTAAAGTGCTTTCCAATATGATTAAACAGAAACGAAAAGAGAAAGCGGTAAGCAATAAAAAAATTAAGACTTCTTTTTTGTTCAGGAGAATACTTAAAATCAAATTTGAGGAACTTGGGTTTTTTGTTTGTTTGTTTTGTTTTTGTTTGTTTTCAGTTTAATTGGAAACATGAAGTCCAACTATTCTCACTTAGATGTTTAAGTCTTTGTAAATTTCATATTATGTAAAATGTTTAAGTAATATTGCTTTCTCATCAGCCAGCAAGAACATTTTAGTATTCGTTTTCTTTAAAATTTATTAGAAAATAACATATCTTTAGTTTTTAAAAAATTATTTAAAAACAAAAAGTAAGCAATGAATCTCAAATTTAGTATTTTAACAGCTTCCTGTACTTGACAGTTCCTAATACTGTGCTATTGTGAAGGATGCAACTGCTGCTTGTTTATGCTGCCATGCAGTGTGTCACAATTGGTTTAAAAGTTAGATAGTGGAGCTTGAGCCGGTGTGGCTCAGTGGACAGAGCATTGGCCTGTGGACTGAAGGTCCCGGGTTTGATTCCAGGCACATGCCTGGGTTGCGGGCTCAATCCCCAGTGAGGGGCGTGCAGGAGGCAACTGATTAGTAATTCTCTCTCACTGAGGTCTGTCTCCCTCTTCCTTCCTCTCTGAAATCAATAAAAATACATTTATTTAAGAAAAAAAAGGTTGGATAGTGGAAAACACCTCCAAGTGATTAAACACAAAAATCCAGCAATTAAAATTTTTTTTCTGGATTGTGCTTAGTGTTAAATTCTGCTAAAAAATGGAGGAAAAGGCATATATACTGTTTTCATACACCCAGTGATAGATTGATAGAAATCCAGGAAGCAGTCAGATATGTAGTAACTGTATTTAAAGAACCTAATAGTCTCTAAATTTCATTTTTAAGATGTTACTGATTTTTTTGTTATGTAATTATCCAAAATTAGAATGATAGAACTTTAGCACCAAAAGAAACCGTAGAGGTTACCTAGCTAACCCCTCTTTATGAAGCGATTGGCGTCTAGGAGTTTGTAAATCATCTACATGGTCACGTATCTGTGAATTGGTAGAGCAGCCTCTAGGACCTTTGTGTTAGGAACAAGTCCAGAATTCGTTCTACTGTCTTGGACTGCTTCAGTTTTTTTCATAGAGCTTTTTGTGCATTCATCACCAGATAAAGTACAAAATATCTAGTGATGATTTTGTCTAGTAATGCATTCTAAAAATCCATTTGAGGTAGAAATACAAAGATGTTAAAAGACAGTCTTCTAGTTTTACACTTTCAGTAATAAGCACATATACTGCCTAGAGAAGTCATTGCCTTAGTACAGATAGTATTTTTCATCCATAACAAAGCTTTAAGATTTTTAGCTTAAGCAAACCATTTTATTTAATAACTAGAGGCCTGGTGCACGAAGTTCAGGCATGGGGCAGGGAGGGGGCGTTTCCTCAGCCCAGCCTGCACCCTCTCCAATCTGGGACCCCACGGGGGATGTCCGGCAGTCGGACAACTCTCACAATCCGGGACTACTGGCTCCTAACCACACCACATGCCTGATTACCCTTAACCACTTCTGCCTACCAGCCTGATCACCCCCTAACCACTCTCCTGACATCCCAATTGACACCTAACTGCTCCCCTGCCAGCCCAGTTGCCCCCAAGTGCCCTCCCCTACAGGCCATCTTGTGACAGTTTGGGAGCAGCCATCTTGTGATGATGTGGGGATGGCCATCTTGTGATGCGAGGGTGTGAGGTTCAATTTGCATGTTATGCCATTATTATATAGAAGCCTATGATGTACCTATTATATAGATGTACCTGTGATATATTAACTAGTTTCAACTATTCAGGGGTTTGTGAGGAAACAGTGCAGACCTCTAGAAAACATTGGAGCCATGATCTTGTTGGTTAAGGAAAAAAGTGAATTACTGCTTTGTACAACTAAAACATGCATGACTTCTTATTCTCATAGTCTTTTACTAACAATGTAAGTTTTAAGTTTTAACTATGGTCTATTTTTAGGGAAAATGGGAAGTCCCTCTACCCAAAGTTCGTGCCCAGGGAGAAACAGAGGTATTAAAAGTTATTCGAACAGGAAAGAGAAAGAAAAAAGCATGGAAGAGGATGGTTACTAAAGTCTGCTTTGTTGGAGATGGCTTTACTCGAAAACCACCTAAATATGAAAGATTCATTAGGCCAATGGTAAGTCCCTTGCAAGAGTGCAGTGGCTTAAATATTAATTCCTGTATTAAACCAGATAAAGTACATTACAGTTTCCTGAAATTCCTAGGTTGATACAAAATATAGGTTGAAAGATTTTCAGATTGTTTTTGTTATCTTAAATTAGTGATAAAGGATTGCTTAGGAGTTTTCCACTATCATCAAAATCTTATCTTTTTAAAAAATCTTTATTGTTCAGTTTATTAATTACATTGTTTCCCCCTTTATATCCCCTTATAGCTCCCCTGCACCCTGTACCCATCCCACCCTCCACCCTCACCTCCCCCTCCCCACTGTCCTCTCCCATTGTTGCAAGATTTTTGTCCAGTCTCTTGCTGTACTTCCCACACCCCTTTTCTCCCCAAGAATTGTCAGTCCATTCCCTCTCTATGTCCATGATTCTGTTATATTCACCAGTTTATCCTGTTCATCAGCCTATCAATTCACTTGATTTTTATATTCATTTGTTGATGGATGTGTATTTGTTGTTCATAATTTATATTTTTACTTTTTTCTTCTTAAAGAATATCTTTCAGCATTTCATATAGTACTGGTTTGGTGGTGATGAACTCCTTTAGCTTTTTCTTATCTGCGAAGCACTTTATCTGACCTTCAATTCTGAATGATAGCTTTGCTGGATAGAGTAATCTTGGTTGTAGATTCTTGCTATTCATCACTTTGAATATTTCTTGCCACTCCCATCTGGCCTGCATCGTTTCTGTTGAGAAATCTGCTGACAATCGTATGGGTGCTCCCTTATAGGTAACTAACTGTTTTTCTCTTGCTTTTAATATTCTCTCTTTATCTTTTGCTCTTGGCATTTTGATTATGATGTGTCTTGGTGTGGTCCTCTTTAGATTCCTATATTTTGGGGTTCTGTGTACTTCTTAGGCTTTTAAGTCAGTTTCTTTCACCAGGTGGGGGAAGTTTTCAGTCACTATTTCTTCAAGTAGGTTTTCATTACCTTGCTCTCTCTCTTTTTCTGGCACCCCAATAATTCTGATGTTGGTATGCTTGAGGTTGTCCCAGAGGCTCCTTACACTATCTTCAATTATCTGGATTCTTTTTGTTTCTTGCTTTTCTAGCTGAGTGGCTTTTGCTTCTTTGTATTTCAAATCTTTGACTTGGTTCTTGTGGCCTTCTGGACTGCTTTTAGGACTTTGTGTAATATTTTTTATTTCCGTCAGTGTATGCTTGATTTCTAGTTGGTCCTTTTTCATATCCGTGGGGGTCTCGTTCATATCCTTGTAGGTCTTGTTCATTTCCTTGTAGGTCTCATTCATTTCCTCCTTGGTCTTGCTCATTTCCTCATATTTCTCATTAAGTTCATTGGCCTTTTCTAAGAGCCTCTTGAAAAGCCTTATAACTGGTTTTGAACTCTTATGTCTAGTCGTCTTTTTTCCTCCATTTCTTTCACACCTGATTTCTTTCCATATCTCTGCATGGTGGCTGCTTTATGTGGTAGATGTCCTCTAAGGGTCAGTGGCACAGCCTTCCCAGTTACCTGAGGTGGGTACTCTTACTGCAATCCTTTATGGGTTGTACAGTATTTTTGAATTTAAGCCCAGCTTGTTGATGTTAGCCCTAGGAGGGTTTGACCTGCAGGCCAATTGGCTGTGCAGGGAAACTGTTCAGGTTGGATGGGCAGAGTCTCTGAGCTGAGCAGGCAGTGTCAGCGTCAGCTGTGTCCTATGCGGCGCACAGGTCTCTGTTGGGTGGTAATGGTTGCAGGCACCTCCAAGAGGAAGCCGCTAGTCTCTACCCTTTGCCAGACAACTCTGCCTTTCCCCAAGTGAGTCTGCACACCCAAAGTCTCGCCCAGAGTTGTAAAACAAAACAGTCCCCAGTGGTCTCCCAAAACGGGGCAAGTCACCAGGAAGCAAGTCACGCGTCTGTGCTGTCGCACACTTTACGCGCACAAACTGCTGTTCCAAGCAACCCAGATTCTCCTCAGGCTAGGAGACCTCTGCTGTGCCTGGCTTCCAGGGTGCGGACCCTGGACCTTGGACCTCGCCTGGCACTGGGGAATCCGTGCAGTGGGACGTCTCCGCCCTCCCCGTTGGCGAAATCCAGCCGGGATTGCTGCTGCCTACAGCCCGCGCGCGGCCACGGCTCCTAACCTCTTTGATTCCACACATATCTTCAAGGCTGCGCTCCGCTGCTCTTCTGAGTCTCAGTGTCCCACCTTTACTTTTATTTGTGGAGTTTTCACTCAGCCAGCTGTCCGGTGATTCTGGGTGATGTTTGTTTTGTTGTAGTTTTTGAATTGTTGCGCGGGGCAGAACAATAGGTAAACACCGATGCTGCCATCTTGGTTGCCCTCCAAAATCTTACCTTTTTATAAGAGACTTGAGATAAAGAATTTTCATTACAGTCAGTGAGTCTTAAATGACTTATTAGGATCTTCATTTCCACATGAAGTAATTTTACTCATTTAGTAAGTAATCTACTAAATGCCTGATTCTTGTTTGAGAGCAGTTAAATTTGAGTAGGGCTGTTTTCAAGAGTTAATTCTGGTTTACTAAGGGGAGTAGCTTAATGCTTTGAAAACATTCAGTATGCAAACATTGCATAAAGTTTAATGTAAAAGTGGGACTTGATTTTCTGTTGACAGCAGTAATGATCAAAACCAGTCAGCCTATTCCTCCCCTCCCCCCTGTCACAACCAAATATAATTGAAGATACATTTTTAAAGCTTTTAAACAGGCTGAATTATTCTCCCAACTGGGTATCCAGCCTGCTTAGAGGAACAAAGAATCAGAGAAAAGTTGGCAATGTTACTCTAGCTCTCGACCTGAATAATTTTCAATGGATTAAAATGTCAAACAGCCTGTTTCTATAAATAAAGTTCTATTGGAACACAGTCATGCCTGTTCATATTGTCCATGGCTTTTTTTTTTTTTCTGCAGAATTTGAGTAGTTTCAACAGAGACCATATGGCCTGCAAAGCTTCTAAAATACTTATTTAGGTCATTTATGGAAAACATCCTATCCAACCATCTCTAGCTTACATCATGGACTCCTGTTAATTTATTTCATTTTCATAATCTGCTAAATACATTTTGGTGATATTATCAGTTCTACAGGGAAAGAACATGCCAGTCAGGTTGTTCTAGACTTTCAGTAGCTTGGCAGATATTTTATTGTGAATTAATCAGATGGCATTCTGAATGGTTTCTTGTCAGCTTGATTAATGAGTCCTTTACTAAGAACTTGATTTAGTATCATTTGCTGTCGACCTCTATTTAGGTAATTATTGCATTCAAGAGACTGCAACGTGTTATGGCTTTTTAACACGCAACATTCCTAAAGACCACATCGAAGTGACTGGGTGCCTGGGGTCTCCCAGTCCTTGATCAGTGTTACCATCAGTGCAAAGAAAGCTAACAACTTCCATCATGGGAGTTAGCTGAGGTACTTAAAAGACTTGGAATCAGAATACTTAAATTTGATTCCATGCATTTACTTTTTTTTAACCTGTGAACAAGTCATTTAGCCTACTAATCTTTGTTTTAAAAACATAGGGGTAATTGTATTTATCCTGTAACTGAGATTTTTAGTCTGTAGAATTGTTTACTTTTACCTCTTTTGTTTTTGAGACTTGGAAAAGATAAGCAAAAAAAGACCATTACTCATTGTTAACATTTTAGACTCAAACATTCTTGTGTTTATCTTACTAGGGCTTACGTTTCAAGAAGGCCCATGTAACACATCCTGAACTGAAAGCGACCTTTTGCCTGCCAATACTTGGTGTAAAAAAGAATCCCTCCTCCCCACTTTATACAACCTTGGGTGTTATCACTAAAGGTACTGTCATCGAGGTGAACGTGAGTGAGTTGGGCCTTGTGACACAAGGAGGCAAGGTTATTTGGGGTAAGTAAATTTGTTAGTATGGGGATGCTGCTCTTGAAATCCTAAAAACAGAAATTTTCAAATTGGCATAAAGTACACAGCAAATTGTAATGTGGAATAGATAAGTTCACACTTGATGTAAAATCAGATTTAAATCTTTAGGAAGAATACTTTTTGTAGAAAAAGTAGTTACGAATATAATTTATTAGTTTTAGTTATATGAAATGTAGAAAAAGTAGTCACTGATATAATTTAACTTATTAGTTTTAGTTATATGAAATGTACTACATTGTTAAACTTTTGTGCTGTATTTAAAAAGAAATTAATTACCAGGGGAGATATGATTATAACTAAAAAATACTGGAATACAATAAATTAACCATGAGTGGGAGAAGGAAGGCATATATCAAAACAGTCACTCTTTCAGTGATAATGTATAACTAAAATGTCATGTAATTTTAAATTCCTTTTTCTCATTTTCTTACTTTTCTGCTTTTAGTGCTCAGATAGTCCTAAACTTGAATGTTCTTTGAAAGGGAAGAATCCTATATAATCCTATATAATAAAAGGCTAATATGCCTTCTACTGGGAATTGGACCAGGGAGGCAGGACCAGCCGGCTGACCAATCACAGCCCCTCCTCCTGGCCTGTGCCCCCCACCCTACCCCTATCGGGGTGGGTTGGCCAGACCCCATCCATGCACAAATTCGTGCACTGGACCTCTAGTATCTTCTATAACTTTTAAAAGTTTTTAGTTTTTATTAGCTAACATCCCTCTTTTTCTTCTTTTTTGTTTCCTTAGGAAAATATGCCCAGGTTACCAACAATCCTGAAAATGATGGGTGCATAAATGCAGTCTTACTGGTTTGACAGCAGTTTCATACAAAGAACTTGGTAATTAAGACTATGCACCAATCAGGAAAACTTTACTATGTTTCTGAGTGCTATCAAACAGCTTACATGTCTGCAGTCATCAAGAGAATTATTTATTCTATTGTAAAAAACATTAAAATGGCCCAGTTTTACAAATTGGTCTTTATTTTGGGGTCTGTTTATCATTAAATTGAATGATTAAAAACAATTATAACAGTTTCCTACTTCAATATCGGTATTAATAAGTGGGTATTCAGCAATGCAGATCTAACATTTCTGGAAAAGCCAGTGTAGTTAACACCTTTTATCCTAAGAGTTAATGCACAGTTAATATGGGGCCTAGGCTGTAAAACTATCATATCTAAAAAATCTCACCTCATTATTTAGTCATCGTTAGTCCTAAAAATGTAGCATTAACACACGTAGTAATGTTTGTTAAATTTATTAAGTATTGACATTAAAGGAATACGAGAAAAGGTATACTACAGTAAGTTGAATTCAGAAGGAATTTAGATAAATCTTATTCTCCCATAATCCTTAATTTCTTCAGACAGTAAGTCAGTGGTTAGTATTTTAAACTTTTTTTTTCTCATCATATATAGTAACACCTACTTGGAACTGCTTTCTACTTGCAACATGAAAAACACCAAAATGTTTATACTTTTAGCATTTTCTGTATTCTGAACTCAGGGTAGTATATTTGTATTTTTACAATCTGAAAAATTTGTTTAAATAATTCCAGGAAAAATGGTTTTAAAAATAAAAAGACTGCACTGATAACCTTAAAAGACAAATATATTTGTAATCACATAATATAAAAAAGATCATGTTTTAGGCTGTCAAAGCACCTTTATGATATAAATTATGTTTGTGGCTTTGAGTTTTAGGGTATCTATATATTAAGTCTATAATCATTTTAAATTATTTTTAAAAATCTGTTTTGAAGGTACAACCATATAAACAAAATCAATATCTTAACACATCAGTGAAATTGGGGAGGGGGAGGAAGGAAAGAATTTCAAAACACAGACCAAGAACAATCACAAAATATATGTTTAATTACTACTTTTAAACTAAAAAAAAACAAAAAACAAGAAAATTTCAGTAAGACTTGCTATTCTAAATATTGCAATATCTTTTCTAAGTTCTAAAAACAATAGAAGGTTTAGAACACAAACAGGAAAAGAAAGGCTGGCTAGTCCTTGGGAATGACTATCCAGGATAACACAATTACTTCACAATGACAAAAGCTTAACCTTTCTTAAAATTAGTTTTAACATGATTTTGCCACAAATAGAAAAATGGATGACTTAGATTTTTGGAAGGTGAAAGAAAACACTGACTAAAGGCAAGCACATGATGCTACAGAACAGATTTTTTTAAATAAGCAAATTATTATACAAAGAAAGCTTGATACTAACAAACATAACTAATCACATCCATGAAATATCAGGCAACATCTTAAACAATATTGATGTTAATGGATATACCCAACAAATATATTTGTAAAATACTGTTACACAGATGAGTAATGTTAGTATAAATTCTTTATTTACACTTTAAGAATCTGTTTCAGTTTGCTGGTGTGACCAAATTTAGAAGGTAATCCCTAAGGGTAAAGCAGAACATAAGAGCAAATATCAGAAACTAGGTAAACTCAATTTGATGTAATCATAACCCACCAAGATAATTTTCTAAAGTCACTGGAACCATTTCAGGTAGTATAATCTGGTGGTCAGCAAAAAGTGAACCATTAATCACTAGTAGTTGTTATCCTTCCTGTGATAATTCTCTGTACTTAATGGAAAACACCATGAATACAGACACAACTTAAGCAAGTGACTGATATTCTGTCATGCTATTTAATTTTACAAAAAATCATAAAAGACCCTCTCACCTTTAAAAGCTGTAGAGGAGCTTTATAATAAATTCTTAAATATACTTATTTCTGTGATGTCTAGCAATTGAATAAACAAAAGTAGAACTAAAATTTTGTTAATAACTGCTCTATATTACACAAGGAGATAACATACGTATTTACACAAACGAAAGAACTTCCTTCTCCACGAATAAGACTTCTGAGCAAAACAGTCCACAAAGGATTACAGAATGTGACTGGACACTCAACAACTGGACTAATTTGAAATCAAATTTCTGTCCTCTGAAGTTTTACTAATGACTTGCAAAAACAAGTATCTGATTTTTATTTAGTTTCTGGTTGATAAGTTTTGTTACATCCTTTACTGAAAATGAACATGTTACTGAACGTTAATATTAGTGTTTTTCACGTGACTCACTTTTTCTCCTTACTATCTATAAGTGCCAAAATAACATTTTCTGCAAGACGATGTGTAACAAGTTTTCTTGTGTGCTGAACAAAAAGTTTTGAAATTGCCTAAAATCACATCTTGTTTAAGAATAAACCAAACAGGTTCATCAAGTTTATACTGTTAGTCCCTAGCAATCACACATGAATAACTAACGATATCTTTTTGTAAACTCAGGAACCATATTCACGCATCAAGAGTTGTCAATGCATTCAACCTTCTTAAATTCCATCTTTTTAAAGAAAGTATTTTAAAGAGAAAACCCCAAGTAAAATAAGTTAGATTTTTATTATAAGAAATTTAAAATGGAAAGAATAAGAACTCACTAAATCTTAATCTTTAGTTCCCTATTTATGGTTTTAACAAATGTTCTTCATAAAACATGTAAGACAACATAACATTTGATAGGGAATTCGTACTACTTATACTTTTTTCTTTCACTTATTTACATTTTTTGAGAAAACAGCCAAAGTGCAGTAATTTTCATTTAGTGTGAAATCTGGCTTATCCCAACCAATAATTAAAGAAAATGTGGGGATACAAGTACTCAAAATTTTACAATGAATAAAAAGGTTTGCCATTCTGCCGGCTTAAATAACTTAAATCTTTCTAAAATACCAACATCCCCCTGAAAAATGTAATGACATAACTTGACTGTGGACTAAAAAACATTTAACATCAATCCTTAGTATTACTTGTCAAATAATGACAAAAAGTCCTACCTCGTTTTTTCATAAAGAACCAAGCCTGTTTTAAAAACAATCTAAGTGGTCTCAAAGCATTCTTCAATTTAAGTACACATTGAGTATACATTAATTCTTCCAAAGAGCAGTATTGTTTCAAGATTCTATTTGGATCCTAAGAATAACTATTTTGTTCATTTCTAAATAAATTTACAAAATTAACAATTGAGGGTTTTGTTATTTTTTAAGTTTTCCTGGACAAAGCCTTTGCTATGGCAACATAATGAATGAACAGGCTGGCTTGTAACCTGTCCTCACAGAACAAATCAAGAGTAAAAAGCAAGACCAAAGAGAGAAAGCCTCCAATTTGATTTAAGCTCTGGTAACTACAGCTCCTAGGGCAGCATTATTGCTGTCATCCAGATCTAAGACTGTGGTGTGCAGTTTTATACCTACCCAAAAATGATGCCAAGGGCATAAGCTGGCAGGCAGGCAGAGCTTTTGACAGGATTCACTCCATGAGTTAGGGAAGTGGATGAACGCTGAGAGGAATATAAATAAGATTCTAGAATAAGGGCAGTAGCAGGATTAAGGAGAACTCTTAGGAAGGGACCTCTTACTACTAATGTATACTTGTTAACTAGGTGAAAACAAAAGTACAGTCCCCAACTTTATTAATCCTACATGCCAGAGTTAATCCCTAGCACTACTATTAATATTAGATGTTATAAAGAGTTGGAAATTTTGTACTTATTCAGAAAAGCCAAATGAAGAAACTGCAACTATACAACAGTGAATTAAGAGGCCAAAATACCGCCCTCATAAACCTTTCACCATAAATTTCTGGTATTTGTGCTCTCGTTCAGTCGAAATTATTCTAATTTACTGCCATTTTTGTTTAGGCATGTCTACATCTTTTTAAATGGTGATTAGTTTTGATATTTAAGTTAAAACTTCTAGAACACTCCCCAAGTTTACTATTTAAAACTCAGTGTAAAAGATTTCTGTAATCCTCACAATGAAAAGCTTACTACTTTCAGTTCTTTAACTTATATATCCTGAAATATTAATGGTCAGATGGCCCCAACTACTAAAGAAAATACAGTATGTTCTGGTTTCCCAAAACTGAAACATGGTTAATAAAAATTAAAAAATTGTATTTACACAAAGTAGCCTAAAAATCAAAACAATGTTGAATCCTAAGTCCTAAGGAGGAGAAAAAAACATCATAAATAAGCTCAAAGTGAAGTTCTGGAATTTTTGTCCTGTGTCCCGTGCTATTTATTACCGTATCTTAAAAACAACCAGGTTACAAAGAGGATTTGTGGTCCGCATTTCTTCAATTCAGGTCAGCTTGGCTTTCTTCTTAGCGGGTCCTTTATATCCTTTGGCCTTTCTTCTTAAATTCCGCCTGTCTACCACAGGCACTTCCACTTCTATCTCCTCTGAGCTGCTGTCCACAGTTTTTTCTGTGGACTGCGTGAACTGATCCAGTTGCTCAGAAGATGCTTCCGACTGCTCCTCTGACTGGTTCTTCTGTCCTGCGTTCTGTGAAAATGGCACATCTTCAAGTTCAACCTCGACCAAAGAACTCTGAGGAAGAGCTGGCGATGTGTCCTGGGGCTCGGACACCCCCTCTTCAACCTGGTCTTCCAACGAGGAAGTAGTATTGGCTGACAAATTTTCAGAGACCGATTCTTCAGAAAATTCAGCTACCACAGAGTTTGGAAAACCACTGTCGGATCGTTCTTCATGTGGGACAGGGGCAATATTGTCCGGACTCCCAGGATGGGCCTTCTTTCTGGGAGCCTGTGGCAGCTTCTCTTCTGTGTGCCCCTTCCCATCAGGTGGGCCTTCGTTTAACAGCACTTCTGAGTCGGTCACATGTGAGGTCTGAAGATAAAAACCTGGTGAGCAAACTTTTCCAATATAGTCCTCACAAATTATTGTTAGAAACCAATATGTAATGGCACTAAACTGCATTTTAAAGACTCCAGTATTCATTACTTAACCATGTGGACATATTCTGAGTATAAGTCAATTTCTTCAAAATTGTCTTTGATAATTTCCATACATGAAGTTCTTGCTTTAAAGATATGATAAAAAGAATAATTTTAACGCAAAAAAGTACTTAAGATATTTTAAACTTCAAGATTTTTCAAAGCGATGATTCAGCTCAAAAGTTTTTATTGGTGTTACTGGAGCCAGAACCAAGAGTGCCTTGGGATGTGACACTGTGCCGCCCCACTAAGTGTGACTACGGTTTTGTTAGATGACAGGTAAGGGCAATGGAAATTTTATTCATTTATTTATCCGAGGTGCTAATAAAATAATCCTATATGGTAGTTTTTTAGCTTTACATTAAAATATTCAAAATTAAAAAAATTTTTTTAAATAGTGCCAAGTTTTTCCCACTAATCTGTTTCCCTAATTAAATTAAAATGATCATGTACGTAAATAGGTACTCAAATATTTGGCAAAATTTTTTTATCCATTTTTCTAAGCTTTTCCCTCTACAAAGTAAAACTCATTTTATAAGAATGAATTAGATTATAAAGATTTTAATTTATGAATTATTACTGATAGCATCTTTGTAAAATACTAAATCTAATATAAAACTTAATTTTCCTAAAGGACTGTACATGGTAAAGGAGGAAAATAAACATACTACACTGCCCCTGCCATGTCACCAACACTGGACTATGTTAATTATAAAATATTAGGTTAGCTCTAGCCAGTTTTCTCAATGGTTAGAGCATCAGCCCACGAATTGAAGGGTCCAGGGTTCAATTCTGGTTAAGGGCACAGCCTCAGTTGCAGGCTCAATCCCAGGGGCTCATGCAGGAGGTAAACAATCAATTT
This sequence comes from Antrozous pallidus, assembly GCA_027563665.1. Taxonomy (NCBI): domain Eukaryota; kingdom Metazoa; phylum Chordata; class Mammalia; order Chiroptera; family Vespertilionidae; genus Antrozous; species Antrozous pallidus. The sequence continues at coordinate 41,532,341 of CM050512.1, forward strand.
GTCTCTCTCACATTGGTGTTTCTGTTTCTCCCAACTCCCATCTACTCTGTCTAAAAAAATCAATGGAAAAAATAGCCTCCAGTGAGGATTAATTAAAAAAAAATTAGGTTAGCCGAGACCGGTTTGGCTCAGTGGTAGAGCGTCGGACTGCGGACTGAAGGGTCCCGGGTTTGATTCTGGTCAAGGGCATGTGCCTTGGCTGCGGGCACATCCCCAGTAGGGGGCGTGCAAGAGGCAGCTGACCGATGTTTCTCTCTCATTGATGTTTCTGATTTTCTATCCCTCTCCCTTCTGCTCTGTAAAAAAAATCAATAAAATATATATATTTTTAAAATTAGGTTATTTCCTTCTTACCTTATCCTGTGCAATAGCCTCAGGGGGTTTTGAAGATTCTACCACCAGTGGAACAAGATTTGTAGAGTCTTCACTGGAATTAAAAGACTGCAATTTAAATTCATCTAAAACTTCGCTAGTAGAGTCCTCCTCTTCAGGTATAAGAGGGGTCTTAATAGTATCATCCATTACTTCACCATTCATAGCCTCTAATTCAGATTCCTACACAGAGGGAGAGGGGGATAAACCAGGACATAATTACAGACTCACTTATTTGTCATGTAATGTGGATCCATTCTCAGTCCTATCTGTCAGGTACCAGGACTCAAGATAAATTCTATCATGTTATAGGGCAGGGGTTAAAGAATAGTGTTATTGGGGGAAAGGGAAACATGAGGCATGGTCAATAAAAGAAAAGAATCCACCTCCAACTCCTCCTGTTCTCATGGAGAGAGGGGACAGGAACTGGATACGCTATGGACACAGTGTGGGTCTGAGATTCAATAATGAATACCTGCCCCTTCTTGCTCTTCCTTCTCAAAGGGCAATCATGGGAGGAACCTTTTCAGTAAAAAGGCACCAGAGGGAGTCTAGATGTGGTGCCACCTCTTCACAGAACACCAGCTACTCGGCACTCACTATCTTTGGCATCTATAGGAAGTGAGTTTACCTGCCAGGGGAAGGAACACTAGCAATCCTGTGGGAAGCTGAGTTTGGCTGCAGGTTCCTGCAGGGATAAAAGAGCCGCCAATCTCAGTTCCTTGTCTAGATAACTTAGGGTCATTTCTGAACAACCCCCCTCCCTATCTCACACTAAAATATAGAAAGGTGATCTGATAACACAAACCCTGAAATTTCTAAAACTCTTCCAATGTTTATCAATTTACAAGACTCCTATTTAAAGTCTAATATTCCGAATCCTGCTGATATTCTAATGATTAGAAAGGTATTTTACTACCGTTTTTAAAATAAGAAAACTGATGCACTCAAGTGTTCAGAAATAGATTTGGCTGAATTATATAGAACCTTTGAAATCATATAAAGAACATTTTCCATAGGACTATTGGAATAAGGGGCTTAGATATACAAAATAACTTGCACAAAGAAGACAATTATAATAAAACTCAAAAGAACCAATAGGGCAGAAGACATATCAAAAGGAAGAAAATTATAAAAAGAGAGCAAAAGCTTTAAAAAACAGAATTCTGGTAACTAAAAGCAACAGAAGAGAACAACTCAGTCCAGCCAGTTTTAGTGTTTGGAACAGAAAAAAAGATAAGAAAAAAATTTTTAAAAGGCTCAATACAGAAGTGATAAGAAAGAATACAGATTGTGTTAAATTTAAGATGATAAAAAGACATCTGTCTAAACAAATATTCAGAAGTAACATGAGACTTCACTCTGGATCAATATTGAAAGTCTACAGTTATTGGTCATCCTCTTATTGAGCTATGAGACTGGATGCATTTTCAAAAGAGAGAGCATGAACCAAAGAGCAGAAAGTCAAAAACTGAGTCTTTCAGAATGTCCACAAAGATGAAAAAGCAGAACAGTAAAAAAAATAAATAAAACAAAACTTAAGAGATAGGAAAACCAAGAAACTAAAACATGGTAGTGTTAAAAAGCAAGGGAGCTACAGAATCTTGAAGAGATAGTAGTCAATCTAAGTCAGGAAATCCACTGGAATTGAATTAAAGTGTCACTGGTGACCTATAATAGTATGTGCTCGATGTATTGTTGGACAAATGGAACTGGTTAAATCGAGACCGGTTTGGCTCAGTGGATAGAGTGTTGGACTGCGTACTGAGGGGTCCCGGGTTCGATTCCGGTCAAAGGCATGTGCCTTGGCTGCGGGCACATCCTCAGTGGGGGGCGTGCAGGAGGCAGCTGATCGATGTTTCTCTCTCATCGATGTTTCTGACTTTCTATCCCTCTCCCTTCCGCTCTGTAAAAAATCAATGAAATATATTTTTTTAAAAATGAAACTCGTTAAATAAATATTTAACTCGTATAATTAATATTAAGTTTTTAAAAGAGAAAAAAAGCACAAATATATATATGCCCATGAGCATCTAGGTGCACATAAATCTTTTTTATTTTTCAAATATAATTTACATTTATTTAACACAGATCATTATTCTGTGTTAGTTTCAAATGTATAGCAAAATAGTTTTAAAAAATCATGTACTTTACACAGTGGTCCTCCTGCTGCTTCAAGTACCCCTGGCCCTACACATATTTATGACAATAATATTGACTATATACCCTATGCTATAATCTACAGGTGATCCCATCACCTTTTTCACCCAGCCTCCTTACCTCCCTCTCCTCTGACAACTGTTGGTTTGTTCTCTGTTTTAAATTTATTATATTCTGCATATAAATGCAATTATATGATATTTATCTTTCTCTTTCTGACTTATTTCACTTAACACAATACCACCTAGGTCCATCCATGCTGTCACAAAAAGTACAATTTTGTTCTATTTTATGGCTGAATAGTATTCTATTGTGTATGTATATGTACCACAGCTTTTTTTATCCACTCATTTATTGATGGGCATTTGGATTGCTAGACCACCTTCTTAACCATATATAAGAATAAACTCAAAATGGATTAGACTTAAATGTAAGACCAAAAACCATAAAAGTACTTCAAGAAAACATAGGCAGTGAAATATCGCACATTTATCCTAGCAATATGTTTCCTGATATATCTTCTTGGGTAAGGGAAACAGGAGAAAAAAAATGGGGCCACATCAAATTAAAAAGGTTTTGCACAGTAAGGGAAGCAATCAAGAAAACAAAAAGACAACCAACTTAATGGGAGAAGATATTTGACAGTGATGTATCTGAGAAGTGGTTAATATCCAAAACTTAATAAACTCAACACCAAGAAAGCAAATAACCCAATTAAAAAGTAAGCAAAAGACCCGACTAGACACTTCTCCAAAGAGGACATACAGAAGGCCAATAGATATATAAAAATATGCTCAACATCACTAATTATCAGAGAACCAAATCAAAACCACAATGAGATGGCACCTTACACCTATCAAAAAAAGTTATCAATAAACAACAAGTCTTAGCACGTGGAGAAAAGGAACCTCATACACAGTTGGTGGGAATGCAGATTGGTGCAACCACTATGCAAAACAGTGTGTAGGTTCCTCAAAAAATTAAAAATGAGCCCTACACAGCTTGGCTCTGTGGATAGAACGTTGGCCCACAGTCTGAAGGGTCATGGGTTCAATTCTGGTCGAGGCACGTACGTACCTTGCTTGCAGGCTCGATCCCCAGCCCTGGTGAAGGCACATACAGAGGCAACCAAGTGACATATCTCTATAACTTCAATGTTTCTCTCTGTCTTTGTCTCTCCCCCTTCTTTCCACTCTCTAAAAATCAATGCAAAAATATCCTCAGGTGAGAATTCACAAAACAAAAAAATTAAAAATAGAATTGACTTATGACCCAGCAATCCCACTTCTGGGAATGTATCTGAAGAAACCTGAAACATTGATTTGAAAGAATAAATGCATCCCTATGTTCATTGCAGCATTATTTACAAGAGCCATGATATGGATCCAACCCATAAGTCTATTTTTAAAACATATGCTTTATTTTCCAATTTTCTATAAGAAAAAGTTATGTAAAAATAGAGTTTTAAGAAATACAGGGAGGAGAACCAAGATGGCGGCATAGGCAAAACACCTATCTTGCCGTCATACACAGCAATTTTAATACTACAACTTAACGAAAGAACAAACACCTTCCAGAATCACCAGAAAGCTCGCCGAGTGAAAATTCCACAAATAAAAGTGAAGATAAGACACTGTGACTCGGAGGAGCGGCAGTGAACAGCGTTGAAAGATTCACGCGGAGAGAGGTTTGGAGCGCGCGTACCGCGGAGAGGGCAGGCGGCTGAAAAACAGCCAGTTTTCTCAAACGGGGAGACAAAGATGTCCCACTGGACTGATTCTCCAGCTCTGGGCGAAGTCCAGGGAACCCACTATCATACGGGGTGAAAACTGGACAGTGGGAGGGCACGCCAAAGCTCGGGTGGTGTCGGGTCTCCCGGCTTGTGGAGAAGGCAGCTTGCGCACGAACAGCTCGGCTGCGTGACGGCGCAGAGAGCGCTCTGCGACTCGCCCTCTCATTCGGAAAACCATCAGTCTGCTTTGTTTTACGATCCTGGGTGAGACATTTCGCATGCAGACTCATTTTGGGAGAGTCTGAATTCCCCGGCAGCCAGTGGAGCTCAGCAGCAGCTCGCTCTCGGAGGTGCTGGCGGCCATTGCCCCCGGCACAGAGTCCCCAGGGCCACATAGGGCGGAGCTAACGCTGTCTGCTTGGCCCGGAGACTCCGCCCATCCAACCTGAGCACAGCTGAGCTTCACAGACAATTGGCATGGAGGTCAACCCCTCCAAGTGCTAACAAGATTAACCTGAGCTTAACTTCAGCAAGACTGTGCAGCCCATATCCACCTCAGGTAACCGGGGAGGCTGAGCCACTGTCCCTAGTAGGAAGTCTACCACACAAAGCTAATTGACCAACTCAGGGAAGCAGCCACCATGCAGAGACATAGAAAGAAATCAGATGTGAAAGAAATGGAGGAAAAAAAACGACTGGACATGGAATTCAAAACCACGGTTATAGGGTTTTTCAAGAGGCTCCAACAAAAGATCGAGGCCTATAAGGAAATAAGCAAGACCACAAAGGAAATGAATGAGTCCTACAAGGAAATGAACAAGACCCTCAAGGATATAAACGAGACCTGCAAGGAAATGATCAAGACCAACGTGGAAATGAATGAGTCCTACAAGGAAATGAAGGAGACCCTCAAGGATATAAAGGAGACTCTCAAGAATATGAAAAAGGACCAACCAGAAATTAAGTATACACTGACTGAAATAAAAAATATTATAGAAAGACCTAAAAGTGCTCTGGAGCACCCCAAGAACCAAGTTAAAGATTTGAAATACAAAGAGGTAAAATCCACTCAGCTGAAAAAGCAAGAAACCAAAAGAATCCAAAAAATGGAAGATAGTGTAAGGGGCCTCTGGGACAACCTCAAGCATACGAACATCCGAATTATAGGGGTGCCAGAAAAAGCGAGAGGCCAAGACAATGAAAACCTATTTGAAGAAATAGTGACTGAAAACTTCCCACACCTGGTGAAAGAAATTGACTTAGGAGTCCAAGAAGTGCACCGAACCCCAATATATCGGAACCCTAAGAGGACCACACCAAGGCACATCACAATTAAAATGCCAAGAGCAAAAGACAAAGAGAGAATAATAAAAGCAGCAAGAGAGAAACAGTTGGTTACCTATAAGGGAGCACCCATACGACTGTCAGCGGATTTCTCAACAGAAACGATGCAGGCCAGACGGGAGTGGCAAGAAATATTCAAAATAATGAACAGCAAGAATCTACAACCAAGATTACTCTATCCAGCAAAGCTGTCATTCAGAATTGAAGGTCAGATGAAGTGCTTCGCAGATAAGAAAAAGCTAAAGGAGTTCATCACCACCAAACCAACATTATATGAAATGCTGAAGGATATTCTTTAAGAAGAGGAAGAAGAAAAAGGTAAAAATATAAATTATGAACAACAAATACACATCTATCAACAAATGAACATATAAATCAAGTGAATTGATAGGCTGATGAACAGGATAAACTGGTGAATATAACAGAGACATGGACATAGAGATGGAATGGACTGACAATTCTTGGGGAGAAAAGGGTTGTGGGAAGTGCAGCAAGAGACTGGACAAAAATCTTGCAAAATGGGAGAGGACAGTGGGGAGGGGGAGGGGAGGGTGGAGAGTGGGATAGGTACAGGGTATAGGGGAGCTATAGGGGGATAAAAAGGGGAAACAATGTAATTAATAAACTGAACAATAAAGATTAAAAAAAATAAAAGAAAAAAATAAATAAAAGAAAAAAAGAAAAAAAGAAATATAGGAAGCTAAATTGGTGTAAGTTAAGAAAATAAAATTGGTAATGTAGTTTCACCAGTTTAGCTGCTGGTTGGATTAAGCAAGCAGGTAAAATATTTTTAGAAGAAATAAGGAATCTGTAGAGAGGAGAAGATTAAATATATTAAGGAAAAAGGTCAGAAAATTAATAGAGAAGAAAAAAGAAGATATGGATAAATATTTGAGGAGCTTTAAAAAAAAAAAAAAAAGCCAAAACCTGTTTGGCTCAGTGGATAGAGAGTCAGCCTGTGGACTGAAAGGTCTCAGGTTCGATTCCGGTCAAGGGCATGTACCTTGGCTGCGGGCTGCGGGCACATCCCCAGTAGGGGGTGTGCAAGAGGCAGCTAATCGATGTTTCTCTCTCATCGATGTTTCTGACTTTCTATCTCTCTCCCTTCCTCTCTGTAAAAAATCAATAAAAAATATATTTTTAAAAATATTTGAGGAGCTGAAGAAATCAATCCAGATAAAGAGTTTACTTAGTCACAAAGGATTTTCCTGTGTGTTTTCTGGTGTTTAAAAAAAAATTAATTTAGTTATTTTTCTGGGAAATTCATTCATATCCTCCTAACCAAAATAGGATTGCAATTAAAGACTGTTGGACCTTAAAGCATTCTAACTGGTTCTATAAGGTAGATTAAGAAAGTTTAAATGTCGTATACTTCCATTTATTTTATTTAGTAAGTTACCTCCTACCTTTTCACCATCTTGCTTCTCCAGATGTGATTGGGTTTCAGGGGCTGAATGAGCATCTTTATCACTACTTTCATCATCAAAATCAATCACATTCTGTTCCTGTTCTTCTTCTGGTAACTCTTCTGAGCTCTCTGATGTGTGTGCAGTAGAGTCCAATCTAAAAAAAAACACAAAAAACAAAAAACAACAAAAAAAAAACCATTCTTACATGCTTTCTTAAGGATGAATATGAATTTCAGGAATCTGTTAATAAAGTTTCAATTTAGAGAATCAACTAAGTGTTGTTCAGTCAACAATTTCAAATTTTACAAGTCCAATACCAAGCTCTTCATCTTATAGATTGATTCTCCTTCTTGTCTTGTTCTCCAGTTCAATAAATCACCATCTTTTCAAACATGTAAATGAGACCTTTTCTTTATTCATATCTGATATCTTATTCTATGAAAGTAACCATACACCCTAGTATACTTGGGACCGTACAGTTTAAAACTTTTATCCCAGCATTGGCATATTATAATGCCCCTTTCTTAAAAATATCAGTTTGGACCATATATGATATGGTTTAGTTCTACTTCCGAAACGCCTTTCAAACATTTCCCTAACTTACTATTACAATTTTCAGGCCCCAATTCTCTCTGGAGAATTCTCACAATAACTTCTCCCAATTAATCTTTTCTAGATAGATAGATATGATAGGTAGGTAAGTAGGTAGGTAGAGAGACAGATACAGACCGACAGAGAAAGAGTTGGGTAAAATAGTGATGTGAAAGAAACATCGATCAGTTGCCTTTCATTCACCCCTTGACCAGTATTGAACCCACAACCCAGGCAAGTGCCCTGTCTGGAAATCGAACCAGCAACTTTTCGGAGCTCAGGACAATACTTAACCAACTTAGCCACACCAACCAGGACACCCAATTCATCTTAATACTTATTCTTTAGTAAGGTCTCCAGAGCTGTGTTTTCTCATATACGTATCTGTACCCGTGGCAGCCCCACTCAGAAAACTGATAGTTTTCTATGGTTTAGAGAATCCTATATAATAAAAGAGAAACACGTAAATTGACTGTACTCCGCTATGCTCGCCAATCAATCAGGAGTATGCAAATTAACCCAACAAAGATGGCAGGTTAATTTGAATACTCAGGCACCAAGCAGCCTGAGTCCCGGGAACATCCTTGGGATGTAGGCCGTTCCTAGCCTATAGGCCCACGCCCTGAGTGGCTGAGGTCCCAAAACTCTGGGCCACGGGTGCAGGTGCCAAGCCTCTGGGGCGAGGCTGGAACATCCCCACGTCACCACAGCGATGTGGCAGATGTTCCCGCCCTGCGGCAGCTTGCGCTTGCGCTTGCGTTGGCGCCAAGCGGCGGCCCAGATCGTGTTATTCCTGTAGTCTAGATCTGCACAATGCAGTACAGTAACCGTAAGACATGTGTTCCTATTTATGTTAATTAAAAGTAAATGAAATGAAAAATTCAGTTCCTCAATTGCACTAGCCATACTTCAAGTGTTCAAATGGCACATTGGGTAGTGGCTGCTATACTGGACAGGGCAGACACAGGACATTTCCTTCATTACAAGAAGTTCTTGGGACATCCATGGTACAGAGCCAAGCTCAGCAAACTTCTCCTTTATGTTTTGTGGGCCACATGATCTCAGTAACTACTCTGCCACTTAACTCAAAAGCAATAATAACACATGTAAACTAATGGATGTGTTACAATAAAATTTTATTTACAGTGGTTGGTGAGCCAGATTTGACCTATGGACCACAGTTTGTGAATACTTGGACTAGAAATTCTCTCCCAACTCTGCTTGTTAAGTCACCACTTATTTCTGAAGCCCTGGTCCAAATACCAATGTCTCCATCCCTTCAATTAGAGTCAGTCACGCTCTCCTCTGCATCACAGCGTTTTGCACTTCTATTATTATACCATCACCATCTACTTTGCAATGCTCTTAACCTGTGCCACAAAGAGACACATGTATTAGAAAACACTAGGTATTCCTCAAGGGCAAAGATAAAATTATGTTCTCTGTAGTGTCTGAGTAAGCATTCAAGCATATAGCCTTACTGTTACTGTTGTTTATGAAAAGCAAACTGAATTCCACCTCATTCTGAGATGTTCAATTTAAAATAGTTACATTTCCTTCTTAAAAGTGTATTACAACAAAATGTGGCTCAGTGAGAAAACCTTAATTATCTAAACTCATTCTTTTCACACATTACCCGATTTAAATATTTATTTATATTGTCTTTAACATGAATTTCTTACAAAAATAAAACATTTACATACTGACTCAATTACACAAATGAAAAATTATTTACATAATGAAACTAGTATAGATATAAAATTTTCTACATGGGTAAAATAATTTTATAGCTAAAATGGCAAAACTATGAATGGTTGATTCAGGAACAGTTGGTAGGACTAGTAGGGCAGAAGTGTAGTTTTAATATAAAATTAAAAATCTTGTTTTCCTAAGATTCAAAGGAAGATAGAGGAAAAGTTTTGACCCAAGTGTTCTGTTGATTAAGAGGAGTTAACTGCATCATTACGGTTATCACTAATTTATGTTATATCCAATATCCCAGTGAAATGAATCTGTTATAATGTAAAATTGAGGGTTTTTTTAATTGACCACACCTCGGCATTACTAAAAATTACAGCTACTGTCAAATTCAAAGTTGGTGATAATGATCCATTTGGGATAATCAATAGAATATCATCCTGAATTTTCATGCCTATGAGATTAAATTATGAGTTTATTCCACTCTCTTACTACCCAATTCACCCTATAACATTGTCAAAGTGACACCACTGGTAAGTATAACCAATAATGTTATAGAAAAATTCAAATACAAACTCCTATACCAAGGTCATTTGCTACATGAACAATATAATATTACTAAATATTAATAATATGAAAATAAGAATAAACATTATAATGAGGGTAAAATAAACAATACTTTACTTAATTACTGAAGCTGTGGGTAAAGTCTGAGGTGTCTTGTCATCTTCCCCTGGAGAACTACTAAAGTCAGAATCCTGAAACCGCTTTCCAATCTTTGGCCGCTTCAGATGACTACTTCGAGTACGAGTGGAAACTGGTGTTTTATCATGACCTAAGAAAAAATAGGAGACATGCAAGACTATGCTAGTTTATATATATATCCCCACCATTACACACTTCCTTTCTCTCATATCAGACTTTGCAATATTCATTCCTCACATTTCCATGTTATTTTGAGCTTCACAAAGTGTTTTTGCATTTTCACTTATATTCTCTCCCAATAATCTCTGTCAACCTTATGACATAGTGTAATTTTAATATATTCTCCCTAAATGATACAGGGAAAATTATTTGGCTTAATATTAAAATAAAACATTAGTTGCACTGCATATATGGGAAGATTAGATTTTTCTACTTTTCTTGGTTTTATGCTATCTGACCAAACTAAATGAATCTGAATATGACTGGAGAATTTGGACTGCAATAGAATAGAAATGGGGCTTGTTTAATCTTGGGAAATAAACTGTTTATATTTTACAGGTAAGAAAATGAGGAAGAGAGGTACCATAGCTCACTCTGTTCACACAGCAAAATCAGTGGTACTGGTGGCATTAGAACCCAGAATTAGACTTTAGAGCTGGATTAAGCCTTCACTTGCGCGCGCGCGCACACACACACACACACACACACACACACACACACACACACACCCTAATTCTAAGTGTTTCAAACACTTTCTAATAGATCAGCTGAATTTCTTACCTTCGGAAGTGCTTGCAAAGGCATCTTTTAGAGAATCCATCTAAAATAGAGATACAGATTAAAACCAAATGCTTTTGATTATTTTTTCTCTGTGGATCTACTTCATTCAGTGTCAAAGAAAATCTTTTAAAACATTTTTCATATAGCACTTTTTGTACTCACTATTCATCAATTGAAACTTACTTAGGAAATAAAAAGGCTACATTTCAGCCCAGTTTATTATGAACCTAAGAACTTATCAAGCCATCTCATGTCTTATAATGGTAGACACTGGAGTGTCCAGTATTCTGTCTTCAGCTACCATCTCTTTTCAATCCATGCACTCCCTCTGTCATTTTATCTACTATCTTCACTTCAACATCTACTAGTATACAGGTTAATTCCCCCCACTTCCAAAGCTCTATTTCTAATAAAATATCTCCCCCGTGGATGTTCCATCTAATTTCACATCCAACCTGTCTCAAACAAACCAATATCATTTTAATAATCTTTTCCCAATAGTATTCCCTCTCTTGGTTAAGTTAACAGTAACAATTCAGTCTAACCAGAATGGCTGTGAGACAGAAATGACTTCTTCCTATGCCTCATTCAATCAACCCAAAGCCTGTTGATTCTGACTTTCAGAATCTCTCAGCTGCTCCCTCCTTTGTATTGCCAACGCTTTAGTTCAGGCCTTTCTCATCTTCACCATGAACTGTTCTAATAGCCTCCTCACTGGCATCCCTCACTCTAGTCACATGCCCTATAATCCTCTCCACCCTGATGACAGTGATGCTTCCCATCTTCAAATTGCGCTACTCCTTTACATTACAAAAAATAAAGTTTAATAGTTTATCACTACCTAAAATACAAACTCAATTTTTCCAAACTCAACATGCCATTTTCTTTCATGTTTTATGCATGCCATCCCTTGGAATGCCCTAGCACAGAACTCCCACACACCTTTTAAAGGTCACCAATTCCAGTCCCTGCACATAGTCAGTCATATATACATTTTTATGTAACTGTAATCACTTGCTGTATGTATGCTCTATTAAGGCAGTTATTATTTTACTAGAGGTCCGGTGCACGAAATTCATGCACGGGGAGTACGGGGTGCGAAGGGGGGTGGTGTTCCTCAGCCCTGCTGGCCGGGGTGAGCGAGCGAGCGCAGCGTCCATGCGGCCGGGGGCGGGCCCTCATGGGCAGCTTGAACACAGCCCGGGGTGGGCCTCTTGGGAGGCTGGAGTGCAGCTTTTGCGCGGCCAGGGGCGGGCTCTCCTAGGTGGCTTGAGCACAGTGTCCACGCGGCCGAGGGCAGACTGGCCGGGGTAGCCCTTTCTCTCAGTGGCCTTAGCCAGCTTGGTTGGGGTTTATGTGCTCATGATTGGCTTGTGGGCGTGGCTTGTGGGTGTAGCAAAGGTATGGTCAATTTGCATATTGCTCTTTTATTAGATAGGACTAGTGGCCAGGTGCACGAAATTCATGCACGGGGTTGGGGGGATGTCCCTCAGCCCAGCCTGCACCCTCTCCATCCTGGGACCCCTTAGGGGATGTCCAACGGCCCTGTGTGATTGGTCCTAATCCAGCAGTCGGACATCCCTTTCACAATCCAGGACCACAGGCTCCTAACCTGCCTGCTTGCCTGATCACCCCTAACTACTCTGCCTGCCAGCCTGATCAATCTCAACTGCCCTCCCTTCCGGCCTGATCCCCCAACTGTCTCTCTCTCCCTCCCCCAGTCTGCTCACCTTCAACTGCCCCCCTGCCAGACTGGTTGCCCCACCTGCCCCCACCCCAGGCCTGCTTGTCCCCTCATGAGCCCCCTGCCAGCCTGCTCACCCCACCTACCCCTCCCCAACCTGCTCATCTCCAACTGCCCTTCCCGCTGGCCTGATGTCCCTCAACTGTCCCCCCTACTGGCCTGCTTGCCCCCAATTTCCCCCCCTGCCATCCTGATCACCCCTAACCACCTTTGCTTCAGCTTTACCATCATGGCTTTGTCTGGAAGGACGTCTGGAAGGTCTCCCAGTCTAATTAGTATATTACCCTTTTATTAGTACAGATAGTGTAATTGTTCACTTATCTGTTCTAATAGTGTGTACCATCTACTTTTCCCATGCTTAAAAGACCCATAATTTATATGCCCAGCACTTGCCAAGGTACCCACTTTACTGCGAGAAGGCATAGGCCAGGCTGAGGGACACGCCCCCCTCCCCCACCACCACCAAGTGCACAAATGTTGTGCACCGGGCCTCTAGTTACATTATAAAGGTAAAAATTAATATGTTAAAAAATAAATAATGGCATCTATAATAATAAAAGGGTAATATGCTAATTAGATCAGACAGCCGAATGACCTTCTGGAAGACCTTCCAGACAAAGCAGGGCTGCAAGAGCCAAGGCAAGCCACTGTGGCTGCCAGGGTTGAGCCCCTTGCACGAATTTCGTGCATCGAGCCTCTAGTTTACATATAATAGGCTAGTGTGCTGATTTTTAACAATCATATTTAAAGATAGTAGAAAAATAGTAATGCCATGAAAAATACTTAAAATGTTATGCTATACACCCTTGTAGCCTCCTAAAAAATGTTATGTTAGTGAGAAAAGCAGTTAGAATTAACATAAAAGAAAACAAAAATAAAATGTATGCAGATACATGTGTATTATATGCAAGACATTAACAGTTGCTATCTCTAGAAGTGGGATTACAGATTTTTATTTTCTTCTACATTATTGTATGTGAATTCCAAATTATTTTTCAAAGAAAATTAAATCCTTAGTAACCAATTAAAAGATGCCAGAAAACTAATACAGTAGAAATTACGTAAGTCTGTTGAATGAATAACAACATTTAAAAATTAAATATTCACTGAATCTATTTTAAAGAAACAAAAACTATTTCTTATAATAAATATACAGTGTACCTACAGTTAGCTGCATCTCACTAGGCAGACTGTCCTCAGTTCCTGCTTCATATTCAGGAACAGATGCAAGACCATATTCTCCAGATGTAGTTCTTTTAGCTTCATTTGGAGGAACTGCTGCGTGTAGAAGAATTTTACAAATTGTAACCCCATCAGTATTTGGTTTTAATGACATTGTTTTGACTTTCACAAAAGCCCTACAGAGCAGCATGAATAGAAGGGTGTTGGAAATCTAGGTGTAGTATATCCCCTTCACCCATATCTTACAATAAAACCTTACAATTATAATGAGTCTTAAATAATCATCTGTATTTTTTTACTTTGAGGAGAGATACATGAGACTGTGGACTATCTTTGATCTCCTGATGCCTATATTCTATACTGTTTCAGTATCTCTGTTTATTTCTTACACACCAATTATTATATTCTGTTAGGTTATTCTTAGTGATTCAAATGTTAGTATTAATACATAACAAAAAATCATACTTTAGGAAAGAGGGTCTGTTACTAGAGCTCTCATCTCACAGCACACCACTACTCTGAAGTATATAAGACACCACCACCATCAGCTAGCAAATGCTATTTTTAAGTGGGACATGTGTTCAAACTAAAAACATTCCTACCTGTAATTTTAAGTGTTTCTCTCTGTAATGCTCTGGTGACAGGTATTCTCTGGTACCAGTGCCCAACACCTTCAACTTCCCAAAGAAGTTCATGGTCTCCTGGATACTTTTCACAGTATTGCTTGCAAGCTGAAAAAAACACATCTAGAATTTTTTAGAAATCCCAAATATCAATTATTTTAGAAAACAAAAAGATAGAAAGCTGCCAAATCACTTAATGGACTAGCATAACTTTTTGATAGCAAAACACCAAAGCAACTCTAAAAAATTATAGTCTCATTTACATAAAATTCTGAATGATATTCCATATTAAAGTTTTAATGTGATCAAACAATAAAAATTCAAACAAAAGATGTGTTTAACCTTTAAAAAGAAAATTATTAAATTTTATTGAGGGACATAAAAGAACTAAATAAAAGGATTGTCAGATTCAATAGTATAAAAACACCAATTATCTCCATATTATTTTGTAAACTTGATGCAATTCTAAACAAAATCCCAACAGAGTTTCTTTTTAATGGAACTTTACAAAACTTGGTCCCAAATTCAGAATGAAAGAATAAAGGGTGAGTATTAAGGGATTCTTCCTATAGTGGATGTGTTTACACTCCTCCCCAAATTTAATAAAGCAATAATCTATCTTCAAATTATCAAAGGGTATACAAGGGTTCATTCCATTCTCATGTATGGGTCTAGAGAAAAACTATAATTCAAAATGGGGATGCAACATTTGGTTCTTATTTTCTATATTTTTAATATTAAAAAGAGAGAGGAAACTTAGAAAATATGTTTTTAGTGAAAATAAACATCTGATGGTAAATTATAGTTTATTAAAGTTTTCAAATAAATTAATTTCCAGAATTAAATCTTACTACATTAAGAAAAAATAGTTGTTTGGGTTTTATACAAAAGCAAATATAAATCTACTAGTAAGTAAGTACCTTATTTTTTATATTTTCTTATATGTCTGAGATTGCTTCCTTCCTTCCTTCCTTCCTTTTTTAAATTTAAATCTACCACAAATAACCCCCCAAAAAAGTGGTCAAATAATCTAAATAGACATTTCTCCAAAGAAGACATACAAATGTCCAATAAGCACATGAAAAGATTTTCAACATCAAATGCAAACTAAAACTACTGGAGGCCACTTTGCACCCACTCAGATGACTATTATAAAAAGAGCAGATGAACCCTACCTGGTTTGGCTCAGTGGATAGAGCTTTGGCCTGGGGACTGAAGGTTCCCAGTTTCAATTATGGTCAAGGGTACATGCCTGGGTTGTGGGATCGATCCCCAGTAGGGGGCATGCAGGAGGCAACCAGTCAATGATTACCTCTTGTCATTGATGTATCTCTCTCTCCTTCTCCCTTCCTCTCTGAAATCTAAATTAAATATATATGTGTGTGTGTGTGTGTGTGTGTGTGTGTGTGTGTGCGCGCGCGCGCACGCACGCGCACCAGTATTTTAAAAAGGGCAGATAATAACAAGTGTTGGCAAGGATGTGAAGAAATGATAATCCTCATATGTTGTTTATGGGAATATAAAATGATGCAGTTGCTTTGGAAAATAGTTTGGCAGTTCCTCAAAAAATGTTAAACTTAGAGTCACCATATTACCCAACAATTCCATCCACATCTAGATATATACACAAGAGAAATGCCCAGCAAAAAGTTCACAAATGTTCAAAGCAACATTATTCATAATAGCTAAAATATAGAAATAACCTAAAAGTCCATCAATTGATGATGGATAACAAATGTGGTATATCATACAGTGAAACGTTACTTAGGTATAAAAAGGAATTAAGCACTGATTCATGCTACAGCATAGATGAATCTTGAAAACATTTGCGTAAAATGAAAGAAGCCAGACACAAAGGATTTATACATTCACTAGAAGCCCCATGCATGAAATTTGTGCAAGAGTAGGCCTTCCTTCCCCCAGCTGCCGGCCCTGGCTTCCTTCCGGGCTTCCCTCGCAGCCCCAGCTTTGTCTGAAAGGATGTCCGGAAGAACATCTGGTCTAATTAGCATATTAAGCTTTTATTATTATAGAAGATATCACATGATCCCATTTACATGAAATGTCCAGAATAGGGAAATCCAAAAAAGAAAATAGATTAGTGGTTACTAGGTAATGGAGAAATGGGGGAGGGAATGGATGATGACTGGGTTTGATTACCGGTAAAGGGCACATGCCTAGGTTGAAAGTTCAATCCCCAGCCCCCACCGGGGTGCATGCAGGAAGCAACCAATCCATGTCTCTCTCTCACATCATCTCCTTCTCTCCCTCTTTCTCTCTCTCTCTCTCCTCTCTCCTCCCACCCTTCCTCCCTTCCGCTCTCTCTAAAAATCAATATAAAAAATATCCTCGGGTAAGGATTAACATTTTAAAAAGGTGAATTTTATGGTATATAAATTAAAGCTCTACCTGACCATGTGGCTTAGTGGTTGAGTGTTGACCTATGAATCAGGAAGTCATGATTTCGTTCCCAGTGAGGGCACATGCCCGGGTTGTGGGCTCGATCCCCAGTAGGGGGTGTGCAGGAGGCAGCTGATCAATGATTCTCTCTCATCGTGGATGCTTCTATCTCTCTCTCCCTCTACCTTCCTCTCAGAAATATAAAAAATATTTAAAACAAAAACGAATGTTTTTAAAAATTAAAGCTCGTATCTTTTAAAAAGCCACCATTAACACCCATCCCCAACCCGATAAAACAAAAAACAAAAAACCCAACATATAATGTTAGATAAAAGACACATTTGCAAAATTAAGCTCTAGGGCAGTGGTCAGCAAACTCATTAGTCAACAGAGCCAAATATCAACAGTACACGATTGATTTCTTTTGAGAGCCAAATTTCTTACTTAAACTTCTTTTAACGCCACTTCTTCAAAATAGACTCGCCCAGGCTGTGGTATTTTGTGGAAGAGCCACACTCAAGGGGCCAAAGAGCCATATGTGGCTACGAGCTACAGTTTGCTGACCATAGCCCTAGAGTATCAAAGAATCAGAATTTATTTAATATTGTTACATGCACATTTACAATATTCTGCAGAAACTAGTCAGAGACAATTTTAACATTTTTCACTTATTCCATTTACCTGCATACATTATAGAGGACAGTGGGTACCGCAAGCCAAGCACATCTTCTGTAAAGGAATCAACGAAGTCCTCCAGCATATGAAGCCCAAAATCTTTGCCTCGATATTTTTTTCTTATAAACATTGTATCAAGAACTGGCAGTTGGTAGCTTTGGGTAAGAAATGAGGTACATATGCTTCCTGCAATCAAGAACAGAAAGCCAACAATTTCTCACACTGAAAGACCTATATGTATATACTTTTAGAAAACATGAATTAACTGTCTTTCTAAAAATGGTTTCTCAGTGGATAAAAACGGAGTGCTATCCCAAAAAGTTCCCTCCCTCCCTTTTATGACCAATCTATCCCTCCTGGATCTCTGATTTCTGCCACTACAAATTTGCTTTACTTTTCTAGAATAACATAAATGGCATCATACAGTATATGTTTTCTTAGTGCCTGGTTTTTTTCTCCCAACACAATGATTTTGAAATCTAGTACATTTATGTCTAACAGTACTTAATAGTATGCCTGACATGGGTTAGCTGAAATACATTATCTATATTTACTACTTTTAAAATTTATTTTTGTTGTTGAGATTATTACAGATGTCCTCCATTTCCTCCCCTTTCGCCCACCTTGTTCTGGCTCCTGCCAGCTGTGTTGTTTATAATTTGGGGGGTTATAAATAAAGCTGTTTTGATCATCTCTTTTAAAACATTTTTAAAGGGGGTGTTTAAAACTAACAAAAAGTAACCTTACAAGGTGATCTGATCAAAAATTCCAAACTGTGCAGGTCATGGTGGGTAGTCATACCCCAGGCATGTAACTTCTTTAGTGAAAGGTCTATCTTTGCCTTAACCAAGCTCTGTCCATCGTTTTTTGCACGTCTATATTAACATACCTTTGAAATGCTCATTTTCAGAACCCTTAGAAGCCTCACTACCCTCAAAAGAACATAGTTTTGACTAGCCAAAAGCCCAATCCCCAACTTGCTTTTCATGTAATTTTCCTTACATTCCCCTCCTTAATTCCAAATGCATGAAAGAAGCTGAAAACTATCATTCTGGGAAGCATTATTCTCTGTTGAGATCTTGCTTCCCAGCCCTGTCATCAGTTTGGAAAATAATGCAATAATTAGTAAATTATAATACAAGAATAAACTGTTTCATGTACTCACAACTGTAAACCTACTTTAGCTCCACCTGTACATATTCATTCCAAAAATCATGCTTATTCTCTTCTTTGCCTACACCTTAAATAGTTATACTTTGTATAAGGGTTATACCAGTGGTCAGCAAACTGCGTCTCGTGAGCCACATGCGGCTCTTTGGCCCCTTGAGTATGGCTCTTCCACAAAATACCAAGACCTGGGCGAGTCTATTTTGAAGAAGTGGTGTTAGAAGAAGTTTAAGTTTAAAAAATTTGGCTCTCAAAAGAAATTCCAATGGTTGTACTGTTGATATTTGGCTCTTGACTAATGAGTTTGCCAACCACTGGGCTATTCAAAGGGAATCAAATAAAGGGCAGAAAAATGTCGTGTTACCAGAGGGCTTCAGACACATCAACAGCTGTAGACAATTACCTAATATAGCAAAACCACAACTGCTACATTAGGTGAAGTCTTCATTACATTAAATTTATTGCACATGCTAATTACATATTTATATTCCTCAAATTTTCCTCTTTGACCACCTTCTCTTTCTATATTCTCTCTCTGGGTAATTTCATCCACTCCCAGGGCTTCCACCATTTATCCAAATACTGACGTCAACTACTCTTTAATTTCTGTAATTCCTGAGATTTACTCCAATGGAAGACCTCATGTAAATGTAAATATTACAAAAACTACATAATCAATAAGTGGATAAAAAGTATTTGATAAAATCCAATGCCTTTCATGATAAAAATACTCAACATCCTCAACCTGATAAAGAGATCTATGAGAAACCCACAGCTAACAACACACTTAATGGCGAAAGATTAGGAACAAGACAAAAATGTTCACTCTCACCACTTCTATTCAACATTGTAATAGAAGTTGGGTAATCAGTTAATAAAATAAAACAGAAGGCACCAGGCTGGGGGGGGAAAAGTAATTTTTTTTTTTTGCAGATGACACAACCTTATATATAGAAAACCTTAAGGAATCCACTAAAAATTTATTAAAACTGACATATAAGTTTAGGAAGGTTGCAGAGTCAATATACAAAAATCAACTGTATTTCTATATGCCAACAATGTACAATCTGAAAATGAAATTAAGATAACAATTCCTACCCACTGGTATAGCTTAGTGTTTTGAGTATTCACCCATGACCAGGAAGTAACGGTTTGACTCCAGGTTAGGGCACAGGCCATGGTGTAGGGCTTAATCTCCAGGAGGGTGCATGTAGGAGGCAGCCAATCAATGATTCTCTCTCATCATTGATGTTTCTATCCCTCTCTTGCCTCTCTCTGACATCAATAAAAACGTATTTTTTTAAAAAAGGATAATTCTATTTATAATAGCAGCAACAATAAAATTCTTATGAGTAAATTTAACAAAAGAAGTGCAAAACTTGTAAACTGAGAAGTATAAAAACTGTTAAAAGAATAAGCACCTAAATAAGTAGCAAAAAAATCTCATGTTCATGAATCAGAAGACGTAACATCGTTAAGATGTCAATACTCCCCAAATTGACCTACACACTCAAAATCCCAGCTGTGTTTTTTTTTCCTGAAACAGAGAAGGTAATCCTAAAATTGATATGGAAATGCAAAGGACTACCACAGGAACTCAGGATCTTTCTATCTGCGCTTCCCAGTCCCCCAGGTCCTCAGAATCCTTTGCATTCAGCAGACAAATTAGGAAAAAGAATGCATCTTAACCACTTTGACCTGATGTGATACATATAATTTCTTTAATTACTTTGGGGAGAATTAATCACACAGCCTCACCCAACTGTGCAAGTGACTAGAAAATATAATCTCTGACTGGGCAGCTGGGACCAATGACTAGAACATAGAAGAAGCAGCACAAATATTTGGTTAGCTCAGCTAACTTCCCTCTTCTTTTTATCTCCCAACAGACCAATACTTCTTTTTTAACTTAATATATGTGCTGCAGAAGTGAATACACCGCCTTTTTAACTTTTAGGAAATCAATGACCACATCTGAGCAGGTAGTCCCTCTTGCTGGCAAGACTTCCTCCACAGTTATGTTTATTTGGTTACCTCAGGCTGATTTCAGTAACTTACTTATATCCTCATGCCAATATTCACAAACACACATACTCACTTTATGCAGTTTTGACAGATCTCATCCTTATTTTAAAAATGTGTTGACTTCTGTGGCCCACATAAACATCCACACCTCCCCCAGGTGATCCAACTTACATTTCTAACTGTGTTACTATCCCTACTTATGTTCCACAGGCACAATGAACTTCACATGTCAAACTGAACTCTAGTATTACCAAGTCCACTCCTTCTGTATTCCCAATCTTAGTTCAGTTTCCCACCTAAACATCCAAGCCAAAACTCTCGAGATTCCTTACTCTTCTATCCCTTTCCACACAAGCAATGGAGTCACCATACAAAAACCTCCCTCAAATCTGTTGCCTTCTCTTTCACTATGCCACTTTCCTAACAGAAGTACAGAAAACTTTCTGCTAGAGTACTAAAGCAGCTCTTTTAATTGACTTCAGAATACAATACATATATGCCAAATATCACACAATAAACTAGTGTAAAAACTATTTTTTAATAATCTGACATCTATCTAATCCAAAAAATAAATAAGTTCCTCACAGTGATCTCTTACTTCAAGCAAAAAAGAATTTTATATAGTTTCTTAAGTTTCACTGTACTGTAATAAGACTTAACCTCGTAAACAAAGCCTCCTTTTATATACCCAGGCTATTTTTATATCCCAACTATTATCCCCATATACTGACTGGCTATTTAATTAAAAAATTGTAAGTAATCGCATAAGGCTTTCACTCAGCTAGAACTTTATTTAATAAAGATTTTACCATTTTGCTGGTACAATTCTTTTTCCTGATATGTATGTAGAAAATACTTGTATCACAAAGTATTTTAGTATATGTTATAGGCAGTTTTTCCAAAATATTTTATGTTTGGTTTTCCTTTATATATAAAAAAATAGTTCCAGACTAAATTAACTGGAAACACAACTAATTCCATTATTATCTGGGAGAGGAGAGCCAGAGCATAAAGCAAGAAAGAACAAAAATTAACAGGGTGTAAGGCAATTAGCAGAGAAGCACCAGAGGATCATGGGTTCAATTCCCAGTCAAGGGCACATACCTGGGTTGCATGTTCTACCTCCTCGTTCTCTGTCTCCTCCCTCCCTTCCACTCTCTCTAAAATTCAATGGAGCCTGGCCAGAGTGGCTCAGTGGTTGAGCATCACTCTATGAACCAAGAGGTCATGGTTTGATTTCCAGTCCGGGCACATACGTATCTGGGTTGTGGGCTTGCTCCCCACTGTGGGGCGTGCAGGAAGCAGCTAATCAATTGTTCTCTCTCATCACTGATGTTTCTATCTCTCTCTCCTTCTCCCTTCCTCTCTGAAATCAATAAAAAAAAAATTAAATTAAAGTCAATGGAAAAATAATCTTTGGATGAGGAATAACCAAAAAATAAAACCCAAAAACTTAACTAATAGAACAAGCAAAAATAAAGGCCAGGTCTCAGAGGAGAGGAACCCCAAATCCACATAAAATGAAGAACACACTCCTGGAGTCAAATACTGATCAGAAATACTAAAAGGGGAATGAATGCTATGCCTATTAACTGTGTCTTTTATCTAAAGCAAGCTCTAAACAAAAAGTATAAACTAATATGTTATCTATGAGCTAATTTCAGAAAGGAAAATCCCTGGAGCCAGTGTGAAAAGCAAAAAGCCTCCAATTCCCATAGGAATTATCTTGTATAAAATAAAGCATAAAGAAATTAAACCGTATCTCAGCCATTGTAAAATATTTTAAAAACAACATGGTGCCTTTTATGCAATGCAGCAGTAAGCTTCCATTTAACAGACATTATTATTCTGCCCCTGTATAGTATCTTTCTGGAGTTAAATGAATCATTAATTCTATTTCAAATTTATACGATAATAGAGTATTAAAGGAGAACCAAAGTATTTACTAAACAACAAAACCATTTTAAACTCTAGATCATAGTATTTTATTCTTGAGAAAAAGTGACCTTCCTTTTATTGATGGTATGCATAATCTCATGATAAATATGTATTAACTATGTGATTAAAATATTGGTCACAACTGTTCTTCAAATCAGCAGTGAATTTGATATGATCCTTACACTGGACCTGACCAGAGGAGCTAAGTCTGGAAGGTTTGAAATGCAAAAATGACAGAAAAATAATAGGAGCGTTCTTCGTGAAAGGTCTTTTGGTCAAAGTACAGAACAAGACCAACTTTGCTATTTGGTTATTTATTTACATGGAGTAGGCAGGTTAGCTCTTTCTGGCTCCAGTACAACTAGAGAGCAGATGAACAGGTAAAACAAGATGAAGCTGCTCTAGTGGCTTAGGAGGAGGGTATATTTGGGTCTTAGGATCAGACATCCAAACTTTAGAATATTTCACAATTTCAAAGCTGTCTGGATTCTCTAAATACTGTATACTGAAGTACTTTGTTTTTCATGGTAATTAACAAAGCTGCCTTTAAAATGTCAGGCGGTAACAAAGAGTTAAATATTCCTCTAAAAATACTAAGTAAAATCACCTCAATCTGCACTCGAGATTCATTTAAAAGGAATACTCATACAATTGGGGTCTAAAAAGGAGGTTTCCATTATACACAGTTTAAATAACTTTTAAAGACTCACCTGTAGGCTTAACTGAATAAAACCCAATGGCCTCTCCTTTCTTCCACAGAATCTTAGCATAATCAGTACTGCTATGACACAGGAATGGGATCTCATTTCTCTCCATTTCCTGTTTTCTATAAATAATTCGATTCAGAACATACAGAACCACTCTCTCCCCAAGAGTTCTCACCTACAAAGAGAGTCAAACACCAGGCACAACAGTTATAATATGCATCAGTTCAGAGATGCTATTTACCTTGCTCCCTGCTTCGTACCGGCATTCGAAGCACTTTGAATGCATTCAAAATGATCTGTAAAACATTTTATTATCGCAAAGGCAAGGCTAATCATTTATACCAATAACAATCCACTTCTACACACACATATTATGCATGAATACTGCCTCTCAGCAAAATTCTAAAACTGGCAAAACGACTTTCCAGTGCACCAATCCCCAGCATCTCCTATTTCACAGTGTTTTTTTCCTGCTTCCAGCTGCTTCTCAGCCACCCTAATTGTTGCCTCCACCACTTCTCTGCTTCAACCGTTTTCACCTCATTTCAGTTTCCACATTTAATAATAATAATAACAATAATAATAATAAATGAGGGTGGGGGAGGAGGCTTCATGTTATTCCCTGAAGATTTTAAGACCAATTACCTCATTTGATGAGCAAAGACATAATAATGCTCATGGGGCAAGGAATTTGTCTCACCCTTTCCAGGTAAAATGTTCATTTAACAGTTGTGTTTTTGTTGTCTAACTGTAAGAAATACTCCCCTGCCCCTTCGGCCACACACACATATACAGAGCTGATGAGGGATGATAGCGGCACCAGGGAAGCCTAGTGAAAACATACTTGGGGTGACCGTAGAATGGAAACTGTGCCTCACTTCTTACAGGCAGGGCTACATGGTCACTAGGACCCCCCTTACCAACTTCAAGGCATCAAACAGTGGGGTTTGCCCAACAGACACCTTTCACTACTAAAAACAAGAATTCTATCCTTGAAGACTCCTTAAAGAAAAACAAGAGTGCCTTCTAATTAGATAAGTGGAGAGAGAAAACATTAACATACATTCTACTCTCAAAACAATATCTAGTGAGAAATCTCCAATACCAAACACACAAAATGACAAAGCTTGTTAGCTTGCAAAGTAGGGAACCCTTTTTCTGCCACAGGCCATTTGGGTATTTATAACATCATTCGAGGGCCATACAAAATTATCAACTTAAAAAATTGGTCGAACATTTAATTAACTCACTCCTAATGCCTTGGCAGGGCCAGGCTACATGATTTCATGGGCCTTTAAGGCAATCTTTTACTCCCTTGAACAGCTCTGATCAGCATAAAATTATTCCTTATACTGAGCTAAAGTTTATTTCCCAAAGATATTCTGGATCCACAGAGTCTACAAATATCTGAAGACAACCCTAAGATCCCCCTACATTCCATACCAATCCTAAACCACTGAAGGAAAAGACTAATGCAACTTTGGGCTTCTTCCTTGAAATTGCTCCAGACCACCTAATATCTGTCTTCATGATGGGCATGCAGATATTACAGACAGAAACATTACAGATATTGCTAAGAGAGTGGGGCTTTTCTGCATAAACTTAAGGTTTTTAAATAAGCTTTTTTCCTACCTTCATGTACTTCTAATTAACAGCCACTCTTTTTTCCTATGTGCTGCTCTTTCTATTTAGTCCTCATGGTATGCATGGTGCAGTTAATTTTTTGAACCTATGGGTACTACAGTACATTTATCCCGATTTACTTTCATCATGTAAGATCTTTCCTTTTTTTTCTTAATTCTGCCTTTCACAGATTGGTTCTCCCATTCAGCACGTGGCATGCAGAATGGACATGCATGTCATCTGTGTCTTCCTCTAAGTATTTTATGAAACTTAGTGTTTAGGACGGAAAAAAAAAAAAAGCAAGTTTTGCAGTATGCTGCTGAGAACCTCCCAAAACGGCCCTACTGATAAGCAAGTTTCCTTCCTGGTCAGTGTCTCCTAGAGACAGAGAACCTAAGCAACCACACACGGAGAACTAGCTTTTTCTCTAACAAGGAAATCAGAAGCTGAAGTTGATATGAATCCCAACAGTTCAACTAAACCATAAGCATTCAATCTTCCTCCCCCAATTCTCACCTATCTTTAGTACAATGAAACTCTAAGGATTTAATAAAACCTGATTATACAATAAAATGGAGAAGAGCTCAATAACTTTAAAAACTATCACTGTTTATAGGAAACGTAACTGTGAAATGGCCTAAGAAAGAAACTTTTAAAATTACAAGAGCGTATTACCTGTGTAAGCCCCTCTCTGGAAGGGACAGATGTTTTCACAATGTCATCAATAGCCCACCACTGATCAGCCAGGTAAAGTGCCACAGCTAAAACAGAATAAATGATTAACATTTAAGTCTTAAAGTGTGTAACGTTACTATTTGGTAAGGTTATATACATACCCTCAAGTATATCCATACTTTTAAAATACAATGTGGCCCCATTTACACTATTTTTATTTCACTTATTAAACATTTAATAGTAAGCAATTAAGAATTATATTTTCCTAAATTTAAGTTTGAAACACTTTTTCTTTTTTTAATTCCTTCATTTAACTATCTTTTAATAAATTTCTAATTGTTTACAGAAAAACTCCTCAATTTTAAAGATTAAGCAAAAAAGAGACCTGTGAGTGAGTCCTCGGGTGAAAAGAGAGCAAGAATTTTCTGGGTCTGATCTCCACCATAAAGAGGTACAAAGCCTACATTTGACAGGCTAATAGGAATCTGAAATGACAATTGATTAAACATTAGTGAAGAGTCTGTGAAGAAAATATAGGACAAAAACACCATGGTTCTACCAAAATATTAACTTTTCCTACATTAATGCTAATTATATACCTTCATTTCATAGACAATATTTCTAGTCTCAAAAAAAAAAAAAAAAAAGTAGCCCTAGCTGGTTTGGCTCAGTGGACAGAGCGTCAGCCTGTGGACTGGGACTGAAGGGTCCCAGTTTCCAATCCAGTCAAGGGCACATGACTAGGTTGTGGGCTCGATCCCCATTAGGGGGCGAGCAGAAGGCAGCCAATCAATGATTCTCTCTCATCATTGATGTTTCTCTCTCTCTCCTTCTCCCTTCCTCCCTGAAACAATAAAAACAGCTTTTAAAAAAGAATAAAAGTAAATCAGAATTCTCTTTTCTGGGAAGTTTATTACCTTGTGGGGAGAAAATGAAAGTTTATTTCAATAAATATTTCTGTGTTCTAGCCAAAAGTCTAAATCAAAACAAACGAAAGGTATGGTCCATAAAGTCACTAAAACACAACTACAGTTTACATCTGTTATTTAGACTACTGGAGGAGATGGGATTCTATTTTCTAGTAAAAGACACCAGATAGGTAATTTTTTGGAGAAACATAATGCTTTAAATTTTTTCTGCCCTCATTAATACAACATTAACTCCTCATTTACAGAAAATATTACAATTCAGAGAATTACAAAATATTGGTACTAAAAGAGACTTAAAGAATCCTTTAAATCAACATAATTTTCCAGAAGAAAAATCTCAGACCTAGATGTTAGAGAATTTGCATACCATAAAGTTCACAGTGGAATTCTAACAACAGATCACAGCTTACTAATTTGAGTTTTATTTTAGTATTTTAGAAAAGGGGAGGTTTGTTACACAAAAATGTGTAATTTAGTGGTTTGCTGATATTTTTCTTACATTACAAACTCTAAATCTAAAGAAAATTTGAATTAGCTCAAATATGGAAACCATTCTTAGCAAAACTGGTAAACTACTTAATTTTAAAGGCACAACACAAACATTAAGCAATAACCTGTAGAGTTTCCTTTTAAAACCTGATATTACTGTACTAGCCAATTAATATTTATGCATTTTACTGATGTGTTCTCATACAAATTTCAAAAGTTTAGTTAACACTTTAAAATGATTAAAAAAAAATAAAGGGATATTAATTCCATGTATGAACTCAAATGAAAAGACTCATAAAAATCACGCAGAACACCTTACCGTTACATTGAGAAGAGAAAAACACTCAGGATTTTCAGGATCCCCACACCTTAGGTCTGACATATAATCCTCAGCAGAATTTTCCAATTCCTCATGACTGCAATTATCCAGCATATCCACAGGGAATGCCATCCTCTTTAACAAACAACATGGGACAAAAATGTTTCAGAATATGAAATGCTAGCTTCCTTTTCACATAGAAAAACGTTATACTGTAATATCTATACTAATAAAAGGGTAATATGCAAATTGGTCAGGATGCCCTCCCAGGAAAGACTGAGCAGCAGGCTGTGTGGAGTGACAAGGCCGGCAGGAGAGTTAGTGAGGGACAACCAAAAGACTGAACAGCAAGCTACATGGGTCAACCAGGCCTGCAGAGGGGGGCAGTGAGGGGCAACCAGATCAGCGGGGGGAGGGGGAGGACAGTGAGGGGTAACCAGGCCAGCGGGGGGGGACTTGGGGGTGACCAGGTTGGCAGAGGAGGGCAATTGGGCCAGCAGGGGAGGGCAGTTGGGGGCAATCAGGCCGGCAGGGGAGCAGTTAGGCATTGATCAGGCTAGCAAGGGAGTGGTTAGGGAGTGATCAGGCTGGCAGGCAGGCGAGCGGTTGGGAGCCAACAGTCCCAGATTGTGAGAGGGATGTCTGACTGCTGGTTTAGACCCAATCCCGAGGGGTCCCAGATTGAAAAGGGTGCAGGCTGGGCTGAGGGACACCCCTTCTCAGTGCACAAATTTTGTGCACCAGGCCTCTAGTTTTATTATAAAGAGTTCTTCACTATACTATGTTAGACTACAATTTGGCCTGCTGATTTAACAACGTACGTCACAAGAAAACTTTTAAACATTCATTTGAATTAAGAATAAAATAGGAATTAATGGCAATTTTTTAAATGATATAAATATATTTGTACAGGTGTAGGATATACATACTTGCATATAAGTAAGTACACACACATAAATATATCCTCATATACTTGCCAACATTATAAGTCACTATGAAAGGACAAAAGGGAACTTTTTGGAATAGAAATGTTCTATAACTTCACTGTAGTGATAGTTGCTCCACTATATAAATTTACTAAACAAACAAACAAACAAAAAAAAACATGGACTTGTACAATTGCAATGGGTAAATGTTGCAGTATGTAAATTATACCTCTCATACATAAAGCTATTTTTTTAAAAAGTCAGCACTTTAGTGGGAAAGCACTAAATACTTTCCCACTAAAGTCAGGAAAAATGACTCCACGTGGTATGACATTATATAGGTACTTGCCAATGCTATTAGCCTAGAGACATAACAACTGGGTATAGGTGTATATGGAAGGAACTATCTCTACCTCAATTTGCAAATAATATATTTAACTGAAAAACCCAAAAGAATCAATGGAAAAACTATTCCAAACAACAAGAAAAGATAATAAAACAGGATATAGTTACCCACAGAAATTAAGCCCTGATATATATAATAACAACCAGTTATTATAAATAAATTCAGGAATGTAAAAAATGAAGCAAAAATAAATAAGAAGACCCTATTTATAGAGCATCTGCCTGGGGACCAAAGGGTCTAAGGTTCAATTCCGGTCAAGGGCATGTACCTTATTTGCAGGCTCCTCCCAGCCGGCCCTGGTCAGGGATCATATAGGAGGCAACCAATCAATGTGTTTCTCTCACATCAATGTTTCTCTGTCTTTCCCTCTCTCTTCCATTCTCTAAAAATCAATGGAAAAGTGTCTTTGGGTGAGAATTAAAAAAGAAAAAGTAAGCAAACAGACATATGCATCTTGATGTGATGCAAAAAGAGACATTGAACCCAAATCTACCATAATGAAGCCATCAAGCATGTGAAATTACATTTTAAGTACACAGCCAGTCAAATTTAGAATAACCTAGTTTCTTCAATAAGTATATAGCATGGAGTTTAAAGAGTGGGAAATACTGTAAATTAAAAGACATTTAAGCCCTAATCAGTTTGGCTCAGTGGACAGAGCGTCAGCCTGCGACTGAAAGGTCCCAGGTTCGATTCTGGTCAAGGGCATGTACCTCAGTTGCGGGCACATCCCCAGAGCGAGGTGTATAGGAGGCAGCTGATCGATGTTTCTCTCTCATCAATGTTTCTGACTCTATCCCTCTCCCTTCCTCTCTGTAAAAAAAACAATAAAACATATATTTTTTAAAAAAAGACATTTAAGAGACACAGCAATCAGATGCATTGTAGAGAGTATTCTGATTTGTGTACTCTTGAAACTTCCCATGATAAAAAGTTAAATAAAAAGTAAATATATGCTCTATATCAAAGTCTGAGCTACTTAGTTCTTAAAGAAGATATAAAGTAAAATAGATGATCTTGTTATAAAAATTCCCTATTTCATATTTACCCAAAATAAAAACTGCAGAGCCCAACTGCTATATTTGTCAATGATCTCTTCAATCTTGATTTAAAAAATAATAAAGGGGAAAGGCAGAAGAAAACTGAGAAAATAAAAATTATTTTTCTCTGAAGTAATTCTTCAGAGAAGCATTTTATCACAACAAATATATTAGATTAAAAAACTGAAAAGCTAATGAAAATATGAGATAAACATATAAAAGATAAGACATATAACAACAGTTATACATAGTTAAGTATATTTTAATTTTTTATTTTTTAAATCTTCACACAAAAATATGTTTTCACTGATTTTTAAGAATGAGGAAGGGGGTGGGGAGAAGAGAAACACTGATGTGTGAGACAAACATTGATCAGTTGCTCTCTGTACATGCCCCCACCAAGGATCGAATCCACAACTTTTTGGTATGCAGGACAATGCTCCGAACAACTGAACTACCTGGCTAGGGTTAAAGATATTTTTCTGAATTTTTAAGATATGATGATAATGAGAAACTTATTTTATACCATAATCTGAAATCCTGGTCCTAAGGATTTTAAAACGTGGTGTATATAATTGGGAACCTAATTTTATACAAATATATTTTTAATCAAATTGATTTGAAAAAATTTTTTTAATAAAAACCTGGAAATAGAACAGACAAAAACATCCCATCTATTAGTAAATATAAATGTCTAAATAAAAGGAGAAAGCAAGAAAAAATTGTGAAACATTTATAAAAGCAGTATCACAGGATTTCCAGGCAACTCATAAAAAGAAAAAAAAACTACTATGAATTTCAAGAGAGATCAACCAGGAGCTTATGTAAATCATTTGTTATAGTTAGAAACAGCAGAGCTCTGTTACGAAGTAAGCTTATTTGTTATTTTGGGCAAATCTTTATATCTCTATCAAAGTCAATATTCAAAAGCAAACTAAGGAAATAGGACATTATGTTCTAATCATATCCAAAAATTCTAATGAAGATTAAAATTTTAGATGAAACAAAAAACAAATGGTCAACAGCAGATGAAAAAAACATAATTAGGACACCAGTTAACTCTTTTCCCCTCTTATAGACAAGATCCAAGCTTTGTGTCTAAGTAAAATATTAAGAGCATTAAATATACCCCTACTATTGACTAGATGAAGCTCAAGAAGGATTAATATCACAGTATTCTGCCCTGACCGGTTTGGCTCAGTAGATAGAAAGTCAGCTTGCAGACTGAAAGGTCCCAGGTTCGATTCCGGTCAAGGGCATATACCTTAGTTGCAGGCACATCCTCAGTAGGGGGTGTGCAGGAGGCAGCTGATCGATGTTTCTAACTCTCTATCCCTCTCCCTTCCTCTCTGTAAAAAATCAATGAAATATATTTAAATATGTATATATCACAGTATTCTCCTTAAACCAACCCAAAAGACTCCCTTGAATATGAGGTATGAATGAAACAAATAAACATTTCATTTGCTAAGAGTAATCATGACCTAAAGTAGAGGTGGGGAACCTTCTTTCTGCCAAGGGCCATTTGGATATTTATAACGTCATTCCTGGATCATACAAAACTATCAACTTAAAAATTAGCCTGCTATCTTTGTGAAACATTTAATTGCCTCACCCCTAATGCCCTGGCAGGGCCAGACCAAATGATTTCAAGGGCCATATACCCATGACATGAAGGATGAAATACAAATTAACATATGAGGATTGCTGCCAAAAATTTGGAATTCAAAAGCACTGTTGGTTACAATTACATAAAGATAATATGGCATTCTAAACAAAGAATACAAAATGGATATATAAGGAAAAAGAGCGTGATAGAATAGCCAATTGATGGGTCATTTTCCCCTACTGTTACTACAACCTGGACCTTAAAAGGTCTTAAATACTATCATGTCTAAATAGCATTTTCTTTTTTTTTTTAGTCTTATTTTTCAGTTTTAGTTTTAGTTTTATTCATATTGAATGACGAACCTAGCAGTATAGCCCAGAATAAGAGAATGGTAGTGAATAGTCAGAGGTGTCATGGTTCCCTATCTAACATGCTTTAACTATGACCGGTACTACTAGTTTGCAGCAATTCAAGACTGGAACAGAGGCCAGGTGTCCCTAAGCCATTGATCCTTCCTCTACTTTAGTGCTGGCTGAATGTCAATTATCTGCATACCACCATCAAAATGTTTCCAGTGTATCAAGTGTCTATATCATTACTTAATATGTATGTTCCTTAACTCACTTTTTTAAACACACCTCTCATCCCATCCCTCCCCTTTTTAATTTGGTAAAATCCTATATAATAAAAGGCTAATATGCAAATTGACCAAACAGCACAACGACTGGTCACCTATGATGCACACTGACCACCAGGGAGCAGACGCTCAACACAGGAGCTGCCCCTGGTGGTCAGAGAGTTCCCACAGGGGGAGCGTCACTCAGACAGAAGCCAACCTCTTGGTGGTGGCACGAGCCTCACCTGCCTCCATAGCAGCACCAAAGATGTCTGACTGCGAGAGGGTACAGGCCTGGCTGAGGGACCCCCCCAAGTACTCAAATTTTATGCACCACTCCCCTAGTATATACATAACATTTACCATTTTAACCCTTTCTAAATTTATAGTTCAGTGGCAGTAAGAATATTCACACTGGTGTACAACCTTCACCACTCTCTTTCCAGAACTATGTGCCCATTAAACAATTCCCCATTCCTATTCCCCCTAGTCCCTGATAACCACCATTCTTTCTGTCTCCATGAATTTGCCTATTCTAAGAATCTCATGTGTTATCACAATAATTGTCTTTTTTACTAGTCTCAGCAAACACTGCCTTCTTTCACTTATTTCAAGCTTCATCCATGTTGTAGCCTATATCAGAATCTCAAAACTCACCTTTAAAAAAATTCATTCACTTTAAACTATAAAACCTACAAAACCACCAATTTGGTATATTAGATTACACATTTTCCTAATCAGCCTGATGATTTGTAAATATAATTAAAATGTCCACCTGAATACAAATTAAAGACCTCTCCTAAATCACCAGTAGTATGCCTGCACACTTTAGAAAACATTACTACCTATGGGATTGTTTGCCATAAGGCAACACTACTGCAGATCAAAGGAAAATACAGTATGACTATATTAATTAAAGTGTAAAACAAAAATTCATTATCTTTCAATCTTAAATATTCTTATATTGAGATTTTTTTCAATAGAAAAATAATCACTTCTAGGTTTATTTTATTATGAGTGGCCCAGTGCACAAAATTCATGCACAGCGGGTGTGGGGAGTGTTCCTGCACCCTCTCCAACCTGGGACCCCTCGAAGAATGTCCTACTGCTGGTTTACAGGGATCGGGCCTAAACAGGTGGTTGGACATCCCTCCCATAACCTGGGACTGCTGGCTCCGGCACTCACCTGCCTGCCTGCCCACCCCTAACCACTCTGCCTGTCAGCCTGCTCACCCCCAACTGCCCCCTGCTGGCCTGCTCACCCCCAGCTTTCCTCCCCACCGGCCTGCTCACCCTCAACTGTCCCCCTCCTGGCCTGCTCACTCCAAACTGCCCCCCCCCACTCTTCTGATCACCTCCAACTGAACCCCTTGCTGGTCTCCTTACCCCCAATGGCCCCTGCCATCCCATCCTGGCCTGATCACCACCCCCCCTCCCCCCACTGGTGACCCAAGGTCCGACCCTCCTTTTCTTTTTTTCCAGTGTATCCTTGAGCAGAGGCCAGGGCTGACTGGAAGCAAGTATCTAGGATTTATCTATCTTTTATAATTGAAACTGTGTAGCCTTGAATGGAGGCCAGGGCCTGCCGGGGGTGGGGAGGGGAAGCTTGGCTTCTTCTATTGCCAGAGGCAACCCAAACCTTCTGCTGAGCTCCAGCTCCAATCCACCACCATTTTTGTTGGGATTTATTTATCTTCTATAATTGAAACTTTGTAGCCTTGAGTGGAGGCCAGGGCCAGCCAAGGTGGGAAGCTTGGCTTCCTCCATTGCCAGGGCAACCCTAGCCTCCTGCTTGCTCCAGCTCTATGGCCAGCTGCCATCTTGGTTGGGTTAATTTGCATACTTGCCCCTGATTGGCTGGTGTGCATGGCTTGTGGGTGTAGCAGAGTGATAATTAATTTGAATGTTTCTCTTTTATTAACGTAGATTAGTCAAAGATTATTCATATATTTATACACACACACACACACACACAAAATGAAACCACATCCTGTGTTCTTGAAGTCCAACAATTTAAATATTCTGAAATTTGCATAAAGAACATTATGGGGCTGTGGGGGTGGAGGGGAACTTCACTTTAGTTAGAAGTTGTGATTTCTGAATACAGTTTGACAACTGCCCCGGCTGGGTGGTTCAGTTGGTTGGAGCGTTCTCTGGTACACCAAGTTTGTTTCCTGGTCAGAGCACATGCCTAGGTTTCAGGTTTGATCCCTGGTTTGGGCACATATGGGAGGAAACTGATCTCTCTCTCTCCTCCTTTTCCCAGAAATCCCACTTCTAGGACTGCATCCCAAGAAACCAGAAATACCAATCAGAAAGGATATATGTACCCCTATGTTCATAGCAGCACAATTTACAATAGCTAAGATTTGCAAACAACTT
Organism: Antrozous pallidus; assembly: GCA_027563665.1. Lineage (NCBI taxonomy): Eukaryota > Metazoa > Chordata > Mammalia > Chiroptera > Vespertilionidae > Antrozous > Antrozous pallidus. The sequence continues at coordinate 41,566,607 of CM050512.1, forward strand.
AAGTGCCCATCAGCAGATGAGTGGATTAAAAAACTGCAATACATTTATATATTTTATACAATGGAATATTATGCCACTACAAAAAAAAAAAGGAACTTTTAATGTTTGCAACAGCATGGATGGAACTGGAGAGCATTACGCTAAGTGAAATAAGCCAGTTGGAGAAAGATAAATATCACATCATCTCACTCATATGTGGGCTATAATTATCAACATAATTTGATGGACAAGAATAGATCCAGAGACAAATGGCAGGGGGGGATGGGTGTTCCCCCCCAGAGAGCAACCAAAGGACTTGTAATGTATACACATTAGTGTAACCAATGGACACAGACACTGGGGCATGGGAATGGCTGGGGGGGGGGGGGCGTGGTCAATGGGGGGAAAAGATATACTGGTATGTAAAACTTTAGACAATAAATACAATAAAATATTGGTTAACTTAAGAGTGTGTAAAGTACTAGCCCTCTGGTGGTTCTGCTAGTTTAGAGAGGCCAGAGAAGGGTGGTCAAGTTCTGGAGAAAAATTATGTTGCTAGGGTAAATCATGCGCTTCTCCCTCTTGTTTGTTGTTTTTAAGCTTGTACTCTATGTTACATAACTGTAAAGCTGTCAGGTCAAATTTTGTCAAGCACTTTATCTCTGTCCATGGAATAAACCAAAGGGCCTAACTAGATTCTACATGAATGAGAAAGCTTAATGTTGCCTTCAGTGAACTCATCAAAAATGTACACAGAATGGACAATGAAGTGTAAAAAGTGTCCAAATTAATAAATTAACCAAAGGGTAGTCTTATCAATCCTGGCTAACTTAGATAAAAACATACTCAGATCGCTTGCTTATGTAAGAGTTCTAAGATATCCATCAGCTATTTTACATCCATCTTTTCATAAATTTACTTTTCCTGAAAAATCATGTAACTATTTGAAAGAATGACTTCTTTCTCTCTCTCTTTAAATATATTTGTTTATTGGTTTCAGAGAGGAAGAGGGAAGGAGAGGGGGGGGGGAGGGAGGGAGGGAGGGAGAGAGAAACATCAATGATGAGAGAATCATTGAATCATTGATCCGCTGCCTCCTGCACATCCCCCAACTGGGGATCAAGCTGCAACCCAGGCATGTGCCCTTCTCCAGAATCGAACCCAGGACCCTTCAGTTCACAGGCTGATACTCTATCAACTGAGCCAAGCTGGCTAGGGCCTCTCTTTTATTTTAATCCTCATCAGAAGATATTTTTCCCACTGATTTCCAAAGAGAGTGGAAGAGAAAGAGAAAGTGGGGAAAGAGAAATATCGATGGGAGAGTGATACACTGACTGGTTGCCTCCTGCATGAATCCTCACCAGGGTTGGTGAACCTGCAACCGAGGTATAAAGTATGTGCCCTTGACCAGGAATCGAACCCAAGACCCTTAGGTCCACAGGCCAACACTCCAACTGAGTCAAATGGGCCCAGACAGAATTACTACACTTAACAAGAAAATATGAAAACAAACTAGAAAAATAATTCCTCATTCTGATTTATTCCCTAATTGTTAGTTACTAGATGTCAACACTACTGTTAAAAAGGGGGAACATATTTTGTAAGTTCAGTTCCTAAATTATTTCAAGATTCTTACACATTATTGCTATTATTTAAGGGTTTTAGGGGAAAGGTTAGATTTTAAAAATCTGTAAATGTTAGAGCTGAGAAAGCTCTTAGAAAACAAATAATTATCTCAACCAATCCAAGTCATGATCTTACGTCTCCTGATTGCTTCCCCAACACGGAAAACACAGGTTAGATATCCAGGCAACATAATCAATCATCAATGCTCTCAACCTTCTACACAAAAAGCCTGTTTCTGAACCTTATTATGATTCTTCTCCTAATTCCTCTCTTTTCTTTTCTCCCTAACATCATTTCCCTCCTTAACTAACCTAGCTCCTGTACTACATCAGTTCAACTGATCTCTATCTTACTTATCTTCCTTTATCCCAGTCCTACATAGGCCCTAACTCCTAGATTAATCCTTCTCCCCACTCACAGCTAAGTTTTTTAGTACAACAAAAATGAATTACTACAGTCTGCTACGATGATCAAATCTCAGGTGGGCTCAACACTGCTCAAAAATCCTTTTGGTCTTCTGGGAAATGAAAAAGATTTGATTATATGTGGTTAAGGACTGCCCACAAGTTTATGGGTACTGGAGCAAAATGTTAAGTGGAGTTCATACCTACTGCCTATTTTTGTTTCAAGTAGAAGCCCAAATCATCTTCTGAAGTTACCAACACTGAGCCAACAATGCTATATGTACTTCATGACCAGATTACTGAATACTGTTCATAATCCCACAGCAGTTTACAAACTCAGGAAAGCAGTTTACAAACTAAGAATTATTTAAATGAATACACCATAAAATTTTGTCCATTTCAACATTAGACAATCTAAAATTCGTTGTTTTTTTTTTAACTTGGTTCATCACACAATAGATCTGATTTTATAGTGCTTTATTCAAGTTAACATGGGTTTGGTACAATAAACTTCAAGGACACAGCCGGTCTAAACAATATGCACATTATTACACATAACTTTAACACGCAGTATCACAGAGGCTTACCTCTTTTAGAACCCCGAAGAAAAACTGATGTTTTTGTTTTAAAGGAAATACATCTAGCTCAAAACAAAGCAAAAACAAAACAAAACTTGGTGCTTAATTTTCACATTAATGTTTAGGAAAATATTCCCTAATATTCTCACTATACAACTAAGACATGTAACCAAGGGCCACCAGTATCGTATCAACTGGAAAAATACCAGCCTCTGGACCACAGGCTAGCCGTTCTCTTTCCTTTCAGGTCCACTCCAACTCTGCACTTCCAGCTGTGGCTCCCTACACTTGCTCTTGCAAACTCAGGTGGGTTTGCTTACCCAGATCAATTAAAACTCTTTTCTTACCTCTCAATGGCAGCAGTAGTAGCCTTCCTATTTGACTTCAATACATATTTACTAAGCAAATGAGTAAATAATTTATGACTGAACAAAAATTTGTACAGTGGGGGTGAGTGGAGTGACTGAGCAGAAGAGAAAAAAAAAAAAAACCCTCATGGCCCTGGCAACAGTATGGTGATTGATGGGTGAGGGTGGAGATTCGGTGGATGAGGGTATAGGGGGTATAAATGGTGATGGAAAATAAGTAAAAGGAAGCATTGCCACAGATAAAAGATGTATACGGTACTGCTGCCAAATGAAAAGCAACAGACTGTCTTTCAACAGGCAGAGATAGAGGGGAAGACTCTCTAAAAATAAAGAATATGCTAACCATAAAGCCAGAAAGCATACTGAGAATGGCAAGTAGTTGGATTTACCAAGAGAATTAAGAGAAGTGTGTGAAGATAACTAGTTGAAGGGATACTAGAAAAATAAACTGAGGACAGAACATTAAATGCCAAGAAAACAGTATGGTTTTACGAACCAATGTCACTCCAATAAATTCAATTAAAAAAGGTCAAGAATACAAATTGAGTCGGGACTTTGATACTCAAGTAGGATCCAATTTAAGGAAAGAGACTTTCAAGGCTACCTTTTAAGACAACTTAACCAACAGTGTGTAGGATGTATTAATAGGAAGAACTGAAAGGAGACAAGCTGAGAAACTCTTCTGATAAATATCTTATGTGTACTTCTTTTAATATACTTATCATGATAATACGACTTATTTTTCTTCCTTTTCCTATCCTACCAGGCTCAGACTCCAGGGAAGCATAATTCATTTTTTCCAAATATATAAAAAGTAGGGATGTGTCAAAAGATCTCTGATGTCTCTCCTAAGTAATAACTTATGTGTCTACACTTGAAGAAGTAATTTATAAAGAGATGGCATCAGCAAAATTAATTTATAATCATTTTTTAAAACTCAGAATGTTTTATGACAACATACCTACTATTTATTGCTAGATTAACTTGCACCAGGTATTATGCTCATCATTCTACAATATTATCTCATTTATTCTTCAAAATGACCCTATGAAGCAAGTATTTGTTTTTCTTGTATTTTTACCAGAGGCCCAGTGCACAGATTCGTTCACTGGGTGGGGGATAACAGGGGCTCTCAGCCCAGCCTGTGCCATCTCGCAGTCCGGGGCCCCTTGGGGGATGTCCACATGCCTGCTTAGGCCCAATTCCCTCAGGCCTAAGCTGGCAGTCAGACATCCCTCTTGTAGTCCTGGGCTCTCACAGTCCAGACCCCTCGCTCCTTACTGCCTGCCTGCAGTGGAGGTGGGAGAGGCTCCTGCCACTACCACTGTGCTCACCAGCCGTTAGCCAGACTTCTGGCTAAGCAGTGCTCCTCTTGTGGGCGTGCACTGACCACCAGGAGATGCATTGAGCATCTGCCCTCTGGTGGTCAGTGAGCATTATAGCAACCGGTCGTTCCACTGTTTTCAGTTGATTTGAATTTTAGGGTTTTATTATATAGGATAGTATTGATTTTTAGAGAAAGAGAGAAACATCAATATGGGAGAAACACTGACTGGCTGCCTTCTGCACACCCTCCTACTGGGGATAGAGCCTATAACCTGGGCCTGCAACCTGACCAGGAATTGAACTCACAACCTTTCAGTGCATGAGACGATGCTCAACCAACCAAACACAATGGCAGGGCTGAGGCAGGCATTCCTAAACACATTCTCACAATGAGGGGCCTTGGGTGTGGAGAGGTTAGATGAACTACCCACGTTCACCCAGCTAGTATGTGGCAGTCAGGCTCTACCCTAATGGTCAGCAAACTGCAGCTCGAGAGCCACATGCAGCTCAAGAAACACTGCCGCTCTGTTGACTAATGAGTTTGCCGACCATCGCCCTAACCAATCTGTTTAGCGAGGGATTTAACCTGGTCGTCAGTTTCCCAGGTCAGGAAATCCATGATGCATCTGATTATACAATTATCATAGAATATATCAACCTTAGGAGTTAGATTTTTAAGTCTTGCAATATCCATCCGGCCAGTGTGCGCAGGTATTTGAGAGTCGTCCCACATGCACCAAGAGGTCACCACTGGTTTGATTCCAGTTCAAGACATATGCTCGGGTTTTGGGCTCAATCCCCAATAGGGGGCATGAAGGAAGCACCTTGATCGATGTTTCTCTCTCATCAATGTTTCTCTCCCTCTTCCTCTCTCTCTAAAGTAAATAAAAACATATTAAAAGTATTTGGCAGGATCTTCTCTTCAGACTTTAGATGCCTGTTCTAATCACTATGACCCATATTCCTCAGCATTGTTAAATCGTTACTACACAATAAATACAAAGTTGACTGTTTCAAAGGTAAAAAATAAAAGAGAAACAAAAAAACTGACCAAGTAAAATGCCTGCCAAATATTTATTGGAGAAATTACTATAAAATGCAGCTTAGGGGGAAAACATGAATCCACTAAATTGCATTACAGTTGTTTAATTATCCATTACTGAAGGACAGAGACGAAGGAAATCTTGCAATTCAGATGATACTGGACTTGATATGAACCAGGAGCATTCCCCATACTCTAGTAACATGGTGTAGACAATGTATACAATCTTGACTTGCATCCTTGATTCCCAAATGCCAATCAAAAACAGTACAGGTATTTACAAAAAAAAAAAAAAACAACAACAATGTGGATTCCCTTAGTTCAAACCTGTGTTGTTCGAGGATTACCTGTATTCTTTTACAAAGAAGGAAGGGAACTGAGGCCCAGAGAAAATAATTACGTTAGAAGCCAGGCAGCTAGAAACAGCAAAGCCAGGGTTCAAACCGAGGATATGGCCATTTGGCTTGAATTGGGGAACTACACTGACTTTACATAACTACTGTTAATTTAAGAATCCGAATTAGTGCACCAGGAATATCAGGAGCTGATCCAACCTCGAAAGCACTGGCCCTTGTATGTATGAAATATTTTAGACAAACTCCTTATTAGTGCCACTTACTACTTTATCAGTCACAGTGGGACAAAAAGTCAAAATTATTGACTTTTGCTCTGCTTCTATTCATTTCTGAATGGGATTTTTCCCCCATTACTAAACTGATACACTCCTCATCAGGTCTCCAATAACCTCTCAACTCCCTAATTCAGTGGGTTATTTTCATTCTCACCCCCTTTATTCTGACAGGCCAGACAAACTGATCACTTTCTACTGCTTCCAAGTTCCTCACCTTCCTTGGCCAACACTCTCTCCCAATTCTACTTCTTAGTAGTTGCCTGCATGCCCCCCCCCCCTCAGTTTCTTTCAGCAACTGAACCCTCTCCTCTGTAGCCCCAGCCCCTCAACAATGCAACCTGGCACTTTTTAAAAAAGAAATTTACCAAATGAATTTGTTCCCAACTCATATTTATAAAAGTCTTTGTGCAGTTGTGTTTTATGGAATCTTTACATTTTAATCCACAATACTTTACTCAACTATAACCTCCATGAGGGTGGAGTGTATTTGTTTTTGTGCCCCATGACATACTACAGACACTCCATGTTTATAGAATGAATGAAAGCTACCTTTTGTGTAGCCTAAAACTAACATTTCATTGGTGGAAGTAGTAACTAAAGTGACATTCTCTTTTCAAATACAAAGTATATGGTAAGTCACAAACTTTCTGGCCCAAAGAATGGGTTGGGCTAGATGAGTAGATCCCTCCTACAAAGGAGATATATCTGGTAGAAAGTCTCATATAGCAGCTCTAAAATTCAATGAATCTACGATTATGGTATGATGTCTCTAGCAAATGACCAGCTTTTTCCTGATTCTTTTTAAATCATCATACCTTTTCCTTAGTAAATTCAACCCTCAATAATGTCACTGTTGTCAGAAAGAATTGTGAAATAACTTTATTATCAATGAAGCATACCAAATTTAGAATTTAACTTCAGGCTTAAATATACAAAGGATCAGAAGCTTAATGACCTGTAAAAAGAAAATCGCCTTAAATACAATCGTGCAACTTCTTTTTTCAATTTAGAATAAAAAAGGTCTTAGAAATGAAAAGAAACATGAAGGTTTTATTTACTTCCTTACCTAACCAACAGTCCTTTCTACAGAACCCTTACTATTTTTCGAACATCTGCCCTAATACTCAATCCTCTTATGTTCTTGTTACCTTTAAAAAGTTAGTCTTTTTGCATTTTTAGGCAGATGACTGAACATAACACACATAAGACTTTAAAAGGGTTACGTAGGTAGGAGCTAACGGATAAAATGTTAGAGATTTTTTCTTTTAAAAACTTCTCAATCACTGGTAAAACAATGCTCAAAATTTCAAGTTATGGTCAAGATAAAAAACACAAGGTCACTTACAAACTCAAATACAACAGTATCAATTCTATAAACCTCTCTGATGTGTGTAATAACAGACTCGACGTAAAATGTGTTTGACTTAGCGGTGAATTTGTAGGACAGAACGATCTCAATCCCCATCCACCTAGCATAGGTCCAACCGGGGCACCTTCCACTTGTAGCAGACAATCTTCACTTAGTTAAATTCCCCAAAACATGACTCATCTCTCAGCGTGCAAGGTCCCTTTCACCTCCATAATTCTTCCCACAGAACAAGCATGTCATTAATGAAAGGCCTAACATTTCTTCCAAGGATGGCACATGCCATGAATCACTTTGTAGAAGAATTAGTGGAAGAGTCTGCAACTAATCAGAAAAGTTCACAGTAATTTAATTAGGATGCTAACATTAAAACTTTACTCTCAAAAGCATCTACTTATAAAATATTTTGTTTTCTCCAAATCAGTTAAACCCTATGTTTGATGTACATTGTACCTTTATTAAAGAAATGATACCATTTATAATGATTCGAACCCTATCTCAAAGGTCAGACTAATTCAGAACTTTTTAGAATCTAAAGTCCACAGGTAAAGCATTTTACGTTAGTTACTCATGCAGCAGGACAATGTTGCTACTCCTAGAAGATATTTCTAAATTCCCTAAGCCAATCCTAGTCATAAATACAAAGAGAGTAGTACAATGTACGAGCAACAAGGTTTCGTGAAGAACTGTAATGTTTTATCTTTGCACAAAAGTCTTCACAAATACACTTCCCAGGTTCTTCTCACCATCTCATTTCCTCGTCCTCTCCCCCCTACCCTCCATTAAAACACACACATACACCACCACCACCACCACCACCACAACCTAGTACATATTAGTCACTAAAAACATTTCCTCTTGTAGGAGGAAAACAAAATATTGTTTGCAAATATAACCTGTACACCTTACGTGCAATAAATAAGTACGTGCAAGCAGAGGACACACTCATCAAACCTAGATCCATTTTAGTGAATTCCTTCCAGGGCCCAAATACGTGTATTATGCAACAGCCACCATTCCAGATTTTAATCCCCGTCTGTGATGCTGTGGTAAAATACAAATGGCATAATCCGCTAGGTACTCACGTACGTTTACGACATCAATTACAACAAGCATTACCAAATTCTCAGGAACCTTGACAATAACAAATGGTGTAACAGTTCAGAATCATAACCACTACTTTTCCTTTCTGGTAAAATGCCCTCCAAAACCCTCACACGTGAGCATTTCAATTGAGGTTTTGAAAGGCGCTCCCTAAATCGGGGGAGGGGCAGGCATCAGGTGGTTATCCTAAAATCTACTCCTTGTGAGGGTCCCAATCCAATTTCCAGAAGCTGATCAGCGAATACGACGCTTCATCATCTCTCCCAAAGGATAATGGGAGCGAGCGTCTGCAGATCCCAGGGCCATACAATCCATCGATCTCCTGGGGCACAGGCCTCGGAAATTGCAAATGGGCAACTAAGGATTGGAACAAAATTGCAAAGAGCTGCATTCTAGAAGTGAGGCTATACGATACCTAGTCCGACAGGAGTTAGGGGTCTGGGAGGAGGTCAGAGCATCTCTGGAGGCCCCCTCGGTGGGTGCCCAGCGCCGGAAGCTTAAGCTCCGCACCTGGCCGGATCGGGTTCCCCCCGAGCGGAGAGGCTCCAGACACCGAGGGGAGGGGGCTCAGCAGACACAGCGGGGCCGGAACGCATCCGGGGCGAGCGAAGGAAGGAGGAGGCAGAAGGAGGCATCCCCCACAAAATGGTGGCGCCGACGCACCTGGGGCGCACTCGCCCCCTCCTCTCTGCAAGCCCTCCTCCCCCGGAGCCCGGCGCGCCGCGGGCAGCAGGACGCGCGGCCCGGGCCCCGGAGGCCGGCGTGGGCCTGCGCCAGGCCGAGCCCGCACAGGACGGTCGGCGTCGCTGCCTGCGGGGGCGCGGGGCCGGCGGGGGCCGGGGCCGGACGGGGCAGCCTCGGCCTCAGCCCGCGCGGCCCCCGCCGGGCACGGGCGGCACACTCACCTCGGACGCGCCCGCGGAGCCCGGGCGAGGAGGCGGAGCCGCGGGAATGAATGGAGCCGGAGCCTGCTCGCCGGCGACCCCCGGCCGGGCGCGGCTGCCGGGGAGGGTGCGGCCGCCTCCCCTCGGCCCGGGACGCCCGGCTCCTGGTCGGCTGGTCGGCTGGTCGGCGGGTCAGCCGCAGCCCACCGAGCCCTCCGCGGGCGTGACGCACGCGCGCCGCAGCGCCTGGAGCCTTCGGCGCCGCGCCCACCGCGAATCCCCCCGCCCGCGTGGCCCCTCCTCGGCGCCGGGGACGCCGCCCGGCCTCACTCCGGGCCTGGCCGCGGGCAGGTGCGGGCTCGACCTGCGGGGGAGGGGGGTGGGGGCCCCGCGCGGCCCCCGCCTCGCCCCCTTTCCCCGCCCCGGCCGCCGTCACGGGGCTGAGCGGGGCGCCCCCACCCGGGGCGCTGGCTCGGTATGAAAGAGTGACCTTGGCTTAGAGACAGCAGTAGGTGCGGGGAAGCGGCGGGGGCCGCGGCGCAGAGTTTGCGTTTCCCTTCAATGTCCACCTGTGCAGAGCCCCGGGAGCACCCCCCGCCGGCGCTGGCCCTCCGGGGATCTGCCCGGGACGGCCCGTCCTGGCCCGGGTCAGGGATGCGGCCTCCAGCCGCCGCCCCCTCCTAACCCGCCTCCGCGCAGGAGGATGCTCGGGGAGGGAGGCAGGGCGCTCCATTCTCCGGCTGGACGAGCCCGAGAGCCTCGACTTCCATCTTGAGAACACAAGGAACCCACCGAATTCCTGCGTCCACCTTTTCTCTTCCACAATCTAGTGCAGGCGAACCAGCCCACACCCAGAAGGACGCCGGCCCCACCTTCCTTCCCTCCCCGCCCCTCTCTCCAAGGCTCCTCGCCAGCCTGAGCGCCCAAGGCCCTTTGCTAATGACGCCCCGTAAGCTCTTAAGTATTTAAGGCATGGTGGATTTCTTAGAAAGTAATGCCTGTCATGGATTTAAATATGTTTAATAAATGGACTGAGGAAGAGTATGTAAGAATTTTAAGACTTCCTTTCATAGGGCATCAGCTCTGGAAAATAAACAGCTCCTCCAGTAAATTGCAATTGCTCCTTTCATACCTAAGAAATATTGAGCAGCACAATACCAACCTTTTACGAATTTACCTCAAACAATACTTGCTGATGGAGGTTTATTTGACTCAGATATTTTTTAAAAACCCAAAAGGCTTTTCTGCCTCAAATTACTCATAAGAATTAATCTCACGTGTTACAAGATGCGGCTTCACATGTTAAAGAAAGAAAAACCATTTGCTTTCCTCTTTGTCTGAGGTTCATTAAATCTTGCCTGTGTGTTTACCCATACTCAGAATCCATGAGCTCTTAGTGGACAAAGAACTAAAAAAAAAAAAAAATGTCTATCGGATTGACTGTAAATCATGACCAAAATATTTTGAAATAGGCTTTGAACCTGTTGTCTGAAAAGTTTTGCAGAAAGTTATTAAACTTAAAAGTAAAAAATAAAGGCGAAGTGAGGCAACAAGGTTTTATTTGAAATCAAAGAACAGCTATTCCAGAAGCACTAATTCAGGGAGGAACCCAAATAGTGTTTCAATGATGGGGTGAAGAAGGCAAAGGGTTTTTATGAGAAAAGGAAGAGAAATAATTACATGAATAGAAAGAAGGAATTAGTGCTAACAAGCTGTCATTCTTTAGCTATACATGGCTGTTTACTGATTCTGAAAAATGTCTTTAATTATCAGTCCTCATAGTCAGGAGGTCTTCTTTCTTGGTATTTGCAAACCATTGTTTGGGATACAATGTTGCTTTAGGCCCCGTTCAAACATTCCAAAGGTTCCAGGAGTTAGAGATGCAGTATTTCCTCTGGAATGGCTGCCCCAACTCCTTTTTGAAATGAACCCATTAATGCCAATTTCTCACAGAGTAAAAGATTATTGCTTGGTTTTGTTTCATATGCTTGCTTTATTATTTTGTTAGCTTACAAGTAGAAGGAAACATGTTAGGAGTTCTTGTATTTTTTTAATATATGTTTTAAGGAGATTGGGGCCATCTTAAGAGAAGCTTCCACAGCACTAGATTTTGGAAGTCGCTGGTACAAATGGCCCAGAAGAAAGCCCTTTAATTTCAATGGAAAGAGGAATTCCTTAATGGCTAAATAACGGCTGTTTTTGACTGCTAACACATTACCAAGCACTTTACTAACTTCTTTGTGGAAATTAATTCATTTAATCTTTATAATCGTCCTTCGAGGTACTTACTAATGTTATCCTCAGTTTACCTAAGAGGAGACTGAGGCACACAGAGGAACTAAGCAATTTGCCCATAGTCACATAGCTGATAGCCTGGCAGTTTGGCTCAAGTGCACACTCCCTTAACCAGTATTCAATACCACCTCTCATGGGCACAAAATCACATATCATATGATTGAATTGTACTTTCCAAGTCCTAAAACACACTAAATATCCAGTGTCTTCATGTTGAAAAGATTTCTTATATTTAGTATTATTTTCCTGGACATAAACTCAAAGAAAACTTGTAAGACTTCTTTTGACATATAGTAAGCAAAATTGTATAATCTGTTTTTGAAAACTAAAAAAAAAAACACAAACCACACTTTTTTTTTTCAATCCCCACCGGAGGATATTTTTTTCAATTGACTTTTAGAGAGAGTAGGAGGTAAGGAGAAGAGAGAGAGAGCGAGAGAGAGAGAGAGAGATCTAAGTGAGAGAGAGACACAGTGATTGGTTGACTCCTGTGCCCCACCAGCACAGCCAAGGGTTTGCGAGCCTGAGGGAGGGCCATGGAAGAATGAAGAAAAGACAGAGAATAAGCTGGGTTCGGGTGGATCTTCTCTGCCTGGCTGAGACCACAGAACAGATCCAGACGGCAAGCTGAGCCTTTATTCCATAGTCAAAGGTAAACAAGGTAATTTACAATGTTCGTGTAAGTTTCACTTGTTTTGGCAGCATTTGCTGCACCTCCCACAGCCCTGTAGCTACCCAGGAAAGATCTAAGGAGCCATCACAAGGTCAAGCTTAATTATGCTAAGAGGACTGTGAGCTCTAAACTGAGACTTGTTTGCGACTTTGCCAGAAGAAGGTCAGTCCAAGGCTTAACCCTGTAACGGCTCCCTACAGCCTCCTGCATGTGCCCCCACCTGGGCAGGGTGAACCTGCAATGGAGCCCTTGACCAGGAATTGAACTTCGATTTGTGGGCCGACGCTCTAACCACTGAGCAAAAGTGAAGGCACTTTTCACATCATTTAAGGGTAATTGCTCTCCAAGGTTTTTTTTTTTTTAGGTTCCCGAGCAGTTAGAAGTTTTACTTAGTGAATGGAAAAAACAAATTTCCTTAGAAAAGATTCATCACCATCTTCGACCCTCCATTAGACTTAAAAGGGTAGAACTAGGATCCAATATATATGTTTTAAATTCAAAAAATCACAGTGAGAAGGTTTTAATGGCTGAGGCAGCCCAGGTACTTCTAAGTAGATCTGAACTATTAGCCAATTAGTTACCTAATTAGCTAATGTCAGACGTACCAATGGAGAAATGAGAAGGCAATCTTTTTTACTTGCACTAGAAGAAGAAAAGGGACTCCATGTCCTAGAATGCTTTATTTATTCCTCTGGGATATAAAATGTTATAGAAATGCTTTGGGGATTAAAAGCAGTATTATCGGGGTTTTCTTTGTCTGCAGATTTCAAATTCTGAAGTATCGGGGTGATACTTCGCACTAAGAATTGGACCCAAAGAACAAGAGAAATAACAGGTTTGAGAAGCCAGTTCCATTTGTTTCCTCGTTTGGTTTGGTTTGGTATGGTTTGGTTTCCTATGAGGTAGAAGTTTAAGGACATAGTATTCAGTAAGTTTAGTTTGGGTTTAAGAGAAATAACATTGTATTTTTCATATTACTAATGAAAAATAACATACATATTACATCGGTGGCAGATACAGCAAGTTGCCTAGTCAATGTCCACTCTACCCTGTTTGTCAGACCCAAATTTGCTCAGGGTGGCAATGTGCTGAGTTAAAACTGTTTCCTCCCAGGGTCCTCTTGCAAATGGGGTAGCCAGCCATCAGATAATTTTGGCCAATGAGATATATGACTTCCAAATAAGCTTAAGGAGAACCTAGGCTATCTCTTCGCCTTTTGCCATTTGTACTGTTTTCTCTTCTTTCTGCCTGGAAGGAAGAATTCAGTTTGGGATCAGCCATCTTGTGACTATGAGAAGGAAGTCCATGTGGTATGAAGAATACCAGAGCCAAGATTAGGAACCTGGGACAACCTTGACTTTATGGAGCTGCCACATCAGTTCCAGGTTGCCTATCTCAAGTCCTCTCTGTTACATGCTATCAAATGCAGCCCTAGCTAAAATTCAAAGTTCAACACTGTCTCCTTGAGGTAGCTAGCTGCCGAGAACCAATTCTAGCATGTAACAATTACAAGAGTTTTACCAAAAGGTTGGTGAAGCTTTCGGAGCTCAACAGGGTTGAGTCACATGTAGTTTACCTGTTGGAAATGGCTAAAGGGCACTCCCCCCAAACCTGAATGTGATTGTTAACTGCCAGACAGCTCAGGGCATTTTATTGCCTCCTGTCCACCAAACACCTGAACAGCTGTAGGCTGTTCCCCAAACTGACAATGTTTCTGTGTACCCTTTGAAGTGTATTATCTCCACTTTGCCTTGGGACAAATTGTGTTTAATAAAAGCTCGGGGCCTTGGTCAAGGAGGAGAGCCTTCTAGCTCCTTCAGCTGGATCTGACCCCCAATGCCTTTCAAAAATATCTTTCGTCCACGGACTCCTCCTTAATCATCTATGTGCAGCCCTTTCTCCAGAATGCTGAACCCTTTGTAAGGCTGGGAAAAGAACCCTGGCAGCTAGTGTATATATTCTTGTAATACATTATACTGTAAAAGTGATATTCTTTTATTATGCTGCTGTCTTAAGTAACTGCACTTTGCAGAAATCAGTACCCTCCTTGAGTACTTGCCTCCTACTAAAATGGGTGAAAAAAAACAACACAGCAATTCCTGACTTTGAAAAGAATATCTTATATTTAGTCATATAGTATATTTGATTGTACACATTTCACATATCACTTCAGTAAGAATCTAATATCATTGTGAGGAAGGATGATAAGTAGCAGTAGTCATCTAGAAACAAGTTACTGGCCAGAGTTAGCACCATGCCAAGTACATAAAGAATACACAGAAAAGTATAATTCTGTTTTTCATTTTTAATAAAAAAATAAATAGAAGAATCAGGTTGTAGATAGGAATTCTAAAATTAGAATAAATAGTATGTACTGTATAGAAAGCAATCTGCCAAGACACATCAAAAGTGATGAAAATGTGAATATATTACCCACAATACTACTACTGGGAATTTTCTGAAGGAAACTTTTAGAAAGAAGAAAAAGTTATGTGTGAGAGTGGCACTGAAGCATTTTCTTTAAAGAAAGCCAAAATGTACAAATCCCAGGAATGTCTAATAATAGGTATATTACGAGTACCTAAAGAAATAAAACATTTTTGCATTTCTTATTGCAGGCAGTCAGATGTGTCCTTTTTTCATTGCTAATAGCAACTGGCCAGATTTACTGAAACAGCTACACACTCTCTCATAGGTTGGCATGGGACACCCATCCAGAGGCAGTGTGTCATGGTCACTGTTGTCATTGCGGCTGGATTAGATTTGTTGTAGTGTACCCCCATCTCACAAAGGATGCCTCAGAAAGTCGAATTATGGAGTCACTTATTAAATGCCGGTGGCATACGAGGCCTGGAGCAAAAGTGCTCCAGACCTCACAGCCCCATTATATTGGCAGAATATCACAAAGATATCGATTACATCTTTGGGTCTGGAATGAGGAACCTGTTTTGTCGTGGAAAGCATTTTTTCACAGAAGCAAAAATTGAGCAAGTTAGTTACCTAACGTATCTAAGAACCACTGAATCAACAGAAACACATTATCTGGGACCACCTGGGCAATTTAGAATAATTGTGCTGGCCAGATTCTGGGATCACTGAGTCAACAGGAATGCACTATCTGTAGCTACTGAGGCAGTTTAGGATAATTGTCCTGTCCTGGTTCCTAGAAGAATGTGCTTCGATGACCAGTAAGGTCACAATCAATGGGATATTCAAACTATCATCAGTGGAGTATTGGGATAGCATACATACGTTCAGAAAATCAAAATAACTTTCTATTGTTTTAGCAAACAAATTAAGTACAGAACCCAAACAGGAGTTTCTACCTGAGATTATTGCTATCATAATTCAGATTTATTAAACATTTATATGCCAGACATTGTACTAAATATTTCACTTAACTTACCTGCTTTAATCCTCACAGTATCTATTTGAAGTAAATACTATGTTCTCATTCCAAAGATGAGCAAACTAAGGTTGAAAGAGGTGAAGAAATTGGCCCAAGCAGGAGCTTGATCGTTGTTTTGAATAACTCTAGACTTTAGAAACTGGTCTACAGACTTAACTTTACTGCTTCTCAATCAATATATAACCAGCTTCGCATACATCTTTTGAAATGTTGGTTATGCCCTGTATTGTGCTAGACAGACCCTGTGATGTGATAATGGGAAGAATGGGACAGGCAGAGATAACAAGAAATGTGGATATGGACTCTAGAACAATGGTTTACTGGCAAAACTGAGAAGACAACTATGGCTTCTCAGCAGTGTGTGGAGGGTCAAGAAATGAGGCTGGAGAACCTAGAGAAACAGGCAGGACCTGTTTCTAAAAGTTACTTTTTAAAAAACATACTGATCAGCCATGGTAAGGAGTATGGGCTCAAGCCCAAACGCAAGGAGAGCCAATTAAGGAGGTTAAGTTTCAGAGTGGCATGACCACATTTGCATATCAGCAAATTTTCTCAGGCTGCCACGTGGCAAATGAATTGAGGAAAAATAAGACTGGAGGCATTGAGCCAATTATGGACCTGATTAAGGAATCTAGGTGAGAGATGACAATCTGGTCTAGAGGTTACAGTGAGCATGAAGAGAAATTCTAAAGCTCAAAGGTGGAAGCAGAATCAACGGGGTTTGGCAAAATGTGCAATGTGATGGAGAAGTCAAGCAAGACTCATTTCTAGAAGGTTTGAACCACGGGGTAGATGACAGTGCTGCTTAGTGAAATAAGAATCACTACAGAACGAGGACTTGGGAGGTAAAATTATGAATTCCATTTTGACTATTTTGAGCTGTATGTGCTGGGAGACACCCATGTGGGGACATCTGAAATAGATGTTTACAAATTGGAGTTCAAGGAAGCTATCTAGATTGAAGGTAGATTGAAGGTAACATCAGCATAAGATGGAAATTGAAGTCATGAATGAATGAGCTTTTTTACAGAGAATGATAACACATACACACACACATATGCACACACAGGCACAGAGAAATGTAAAAGGGCCCATAAGAAAATCCTGTATGGGAGGCAGAGACATGGCCAAATAGGAGAGGGGAGATGTGTCATGGAAGACATGAGAAAGGGGAGTTGAGTCATCAATGGAGTTAAAACACTCCCTTCAGAATTTATCCAAAGGAAGTAATTAAGGATGAGCACAAGGATTTGCCTACAAGATTACTAGGTGTACTGGTTAATAATACAGAATTTTTTCAATAGATGTAGTTACACATATGTTGATATAATGTGATTTGATATGTATGCTATTTTGTTGTATTGACAACAAGCTTCAAAACTTCACATGTCAAATTTGCTGAAGGTGTTAATATCAGAGATATTTTTACACTTAAAAATGTTAAATTTTGTGCCAAAAAAAAGAGCATTTTCAGGAAGTTATAATTCATTACTTTATTTTGAAGAAAAGTGCTGCTTAATACTTTGGGAAGCTTACGGTAAACATGCTCCATCTCAAGATACTTGTGAACACTGGTTTAAACTCTTTAAAATTGATGATTGCAATGTGAAAGACAAAGAACATCCAGGTCAACTGAAAAAGTTGACCAACAATTACAAGCATTATTGGATGAAGATGGGTGGCAAACTAAAAAACAACTTGCAGAAAGTTGTTTGCTCAGCAAACAATTTCCGATTGTTTACAAGCAATTGGAAAGATTTTAAAAGAAGGAAATGGGTGCCACACCAACTGAACGAAAGACAAATGGAAAATCGAAAGGTCATCAGTAAAATGTTGCTTCAATGGCACGAAAGTCTTTTTGCATCAAATGTGACTGGCAATGAAAAGTGGATTTGAGAATCCCAAATGCACAAAATCATGGGTTGATCCAGGTCAACCATCAACTTCAAGGCCAAATTGCTTAGGAAAGAAGACAATGCTCTGCGTTTGGTGGGATCAGGAAGGTGTGGTGTATTATGAGCTTCTAAAACCAGGTGAAACTGTTAATACTAATTGCTATCAACAAAAAATAATTTGAACCACACTTTGATCATAAAATGACCAGAATGTGCCAGAAGACATGGTAAGGTAATTTTGCTTCATGATAACACATCATCACACACTTCAAAACCAGTTAAAGACACATTAAAAGATCTTGCCTGAGAAATATTAACTCACCCGCCATATTCACCAGACTTTGCTCCTTCAGATTACCTCTTTTTCCAATCAATGGTACTGGCACTTTCTGAGCAGCACTTGAAAACGTACTAAGTGGAAAATTGGGTCTCTGAATGGTTTGCTTCAAAAGAAGAAAAGTTCTATTAGGACAGTATCCACAAATTACCTGCAAGATGGGGAAATGTGTAGCTAGCGATGGATATTACTTTGCATAAAGCACTTTTGATGTTTCTCTTGAAATTATCATGTTTTCTTTGACTACAAAAATCTACATTATTAACCGGTCCACCTAGTATTTCATTACTAGAGGCCCTGTGCACAGGATTCGTGCCCAGTGTACAGAATTCGTGCACTAGTGAGGGGCATGGTCTTCAGGGATCAGCCTGCCATGGGAGCGCTGCTCATCCCAGTCAGCTGAGCAGTGCTCTCACTGTGGGAACTCACTGACCACCAGGGGGCAGCTCCTATGTTGAGTGTCTGCATCCTGGTGGTCAGTGTGCCTCATAGAGACTGGTCAACTGGTCGTTCTGGTTATTCCACCATTCAGTTGCTGGGCTTTTATTATATAGGAGTGTTTGTAGTGGGAAAACATTGGTGGTATGGAAAGGACAGAGAAGCCTGATGAGATAGTTAAATAAATATTGGTACATCCATACAATAGAATGTTGTGTAGTCTTTAAGTCACATTTCTGGACAATATTTAATGACATGGGGAAATGTTAAGTAGAAAAGACATCTATTTAATAAGTATGATCCCACTTTTACTTTAAAAATTATGTTTCATTGTACAGATACATTCAGAGAATATATAGACCTTAAGGAAATATATTGAAATGTTAACACCAGAAGTTGGAAAATGGATTAGAAAGAGGCAAGACAGGGTAGTTAGTAAAACAACTGGATGGTAATTTTGCATTTTGTTTATAATATTTTTCTCATTTTCTATGATGAACATATAGTCATTTCATAATAAAAATAATGGTGTTTTTAAAAATATATATATATTTCTTTGCTGATTTAAGAGAGGAAAGGAGAGGGAGAGGGAGATAGAAACATCAATGATGAGAGAGAATCATTGATTGGCTGCCTCCTGATGCCCCATACTGGGGATCGAGCCTGCAACCCAGGCATGTGCCCTTGGCTGGAATCAAACCTGGGACCCTTCAGTCCACAAGCCAATGCTCTATCCACTGAGCCAAACCAGCCAGAGGGGTGTGTTTTTTTGGTTAAGAAATTTATGGCATATAACCCATAATATGCAGTGATTAAGGATTATACTTATGGGAACTAGGTTACAACATGGAAAAATATGTGTTCTAGAACCTTAAGTTATAACACATTTTATTACTTTTTAGAAAGAATCAGGTTAAGAACTAGAAAAAAGAACTACCAAAGCTAAACAAAGCCACACACCAATTAAAATGGGTAGAGACAGATATTAAGTAACTACCATAGTAGGGGAAAGAACTGAGCTCAATTCTGATTTGGGCAGTGGAGACTGGGTGTTTTAAAGGTAGATTGAGGGAGTAGGATGGGGAACAATAGGAGGGGATTTGAGCAGAATTAGGAAAGCGAACAGTTACAAAAAGCAGGTAAGAGGGTTGGTTTAATGTCTGCTAACTGGAATGTGGCAGTTAGGTTTCCACCTTCCCACAGAGACTGGGAGACAGAGTCCCTATTCAAAGGAAGAATCTTTCAGGTCTTTGAGGGACACTTCTGGGTTGTCAGCAATACTTACTCATTTTAATGGGACAGAGGAAGAATTTACAATTGTAAGGTTTTTTTGTTTGTTTGTTTTAATAAATGCTCTAAAAATGGGAGGTCAAGAGCGTTTGGTCTGGTGTGGCTGGAACAAACGGCAATCATTTTGGCAGCCTTGAGCTTTCCCAGACAGAAATGTAAGGAGGTTAGGTCATGCCAGGGCCTCAGGCTGCTAGAAGCCATGCTAGAGTTTTGCCAATTCTCTTCGTGAAGGGGATTCTGCCGTTCTTAAAAAGTGGAAACAGAAACAGGAGATGCTGAGTAAGTCCTCTTCTTGCACAACTGCGTCAAGACTGCTGCCTCTTTAGTCTCATAATAAATGAGTGCCTGTACTTTCATCCCTGCCCACTGCCTGAACGGAGTCAATTCATGGCTGAAGGGAGGGTTTGGTAACTGTTAAAGAGTGGGAATTTTTGAGCACTACTGAGGCCATGAACTATGTCCCAGGTAGAGCTGTCAGTGCTGACACCAGGCCAGGCCTTGAGACACGGTCTCATGGCACTTCCCAGCACATAGGCCGTCTTTCATAGAACACTGTATCAGCTTTCTGAAGAACAGGATGACCCTGTGAATAACATGGTCGTCAATGGCATGATCTTGATGTAGCTTAGGAAAAACTGTTTTATTTTGGGTTGCTTGTTCTGCAAAGACAGGATGTGGTTAATGTGCTTAAAAATGGTCTTGCACAAAGGTTCGGGGCTACTCTCCAGACTCCCTGCATGGAGAATGGCAGAGCAGTTGCCAGGCTGGCTAATAAAGGCTCCAGTGGTTGTTCACTCGCATTCGCTCCACAACACTAACACGCACCACGGTGTCCTTGTTGCTGGTCTCTGCACTCAGATGGACCTTGCCCAAGGCCACCCACCCGTGGGGACCATAAGGAAAGGCTGAGATCCTGCCTGGGCTCTGTGTGCATGTCAAGCACCATAACTCTATGCTTCATCAGCCAGAGGGAGGGGCACCTTTTTCTAATCTGTCTATTTAACCAAACCAAGTGCCCTTCTGCACCAACGTGTCCTAACCACATTAGGTAAGGGATCTTTAACACTGAAAAGCAGATCCAGGATCATTTGCGATCATTCTTTCTAGGGCCCTATAAGAAAACATAACACACTTTAAATGAAAATTGTACACAGTGCTTCCACTTGTGTTTACTAAAAATAGAGAGGCATGCCCTGCCAGTGTGGCTCAGTAGGTGACATAGACCTATGAACCAGGAGGTCACAGTTTGATTCCCTGTCAGGGCACATGCCTGAGTTGCAGGCTTGGACCTCGTAGGGGGGTGTGCAGGAGGCAACCAATCCATGATTGTCTTTCATCATTGATGTTTCTATTTCTCCCTCTCCATTCCGGAAATTGATAAATATATATTTAAAAAATAAAGATAGAAAGGCATTATAGTCACACACACATATCCTCATCCTCATTCACCCTCCAATGCATCAGTCCAACACCCCCAACCCTACCGCCAACTTCATTTGCTGATTTAGAAAAATATCACAAAGCTAAAGACAGCAATATGACCCACTGGCTTTCTTCATGTCTGCTTAGTTACCTGAACAGGGATTTGATTAACAGCTAAATTCTGTCCTGCAGATAATGCTAGAATTAAAAATGCTTCCAAAGTAAAAATAAGCGTATGGAAGCCATAGATGTTGTAATGAAGAAAACAAACATAAAGCAAAGACTCCTTTTCATCACCTTCAAAACCAAAAATCAAACAAACAAACAAACAAAATTCTGTGAAACTCTAAATACTCCAGCTCCACTAGAATAACTAGATTAAAAAAAAATCAAGATTTCTTTTATATTGAAAAAGAACAAAAAAGAGATGGACTTTCAGTCCACATCTGGCTTTGAAAAGCATGTCCTGCCGTGGTTTAGAAGAGGGACAGTCTCTGCCTCCCCCACATCCAGCTGAAACAATGCACAATGTCTCTCAATTTTCCAGCCTGGCCTTGGTTTGAAAATGCTACAGTGGAACTGATTAGAACGGGGGTGGGGGTGAGGATGGGTGGGATGAGGTCTTCAGTGTGGTGCAGGCTCCCTGTGCCTTCCCTACTGCAGCACTTCTCCAGCTTCAGAGTTTAAAAAAAATTTTTTTTTAATGTAGAGTCCTGACACTTTTCCTTCTGAAGGCCCCAATCCAGGACATCTAGAATGGGACCAAAGAATCTGCATTTTGAATCAGCACCAAAGGTACTAGCTTTATCAAAACTCTTGATAAACAGTGAGATTATTAATGAACTGAGGTGAGACAACAAAGAGTGTCATTACAGCTATGGAAAATTAAAGGCATTTAAACTTCTGATTTTTAATTTTATAATAAGGATTAACATTTGCAGGAAAGTTCATATGGTCTCTAATAGTAATCACACAGTTCAGTGAATTTTTAATGAGTAGACACCTAGATAACCACCACCCAAATCAAGATATGGAACATTTCCAAAACACCAGCAGGCTTCCTCATTCCTCCTCCCTGTCGATACCTCTCCCCAGAGGTAACTGTTCTTCTGACATCATTGATTTGCCTGTTTTTGAATTTCATGTAAATGGAATAATATACTGTGAACTCATTTGTGTCTGGCCTCTTTCGCTTAACATTATGTGTCTGAGACTTATGTCGTTGAGTATCGAAATAGGTTCTTTTTTCTTTCTGTGTAGTATCGCATTGTATAAAAATGCCATGATTTTGTTGCCCCTTCTCCTATTGATGGACATCAATCATTTCAAGATTCTTTGATATTTCCATATAAATTTTAGCATCATCATGTCCATTTCTGCAAAAAAGCTGAATTCTTGATAGTGATTACATTGACTCTGTTGATCAGTTTGGGAGGTATTGTCATCTTAACAATGTTAAGTCTTCCAATACATACCATTAGATTGCCTATTTCTCCACTCATTTCTGTCAAGTTTTGCTTTATTGTACTTTGGGACTCAGTTTTAGGGAAACATATGTGCATATTTATTATATCTAAGTGATCCTTTTATAATTATAAAATGTCCTGTTTATCCCCAGTAACTTCCTTTGTATCAAAGTCTACTTTGATATTAGTATAGCCTCTCTAGTTCTTTTTTGCTGTTTGCATGGTATATCTTTTTCCATCCTTTTAATTTCAACCCACTTATGTGTTTGAGGAACAAAATCTTTTTATATGCTTATTGGCCACTTGAATTTTTTTTTTTCTGTGCCTGTTCAAGTCTTTGCCTATTTTTAAAACATTTTGTCTTTTTCTTATTCATTTGTAATTCTTTATATGTCCTGGGTACAAGTTCTTTGTAGGATATATTATGGTAAATGTCTGTTCTTAATCTTTAGATTCTCTTTTTACACTTTTAAAAATCCTATCTAATAAAAGAGTAATATGCAAATTGACTGTACCTTTGCTACACCCACAAGCCATGCCCACAAACCAATCAGAGCAAGTATGCAAATTAACCAAACCAATATGGTGGTTAATTTGCATATACACACACAGAAGATGGCATAGAAGGAAGCCAAGCACTGCAGAAGGGAGCAAAACTGTGGAGAAGTAAGCAAGCAGGGCAGGGGAGAAGGGAGGGAGCAAGGCAGAGGAGATGGGAGAAAGCAAGGTAGTGGAGAAGGAAGCGAGGCAGCAGAGAAGGGAGGGAGCTTTGCTCAGGCCACAGGAAGCTCTATTCTTGCAGGAATCTTCCTGCAACAGGTCCCTAGTATATATATATTTTATTGATTTTAGAGAGGAAGGGAGAAGGAGAGATAGAAACATCAATGATGAGAGATAACCATTGATTGGAGGCCTCCTGCACACCCCCTACTGGGGATTGAGCCCGCAACCCAGGCATGTGCCCTTGCCTGGAATCAAACCTGGGACCCTTCAGTCCACAGACTGACACTCGATCCATTGAGCCAAACCAGCCAGGGCTCTTTTCACACTTTAAATAGTGCTAGTGAATATTAAGTGAAGTTCAATTTATTAGTTTTCTTTCATTTATTTTCCTTTTTATTTTGTGTGCTGTTTAGGAAATCTTCACTTACTTGGAGTGTTTTATTTTGTTACACAACTTTATAATGGCAATGACTTACTAATATATTACACACTGCCAACTTGTTCTCCAAAGTAGTTGTACTCATACTCAAATCAGCAGTATTTTAGTATTCCATTGTTCCTTATTCCTCCCTTATTCCCCCCTTTTAAGCTTTTTACAGGCTGATAAATATAAAATGTGTTGTTAGTGTGATTTGAATGTGCATTTTTCTAATTACATGAGACTGAGAATATTTTCATATTTATTGGCCTTTTGGATTTATGCTTCTATTTATTGACTGTTCATTTCTTACAAATAAATATTCTTCTACGTGTTTGAAAGATCCCAGAACAAGTTTAAAAAGAAAAGCAAGGTGCAAGACAATGGATATAGGAATAAGCACATGTGTGTATGCTTACATATATGTAATACACCCATATTTATATGTTTTTATATGCATAAGCTATTTTTTGAAGAGAAGATGAAATAATAAAGTTGTAAGAATTATTTAAAAGATAGTTATAGTGAACTGTAAAGCCAAAATGACAAAATTCATTATAATTTGTCAAACATATGAGGGAAATTTTTTTTTTACTGAAATAATCATAAAGCTCTTGACTTGCGTGTGTGATGAGGGGGAGTGGAGGAGTGGTGGGTGGGGATGTTTAAAATTGCTAGAATGCTGGTGGAAATAAGAGGAACTCAGAGAGTCAGTCAGATGGCCAAATGAGATCAACCTCAAGCGGGTCCCTATGAAGTCTTTGATCTCTGTTCGGTAAAGGGTTTCAAAGGAAATGCCTTGGGGCATGAGTCAATGGACTAAATCAGTGAAACCTCAGCCCTGAGTGGGCCAGCATCACCTGGGAAGCTTTAAAATAAGGGCCTGGGTTCCATCTCAGACCAATTGAACCAAAGTATCTGGGAACTGTAGTGTTTTCTTAATGAAAACATAATTGACATATAATAGTAGATTAGCTTCAGGGATACAACATAATGATTCAATATCTGTATATATTGGGAAGTAATCACCACAACTCTAGTTAACATCCATCAGTATATATAGTTACACTTTTTTTTTTCTTGTTATAAGAACTTTTAAGATCTGCTCTCTTAGCAACTTTCAAATATATGATACATAGGAACTACATTTAATAAACAAAATTCCTCTGGTGATTCTTACTGGCAGACAAGAATAAAAATCCCATAAAGTAGATGCTGATATGGAGAGCATCAAGTTACACAGTTTAGAGAAATATCTTTTATTTTAGGGTGTACTGTTATTATGATCAGTTTTTAAAGATGTAAATGTGATGAAATTAGGAAAAAGTTGATTTATGATAAGTGACATCAACAGAGACAAAAGGAAAGTATAGCTTTGAATGGTTTGTACCTCAAAATATGGTTATTTTGAACAATTTTCATCCCAAAAGCATTTATTGAGACACTATGACGTGCAAAACCTTACCCTAGAATTGTGAGATTTCTTTTTACTCGCTAGAGAAATGGCTCTTACCCTCAAAGTTGTTACTGTCCAGTTGAGAGACATAAACAGCAAATAATAGAACAAGGCAGAAAGAAATGCCAAGGGAACCCTGAGAAGGTGGCTGGAGAGACTAGGAATAGCTTTTACAGAAAAACAAGGGTTTGCGCTCAGCTTTGGAGGACGAGCAGGACTTCAGGAGGTGGGGAAGTTGGGGTGAGCACCGATTTCAGGTTTAGAAAGAGGAGCAAAGCCTTAGCAGGGAAAGTGCATGTAACACATTTTCGCCTGGGTCGCTGCAGTGATCACCTGGCTGGTCTCCAGCCTGTACCCACCGCCCCTCCTGCAGCCCAGGCCCCTCGCCAGCACCTCCCACCACATACGTCTGCCACAGTCCTCTTATTTTCATAGAACACTGGGCATTTCACTGAGATTTTAATATTTATTTAGTTGTATCTACATAATATTCCCTAAAATTTTATGAGATTTTTTATTACAAAATCAGTATATGCTTTTGTATCAAATTCAAAAAAGAGTATAAAATAGGAAGTGAAAGACCCTCTCCAATCCAAACCCCAAAAGGTAAGCACTGTTACTTGTTGGGGTAGATATCCATCTCTGTCCGTCTCTCTATTTACTTCTCTCTGCATCTAATACATGTGTATAATACATATATACATACATGTCTACTATAGTCTTTATATTTATACACATACCAGACTGTTTATGCATACATATATATTTATGTGAATACATATAAATGTGTGCTTATACACACCATATATCTGAGTAAACTAAGCAATTGTTTGTATATATTTACATATATATTTGACATGTTTATAGAGAATTTATCCAATGTCTCTAAACAGAGTGTGTCTATTTCTCTACACATGTGCATATAGGTTTGTATGCATGTGGGCATGTGTGTTTACTCTCAAATGTGTGTGGGTTTTTTAATTCAAAAATTAAGTGCTCCTTTTGCTGACTGCCCATCACATACCAAGTTAAGTCCAAGCTCTTGGCATTGTTGTCCCAAGTCCTTTGTGGCCAGTTCACTGCCTGTCTCCATCTCCAGTCTCCTCTTCCATTTCTGTGGCCAGTTTTCCAAAGGATCTACAGTGGGAGAGCAAAAGAAAGAGTGCTGGGGTCCTTACAGCAGTTATTTTCAAGGTTAATATGTTGGCATGACTTATTATGGTGATAATGATAAGACCATAGGGAAAGCAGTGTGAGAGCAAGACAGTGAACATGCAGCGAGGAAGTCAGTGCCTGTGTTATGTGCTCCCTAACCCACTCCCAAGAGACAAGACCCTGCTCGTCCCAGACTGACACCCCAGGTCAGAACGTGGCCCCGACACTGCTGCAGTCACAATGAAGGCTTTGCAAACCGCTCATGGTTCCTCCCCAAGCCCAGCTGGTTCACATTTATGTGCTGTCACACATTTTCATTCTTCAAGCTGGAATACCCTTCGCCACCACAATTCACCAGGCCAACTCTAATCATCTTTCAAAACTCAGCATGTGTGAGGTTGTTTTTTTAGATGCAACTAGAGGCCTGGTGCACGAAATTCATGCACAGGTAAGGTCCCTCTGCCTGTCTGGCACTCAAAGCCCATTGGAGCCTTCTGGCTGCTGACCAGGGCCTTCCTTCCCCTGACTGCCAGGTACTGGCTGGGGCCTTCCTTGTTTTGCACTGCCCCCTGGTGGTCAGTGCACATCATACTGAGTGGTCAAACTCCCTGTCAGTTGAACTCCCAGGGGGACAATTTGCATATTAGCTTTTTATTATATAGGATGATTTAGAAATAAGGCTACCACAGGAAAAGACAAGCAAATAGTGCCTACCATGGATGTAATTAACCTTCTAGAGGAGAAAAACAAGCAATTGTGTATAAATGTGTGACTGAAGACTTTGGAAACTCTCCAATTTAAAAAAAAAAAGGAGAAAGTAATGTTGGATAATTTTAGGTAGAAAATATGAAAATAACTAATTTAATAAATATAAACACAATGTATTTGCCTTGTTCACAGTAAGATCATGGGAAGAGAAGGGTCTTAATTTAGGGTAAACCCAGGAAGCCATGGAGAGAAGGAGAGGAGGCACCCAGAGACAGACTTGCTGGTACACACCATAACTTTCACTGATGACTATTAGTCTAGCATATGAACCAGTTACAATTTGTCTTCTATTGGTAGAAATTCAGATGGTTTCCAATAGCTAGTCATTGTAAAATCTGCTCAGTGGGCATCCTCATCCATGTCTCCATAAGCTTATATTTTCTAGGGTACATGTTTAGGAGTGAAGTTATTGAATCATAATGGGTGAGCCTCTTCAGTTTTACTACACAGGGTCAAATTGGTCTTCAAAGGGTTGTTCTCATATATGCTTCCACCACCAGAATAATAATGTTCCAGGTCTACATTCTCACCAACCCTTGGTATTGTCAATCTTAAATGTTTCCCAGTTGGATGCAATGGAAATGCTGTCTCATTATTCTATGCATTTCTCTGATTACTACTGAGATTACACATCTTTTTACATATTTTAAACACAGGTCTCCTCTTTTGTCCATATCCTTTGCCCATTTTTTCTGTAGAGCTATTTTTATTTTATTTACTGTCTCTCTTTTTCTGTGTGTGTGTGTGTGTGTGTGTGTGTGTGTGAATGTGTGTGTGTGAGTGTATGTGTGTGTGTGAGTGTGTGTGTGTGAGTGTGTGTGTGTATGTGTGAGTGTGTGTGTGTATGTGTGAGTGTGTGTGTGTGTGTGTGAGTTGTGTGTGTGTGTGTGAGTGTGTGTATGTGTGTGTGTGTATGTGTGTGAGTTGTGTGTGTGTGTGAGTGTGTGTGTGAGTGTGTGTGTGAGTGTGTGTGAGTGTGTGTGTGTGAGTGTGTGTATGTGTGAGTTGTATGTGTGTGAGTGTGTGTGTGTGAGTGTGTGTGTGAGTGTGTGTGTGTGAGTTGTGTGTGTGATTGTGTGTGTGAGTGTGTATGTGTGTGAGTGTGTATGTGTGTGAGTTGTATGTGTGTGAGTGTGTGTGTGTGAGTATGTGTGTGTGTGAGTGCGTATGTGTGTGAGTTGTGTGTGTGTGTGTGAGTGTGTGTGTATGAGAGTGTTTGTGTGCGTGTGTGTGTGAGAGTATGTGTGTGTGTGAGTGTGTGTGTGTGTGTGAGTGTGTGTGTGTGTGTGTGTGTGTGCTGGATATATTCTCTTGATCCACAGCTTGCTTGTATTTTCACTTAAAAAAAACTCTGTGCCTCAATTTCTTTATCTAGAAAACTAAGATAGTATCAATAAACAAATTAATATATGTAATAAACTTATAACAATGTTTAGCATATAAGAAGCACAATATAAATATTTGTTATTATTTTCAGTGTCTTTTGATGAACGGACATTTTAATTATTTTTATAATGTCTTTATTTTATTTTTAAAATATATTTTTATTGATTTCAGAGAGGAAGTGAGAGGGAGATAGAAACATCAATGATGGAAGAGAATCATCAATTGGCTACTACTTGGATGCCCCCTACCGGGGTTTGAGTCCACAACTCAGGCATATGCCCTGACTGGGAATCAAACCTGTGATTCATAGGTCCATGCTCAACCACTGAGCCACACTAGTGGGACTATAGTGTCTTTAAATGAATAGAAAGCTTTAGTTTTATTGTCTAAATGTATTAATCTTTTCCTACTGGTTTGTGCTTTTTGTGCCCAACACTGGTTTGTTATTCTTTTTTTTAAATTGATTTTTTACAGAGAGGAAGGGAGAGTAATAGAAAGTTAGAAACATTGATGAGAGAGAGAGAGAAAGATATTGCTCAGCCGCCTCCTGCACACCCCCCACCGGAGATGTGCCCGCAATCAAGGCACATGCCCTTGACCAGAATCGAACCTGGGACCCTTTAGTCCGCAGCTCTATCCACTGAGCCAAACCAGTTTCGGCTGGTTTGTTGGTCTTGTGCTGGAACCCATTATATTTGGGGGAATAAGGAGAATACTTATACCATTGCCTATGTGTTTTCGAGGATGGTGGCTGCTTTTCTAGACATTATTATCAATAGCAAACATATGCTTTAGTTCGCTTAATTTAATTAACTCTATAAAACAAGATTTAGCATGGTATCTTTGAGCATAATTGGTGGTTCTTGTAGGTATTTTAACTTTAAATTTTTAGTGATTCCTCCTCATAGTCTCCCCTCCCCCCGAATTTTCTTTCCAATGGTTACTTATTTTTCAAATTCTGGTATTTTACATATATTCCAGAATTATTCTTCCCTCACTCTCATGAAATGTACTAGGCCCCAACAAACAAATGAACGTTTAGCAAAAACAATGTCTGTGCAGTGAACTAAGCTGATCTGCTGTTCTGTGAAATAAAACCTTACGCATCACATTAGCGAACTATTCTAGTCTTCTTGCAGTGTCATTCACAATGATTAAAATCACTTCCAGGCTCCTCTGTGGCTGGTTATTCCCTTCTGCTCTACTGACGACATTATAATACTTGTTGGGAAATTTTTGTGGCTACAAAAGCAGTAGAAGTCGCTATTCAGGGAAGATGCTGGCAAACACAGAGCTGCACTGTCCCAAGTCCAGAGATCAAGATGGGCCCTCAGCCACAGAACTGGACTGCACAGGCGGGACAGCGTCGATGGTAAAGTAAATGCAGGAAAGGCTCCGAAGCCTCTTCGTGGGGAAAAGTCTGCTTTGCCTGGATGCCCCCAGGACTCCCTTCCATTTAGAGTGCCTCCGAAAATATATTCTGTCGGCCTGCAGACTGAAGGGTCCCAGGTTCGACTCCGGTCAAGGGCATGTACCTTGGTTGTGAGCACATCCCCAGTAGGGGGTGTACAGGAGGCAGCTGATCAATGTTTCTCTCTCATCAATGTTTCTGACTATCTCTCTCCCTTCCTCTCTGTAAAAAATCAATAAAAAAATTAAAAGAATCTCAAACTCTAAAACTGCACTTTATTCTTCAATAACAAAACAAAGAAAAACCCAGCTCTGTGTCCTTGCTAGCCACAGCCCCAAAGACTGTTAACCCCATCCATCCAATAGCCCACATCAGAACTCTTAGCCATCCTGGATTCATCTCTTTTTTTCACCCTCTCTATCTGTCAGGATATGCTAGGATATATTGCAACTGAGTTAAGGATCCCCAACTTGGCCATGGCTTAATGTAACAAGTTTACTGTTCACTCTGTCTACCGAGTCAAGGCGGGGGTTCCAGGTCCTAGGCTTACAGAGCAGCCACTATCTGGAACATTTTTGGTCACAACCCAGGGACAAGAGCTTGGAAGGGTGCATCCTGGCAATTTGAGGCACATCACCTTTGTTAGAGCTGAGAACTTAGCCCCGTCATCCAACCTCAGAGGGCAGGAAGCACAACCCTATCGTGTGCTCAGAGA
Source organism: Antrozous pallidus (assembly GCA_027563665.1). Classification (NCBI taxonomy): domain Eukaryota; kingdom Metazoa; phylum Chordata; class Mammalia; order Chiroptera; family Vespertilionidae; genus Antrozous; species Antrozous pallidus. The sequence goes on from CM050512.1 coordinate 41,597,172, forward strand.
CAGTAGAAAAATGAATAAGCAGCATTAATAACTACCATACTGTCAGAGCAGATTCCCCAGAAGCAGATTCTGAGATGAGGATTCATATGACACTGGATTAGTGAGGAAAACCCAGTGAGGGTGTGTGGAGGAGATATCGGGAAGAGAAGGAAGCAAAGCAAGTATTGGACATCAAAGTCCCATGGAGGGCAATTTAGGCTCCTCTCCATGAGGCTTCGGGAGACAGTCAGACCTCAGAGCGGTCTGGACCAGGGCAAGGAGGCTGGCGTCCTTCTACTTCCGCACCAGGAGTCCTTTGCCAGGACTGGCTCTCCTTGCAGGTGTTGGCTGTTGGGAGTGAAAACACAACATGAGTCCGGTCAGCATGGCTCAGTGGTTGAGCATGGACCTATGAACCAGGAAGTCAGAGTTGGAGTCCCAGCCAGGGCACATGCCCAGACTGCAGGCTCGATCCCCATTGGGGGGTGTGTAGGAGGAGGCAGCCAATCAATGATTCTCAGCATTGATGTTTCTATTTCTTTCTCTTCCTTCCTCTCTGAAATCAATAAAAATATACTAAAAAGAAAACGCAAGAGAATGGTAGAGGGATCCAGAGCCTAAAGGTGGAGCATTGGCATCTGCCTCCCTCACGCCCCGCAACAAACTAGTAAATTAGAGGATCCTACAACTTCTATCTCCCAAATATTCCCCAAATTGTCCTACTCTCTACTAGTTGCCCATCCCCTCAGGTACCCCTTGATCCCATCACCCTTGAGCTTCTGCACAGTCAGGATACTGAATTGCAGCCTTGCCATCTCTAATCTAGTTGTCATTCTACAGCCAGAGTGTCCTGAGTCAAGTGGCCTTTGCCTGGAGACATCTCAAATTTGTCATGCCTCCTTTCTAACCAAGGTACAGTCCCCACTTTTCAGATGAGAAAACTGAGCCTCAGAGAAATTAAGTAACTTGCAATTGGTCCTTCAGTTAGTAACTGGTAGTGCAGGATATAAATCTAGTACATATTAAGTCTAAAACCTTTCCCATATATTTCACTGTTTCTAGATGATGATTAATCTGTTTGCTTTACCCTGATTACTTCCCAATTCTATTAGCTTCAAATTCAATTTGTTTAAAGCCAAATTTATCATCTTTTTTTTTTTTTACCATCCTTACCAAATGTCCTGTTCTTGAGTTCCTAATATCAATAATGCCTCAACATCTTTTGGCGTTACCCCCAGACTCTTCTTTCTGTTTCACGTTTAGTCATTTCCACAGTTATTTTACTTCAGACTTCTAATGCCCTTTGCTGAAGGTAGGGCTGGCTTTATGTGCTCCAAGCTGCAGGGTACAGAGTACCTGACAAGTACCCATAGGTGGGAGGCCTGGAGCTGGGCCCAACGAGGGCTCATTAGCAGTGAACATCATTCCAACAATATTCTGTGCCAAGAAATGAGATCAGAATCCAGGGAATGAAGCCAACATTGGCCAGTCAGCTAGCAAGGCTGGAAGTTCTTGGCCACAGTTACAAGCAAAGGGAAAGAAGCCAGTGAAGAGGGGGAGATTGACTGATGATGGAAATGAAAGACACAGTAATAGAAGGAGCAGGGTCCTGAGAGGCGATAAAAGGGATCACCAAATGGTTCTTTGAGGGAGGGCTACACTGATGATTGAGGTATGGGGAGAAGGAGGTATATGCCTAGGACAGTGGTGGGCAAACTCATTAGTCAACAGAGCCAAATATCAACAATACAACGATTGAAATTTCTTTTGAGAGTCAAATTTTTTAAAATTAAACTTCTTCTAACACCACTTGTTCAAAATAGACTCGCACAGACTGTGGTATTTTGTGGAAGAGCCACACTCAAGGGGCCAAAGAGCCGCATGTGGTTCACGAGTCGCAGTTTGCCGACCATGAGCCTAGGATATAGTAGGTGATAAAACATTATTGAAAGGTCTTAAGGTCTTAATGAAACTATCTGTCCCCTATTCCCTGGAGGAAACCACTTTGAACTAATTCAGCTTTTTTTTTTTTTTTTTTAAAACCTGGCATTTATCTTCACATTTCTAAGCAATATATTTATACTGCTATTTCTTGATTTGTTAATTTGAAACTATTAACTTCCTATCAGTTAGATGATGATTTAGTCTGTTCTTACCACATCCTACTTTCCCTGTCCTCCAGGATAAAAAAAAAATCCTATATAAATCAATTGTCAATGTATTATGATTGTATCATGTACAAATCATTTATTTCTTTATTTATTTAGTATGAAAGGTAAAGGTCATGTGCCTGGGGGCAAGGAGGAGGGAAAAAGTTCTCAGGTTGGGGAGGAAGAGCACTGTATCCTGTACAAATTTTTATTTTTCCTGGAATTAATAATTTTTAAAATTCTGTTTTTACATACCTATCTTTAATGTTTACCCAAGTAGTCCATTCACTCTGTCAAATATTCTCAGGTTTATTTCTTCCCCACAAGGCTCAAGCATATTACATAATTTCTTTCTTTTTTCTTGGAGATTTCCCTTTAGTAACACTCCATCCTCTGCTGTAGTCTGGGTGGGTTACTCTAATGCCTACACACAGCTGTTACCTTGAGAATCCCCTTTGCTATCAAACAATTTCTCTTCTGTTGGGTTTCCTTTTCCTGAATCCACTGATTGTTTTTTGAGTTTATATAGTACTAGAGGCCCAGTGCACAAAATTTGTGCACTGGGGGTGTGTCCCTCAGCCCAGCCTGCACCCTCTTCAATCTGGATCCCCTACCAGGATTGGGCTTAATAGGCAGTTGGACATCCCTCTCACAATCCAGGACTGCTGGCTCCCAACTGCTCACATGCCTGCCTGCCTGATTGCCCCAAATCACTTCTGCTTGCCAGCCTGATCACCCCCTAAACATTCCCTTGCCAGCCTGATTGATGCGTAACTGCTCTCCTGCCAACCTGATTGCCCCTAACTGCCCTCCCCTGCAGGCCTGATCACCCCCAACTTCCCTCCTCTGCTGGTCTGGTCACCCCTAACTGCCCTTCCCTGCAGGCTTGATCACCCCAACTGCCCTCCCTTGCAGGCCTGGTCCTTCCCAACTGCCCTCTCCTGCTGGCTATCTTGTGGTGAACATCTTGTGTCCACATGGGGGCAGCCATCTTGTGTGTTGGAGTGACAGTTAATTTGCATATCACTATTTAATTGGATAGCATAGAGGCCTGGTGCACAGATGGGGGCTGGCTGGTTTGCCCTGAAGGGTGTCCCAGATCAGGGTGGGGGTTCTTTTGGGGCATGGGGCAGCCTGGGTGAGGAGCCTGTGGTGGTTTGCAGGCCAGCCACGCCCCTCGGTTACCCAAGCAGAGACCCTGGTATCTGGAATTTATTTATCTTCTATAATTGGAACTTTGTAGCCTTGAGTGGAGGCCAGGGCTGGCCAAGGCAGGTGGGAAGCTTGGCTTCCTCCATTGCTGGGGACAACCCTAGCCTCCTGCTTGCTCCAGCTCTATGGCAACCACCATATTTGTTGGGTTATTGCACACTCACTCCTGATTGGCTGGTGGGCATGCCTTGTGGCTGTAGCGGAAGTACAGTTAATTTGCATGTTTCTCTTTTATTAGATAGGGTCTTTTTAAAAAAAATAAATGTATTGGGATGACATTGGTTAATAAGATTATGTAGGCTTCTGTGTATAATTCTATCACACATCATCTGTATAGTGCACTGTGGATGTGATATTGTTTCCCTTGGTTTGCTCTCTGCATTTGCTCTCCTCTCTTCTGAGAGAGGAGAGAATCTTCATCCACCCCTACATTTGCCTCATGGTTTGCTGGGTAATTTCAAAGGCATTACTCCATCATCTTCTACTACCCAGTGATGTTGACAAGTCTTATGGTACTCTGATTCTTACTATACTATATGTAACTCGTTTACCTTTCTGAGAGCTTTAAGATTGCCTCTTTACTCCTGATATTCTGAAATGTCGGAGAGGTGCCTTCTTGTAGATAATTTGCTATGCACAATGCTAGATACTTAAAGGGCTCTTCCAATCTGGAGACTCTGTGTCCTTCAGTTCTGAGAAATTTTCTTGCATTTCTCCTTGGGAAATGTTCTATTTTTCATTAAAAAAAAAAAAGATTTCTGATCTTCTGAATTGATGCTCTATGCCCAGCCCCTTTCTGTTCTATTTTTTATCTTTTTGACTGTTTGTTCCACTTGCTGGGAGATAACCTTGACTTTTCAACTCTTCTATAAAATTTTTTAATTTTAGCTTTCATATTTTATAATTCCCAAGTGTTCTTTGTGGGTCTCTGTTTACTTTTTCATAGTATTCTATAATTGTTTTATGGATACAAAGTCTTTATTGCTTTTCCAAGTATATTAGTTATTGGTTGGCTTTGTTTTCTTTTGTTCTTGTTCACTTCCACCAGGTTTCTTCTTTTCTGTTTGTTTTGTTCTATATTTTCATGATGGGGACTTTTTGTTGTTGTTAATCCTCACCCATAGAGAGAATGGAAGGGAGGAGGAGAGAGAGAAAGAAACGTTGAGCTGAAACTGGTTTGGCTCAGTGGGTAGAGCCTGGGCCTGCGGAATGACTCGATTCCGGTTAAGGGCATGTACCTTGGCTGCGAGCAAAATCCCCAGTATGGGGTGTACAAGAGGCAGCTGGTCGATGTTTCTCTCTCATCCATGTTTCTGACTTTCTATCCCTCTCCCTTCTACTCTGTAAAAAATCAATAAAATGTATTTTTTTTAAAAAGAAAAGAAACGTTGATGCGAGAGAGACAAATCAATTGGTTGCCTGCTGTGGGCGCCCCAACCCAGAACTGAGCCTGAAACCCAAGTATGTACCCCTGATTATAATTGAACCCAGGACCCTTCATTCAGCTCAAAGGGCCGGCTCTATCCACCAAGCCAAACCAGCTAGGGCACAATAAGAACATTCAGCAAATGTCTGTTGTTTCTGCTGTAGCCAAATGCTATTTGAATATCTATGAGTCGTGACCTGAAAAACAAACACAAAAGAAAGAAAAGATACTCAATGATGAAATTGAAAGAGGATTAATACCAATAATACATTTGTGGGAAATACCTGTGCAAAGTCATTAAGCCAACGTTTGGGCCATACAGAATGATATTTCAGTATCTTAAAGAAGGTAGAGAAGATAGAATCTAAACAAGGAACAAATAACAGGCTATAAGTTATAGAGGGGTCACGTGGGGTCACAGCTTCAAAGCAGGCAGAATAATATAGGAGACATTAGCCCAAGACCAGCCCCTTTAAGAAGTGGAACTGAAGTAAAAAGGCTCATACTGTTTCACTAGAACTTAGGAAAAAATCAAATCCTAAGTCCCAGTTTTTAAAAAAAAAATCTTTCTGGTTAATATATACCCTTAAATGACTGAGATAAAATAAGAGCCCAGTTTGCTTAAATAGTAAAATTGTTTTATGGCTGTTCTTTGACCCTAGAAAGATTAAAATTAAGTTTTTTTTAAGTAAATCTGATACATAACATTAATATTTTTGTTCTAAGATTAAAATATATTAGTTTTCTAATGTTTTATATCAAATTATCACGAATATAATGTCTTAAAACACACACATGAAGGGGCTCCACCCCCTCATGACCTAATGAACTACAAATGTTCCACCTGATTCACATGTGGGGGTTTGGATTTTAAGTTATGAATTTGGGGCGGGGGATACAAACATTCAGTCCATACAGGCTTTGTCAACTGCTGCTTATTTCATCAAGCCCATCACTCACGTCTTTTATAATAGAACACAATCATGGGGGTGACAGCCCACCATCTTTTCCCCATAACACAACCTAACCATGGAAATGACACTACACCACCTTTGTCAGATTTCTGCGGTGCATTGATTTAAATTTGAAATTTGAGTTAAGAGGCATAAGAGAGTTTAAATAAGTTTGAAAATTACATTGAACCATTTAAAATAGCTTAACATTTACTGTACATATATATTTAATGTATTACAAATATTAGAATTATTAAAATACTTGGAAGGGTGTTAGCCAGTCTCCAAAGGTAGCCGTATTCAATTCATGCCTTCCCTGTATGTGCAATTTGCTCCTCATAACAAGAAGGGGAGCAAATTTCCTCTCCCTTTATTTTTTAAAATAAATTTTATTGATTTTTTACAGAGAGGAAGGGAGAGTGAAACATCAATCAGCTGCCTCCTGCATACTCCCTAATGGGGATGTGCCTGCAACCAAGGTACATGCCCTTGACCAGAATCGAACCCGGGACCCTTCAGTCCACAGGTCAACGCTCTATCCATTGAGCCAAACTGGTTTCAGCTCCTCTCCCTTTAAATCTGGGCTGGCCTTGTAACTACCTATGACCAAGAGAGTGTGGCAGAGTGACATTTTGGGACTAAGACCCAGGCTGGACAAAGACTGGCAACTTTCTATCTCATAGAAGGCTCTTCAACCCAGCTGCCATGCTGTAAGGAAGCAAATCACATATGGAATTGCAGAATATATAAAGAATCCTTTCAACTCAATAAGGAAAAGAAAAAATTAAAACGGGCAAAATTTTGAATAGATATTTCACTAAAAAAAGTTATACCACAGCCAATGAGCACATTAAAGGGTGCTCAACATTATCAGTTATTAAACTAAGACCATAATGAGAAAGCCACGCCACACTTGCTAAAACAGCTATAATGAAAATGTCAGACAATAACCAGTGTTGGTGAAAATGTAGACGATGAAACCTTTGTGCATTGCTGAAATACTAGTAAAGGTAAAATGGTATTCGCCACAATGGAAAACAGTAGGACAGACTCTTTAAAAAAGTGAAATGTGCACTAAGCATGTTTTTTTCCCCTCGATGTTTTGACGTTCTTGGCTTATAGACCTTAGGAAGTCTGCCCTTCCCAGGCACAGCAATTCCTGAGGAGCGTAAACAACTTTTCCATTTGAAAACCAACCAACCTAAAGCATTGCTATCTCCTTTATGGAGCCCTCGCATGCAGAGCTGGTTCCCTCCTGCTCTAATGACCCCAATGTCAGCTGCCACAGAATCAGAGCCCACCAAAATGACTTCAGCTCGCCCATCCTGAACCTGCTTACCAGGCCTCTCCTGTTCCTTCCGCAGAAACCACAGCAGAGGCTCTTGCCCATGTTTCCCCTCACTGCCTCCTGACCAACACGGTGCTTGCCTATATGGCCCTGCATGGTGTGACATGCCCCTTTCTCCTGGGAACTGTAACAGACCATCTTTCCAATGGAAATCACCTCTTGATCATGAATAAAGAAAATCCAACTTTTCAACACAATAAGCTTACCATATGATCCAACAATTCGGTTTTTCTGTATTTACCCAAGTGAAGTGAAACTCTTTCCCCACAAAGATTTGTACATGGGCCCAAATGGCATGGCTCGGTTGACCTCCTGTAAACTAGGAGGTCGCAGTTTGATTCCCAGTCAGGGCACATGCCCAGGTTGTGGACTCAGTCCACAGTAGGAGGTGTGCAGGAGGCAGCCAAACAGGATTGTCTCTCATCGTTGATGTTTCTATCATCTCTCTTTCTCCCTTCCTCTCTGAAATCAATAAAAAAAATATTTAAAAAAAGATTTGCACATGAACGTTCGTAGTAGCATTATTACTAGTAATAATATTCAAAAAGTGGAAACAACCCAAATGTTTATCAACTGATGAATGGAAGCACAAAATGTGTTATAATCATATAATGGAATACATATTCAGAAGTAAAAAAGGTTTGAACCACTGATAGATGCTAAAACACAAACTTAAAAATAATTATGCTAAGTAAAAAAAAAAAAAAAAGCCAGGCATGAAAGATCACATACAGTATGATTCCTTTAATACAAATGTACAGAAAAAACAATTCTATCTAATAAAGAAGGAATATGCTAATTGACCTGCACACCCTCACAAATGATGGCAGCACCTACAGCCAATAAGGAAGGAATATGCTAATTGACTCCCACACCCTCAAAGATGGCAGTGCCCATAGCCAAAAGATGGCAGTGCTCAGTCCCCTCAGCCCCGCTGAGGCAGCAGGTGCGTGGCACAGCTGGGTCTGCCCCGAGGTGGGTCTGGCCATTTCACACACCTTCCTCCGAAGTCCCCCAGTTCCCTCAGCCCCCCAGCCACCCAGGACCAGGATGAGGCATGGCAAGCCTTGTATGTCAGCTGCCCAGCTGATGGCCAACACACAGGCAAGCCTCAGATGTTGGCTACCCAGCCACCCAAGGTGCAGGCAAGCCTCTGATGGCAGCTGCGCAGCTGATGCCCGAGGTGCAGGCAAGTCTCAGATGGATGGCTGCTCAGCTGACGCCCAAGATGCAGGCAAGCCTTGGATGGCAGCTGCCCAGCTGCCTAGGGCCACCCAAGGCTCAGATAACCAGGGCCGGCCAAGGCTTGTACTGCCAGCAGTGGCAGCAGCAGAGGTGTAATGGGGACTTTGCCTTCCCCTGATCATCGGGTTGCCTCCTGCCCCTGAGGGCTCCCAGACTATGAGAGGGGTCAGACTGGGCTGAGAGACACGCCCCCTCCAGTGCATGAATTTTCATGCACCGGGCCTCTAGTGTTTACATATTTTTAGAAAGTAGGTTCATGATTGTTTGGGGCAGAGACAGGAACAGACTTTATTTTCTTTAAAAGAAGGAAGAACTGGAGGGTAGATAAAGGGTAGGTCACTGGAAGGATCTGCCGCCGTCCTGACTGGTTTTACTGTTGCTGATCCTGCCTTCTCCCCGTGACTGCCAGAGCCCCCAGTCTAAAATCAGATGGTGTTACGCTCTTGCTCAGTACCTCAGTGGTCACTCATGGTCATCCATGGCTTTCGGGACAGAAATCCAACTCCTGGCTTAGCACCAGGGCCCTTCAGGCACTGACCCCACCGCTTTCTCATTGCATCTGCCTCCCTCTCTGTTCTGTACACCCCACTGCTCCTGCCACCCCTTCAGGTCCCTGAGTCAGTGAAGTTGTTACAAACCCGATGTGTTGTTTTTCTGAATTGCCTTTCTCCTTTTCTTCCAAGCTCAATCCTAGTTTTCCTGACTTCAAGGGGTTATAATTTCTTCCCAGGAGCCTTTCTGGGCCCTCTTTTCTCTCCCCAGTTTCCTTCTAATAGAAGTAAACTTCTCACTCTAAACTGGTGTCACTGGTTTACCGGGCTGTGAGTCCTCAAGGGTAGAGGCCATGTTTTACTCAACTCTGTTCTCAGCAGGGTGAATCACCAGTAAATGGGTTCTGAATGAACCAGCCCCATCTGGAATTGTTGCTTCTTTGTAGAGTAGATCAGTGTAGAAAGGGGTCCATGTATTATATATGAAGAGAGTGATAAATATGTGCTGAACTATCAAAATGAATGATAAGAGAGCATCTTAAATTTAAGGTCATTATATGTATTTTTTTGCAATTTAATATATCACATAACATATACCATTCCATATATTCTTCTCGTGATTATATCTAATGAGAAGAATCAAGGTTAGGGGCTTTTGTCAAAAAAGTGAAGGAAGGTGGGGGTGGAGTGCAGAGTTCAACTCTTCAATGCCTACTTTCTGAATTATGGAGCTACTGTCACTTTCTCTCTTCAGTAATTTTTGTCAGTATCAGAAGCCTTGTTCTTATGAGGCCAATGATCGTTTGAAAGCCCTAAAATGAAAATTAATGAAAATCTGATTTGTTGGAACTTAAGCCTAATACTTTTCAGATTTTGATATAATTTATGTTCTAGCGACCTCTTGTGGTAAACTATATAACTTCATCCCTCAGCACCTAACACACACACACACACACACCCCCACTCACTCACGCATGCTATTTGGGAAATAAATACTAATGTTAAATGTTAAAAATGTAGAAATACAGATGGCCAATAAACATCTAATTTTAGCGTTTAAGTAATTTTAAATACTAAAGATAGTTTTTATTTTAAAAGACATTATGGTAAATTCAGTCATTTAAAGGATATGTATGTGTTTGTGTGTGTGTGTGTTTACTATAAAATTTTAAAGAGAGTTATACCCAATTTCAGGTTTAAAAAAATAGGTGTTCCTGTAAGTTTGGTGAGCGTGAACATTGACACAACAATTAGTACAACCACTTTTTGGAAAGAAATTACACATTAAAGTTGCTTTAAAATGGCCACATTTCCTGACTCAATAATACTATGTCTAGAAAAATCGAACAGAAATAGTTGAAGATAACAGATAAATTTTGCATATATTAGGATTTTCATCAAGTTGTATAGCAGAGAAAGGAAATGCGCAAAAATAGGAAGATAGCTAAATAAATTATACTATTTCCATATAAAGGAATATTACTTAACATTTAAAATTGTGTGTTTTCAAGTACTATTTATTGACATGGAAGAATGCTTATAATGGTAAGAGTAAAGCAGAGTAATACATATCTATCTATTTATTTGTATACACATAACAGTATGAAAGACAGATGAAAGTAAGAAAGGGGGGAAAAAAAACAAGAAAAAGAGAGAAAAGCTGAAAGGAAATTTACCAATATAGTAACTATCTGAATTATTTCTGTGGAGAAGTGCTATGATTCATTTTCAGTTTTTCTTCCTAAAGTTTTGTGTATTTACCATAAATTTAGACAATGAACATTACTTTAAAAAATTAAACAAATAATATAGTTATATATTTACTATAAAACGTTAGCTTGGACTTTAAATTTTTTTACCTAGCCAGAACCCAATATTGTTCTAAAACTAACTTTTCCATTGTATGTTTTGGATATATTTCTATGCTAGTACTTAGACTTATGCTGTACTTATATTTACTTAGACTTATGCCATAGGCAGTTAGACAGACAGGAGCAGAGCAAGGACGATGGCCAGGTACGAAGGTCATCAGGATGGAAAGACCCAGGTGCCCACCAATGGACAATCAATTGTAGGTGGGACCTTGTTCCCAGGGTGACTTTTCCTCCCCTAGCATACTCCTAATCTTTCCTTCCTAGAGATAACATCCAGGCCTCAGTTGTAGGTCAGCTCCAGGCCCCCATAAACAACAAAACCAGCCCGGTGACTGTCAGGACCAGCTGCATTAAATAACGACCCCTGCCCTAACGTCGGCCAATCAATCAGTGGAAACCACAACCATGAAAGGACACAACTGGAAAGCCACAGACTATTCTGTAAGATCTTCTCCTGAGATCTCTGAAATCTACGCCCTTAACACCCTCAGAGGGAAGCCCAGTGCAATCTCCATCCAGGGAGCACACACTATTGCCTTTCCCTTCCTCCTCCCCAGGCACACTGACCTTTAGCTTCCTCACTCCCAAGCTCCAAAGGGCCCTTCCTTTGCCTTCGTAACTCGTTACCTTAGCCCAGTGGTTGGCAAACTGCAGCTCGCGAGCCACAGTTTGACGCTCTGTTGACTAACGAGTTTGCTGACCACTGCCTTAGCCCATTTCTTCTACCTCCATAATTTACCCAGTAGCTGTTCTCTTACCCTTTGGGTCTTGTTTGAATTACTTCTTAGCCAGAACCCAAGTAACGAGGTTGCTGAACTCAGGTTTAATCTGACTCCACCAGTCAGACACCTGGTGCTGTTCCCCACCGCCTATAACACTGATAGTTTAAACTCACTCAAACGAATATACATCTTATTTGAAGAAAAAGACCATTTTTTATTTTTATTATTTTTATTTTTTTTATTGTTCAGTTTATTAATTACATTGTTTCCCCTTTTTTATCCCCCTATATCTTCCCTCCACCCTGTACCTATCCCACCCTCCGCCCTCACCTCCCCCTCCCCAATGTCCTCTCTCATTGTTGCAAGATTTTTGTCGAGTCTCTTGCTGTACTTCCAACACTTTTCTCCCCTAGAATTGTCAGTCCATTCCCTCTCTATGTCCATGTTTCTGTTATATTCACCAGTTTATCCTGTTCATCAGCCTATCAGTTCACTTGATTTTTATGTTCATTTGTTGATAGATGTGTATTTGTTGATCATAATTTATATTTTTACCTTTTTCTTCTTCCTCTTCTTAAAGAATATCTTTCAGCATTTCATATAATGTTGGTTTGGTGGTGATGAACTCCTTTAGCTTTTTCTTATCTGCGAAGCACTTTATCTGATCCTCAATTCTGAATGATAGCTTTGCTGGATAGAGTAATCTTGGTTGTAGATTCTTGCTATTCATTATTTTGAATATTTCTTGCCACTCGCATCTGGCCTGCATCGTTTCTGTTGAGAAATCCGCTGACAAATCGTATGGGTGCTCCCCTGTAGGTAACCAACTGTTTTTCTCTTGCTGCTTTTAATATTCTCTCTTTATCTTTTGCTCTTGGCATTTTAATTATGATATGTCTTGGTGTGGTCCTCTTTAGATTCCTATATTTTGGGGTTCTGTGTACTTCTTGGGCTTTTAAGTCAGTTTCTTTCACCAGGTGGGGAAAGTTTTCAGTCACTATTTCTTCAAGTAGGTTTTCATTAACTTGCTCTCTCTCTTTTTCTGGCACCCCAATAATTCGGATGTTGGCTTGCTTGAGGTGGTCTCAGAGGCCCCTTACGCTATCTTCAATTAACTGAATTCTTTTTGTTTCTTGCTTTTCCAGCTGAGTGGATTTTGGTTCTTTGTATTTCAAATCTTTGACTTGGTTCTTGTGGCCCTCTGGATTGCTTTTAGGACTTTGTGTAATATTTTTTATTTCAGTCTGTGTATGCTTGATTTCTAGTTGGTCCTTTTTTTTATCTGTGAGGGTCTGGTTCATATCCTCAGAGGTCTTGTTCATTTCCCTGAGGGTCTCATTCATTTCCTTGTAAGTATCATTCATCTCCTTGTAATTCTCATTCATTTGCTGGTTGGTCTTGTTTATTTCCTGGTAATTCTCATTAAGTTGATCGGCCTTTTGTAGGAGCCTCTTGAAAAGCCTTATTACCGTGGTTTTGAACTCTATGTCTTGTTGTCTTTTCTCCTCCATTTCTTTCACACCTGATTTCTTTCCATGTCTCTGCATGGTGGCTGCTTTATGTGGTGGCTATCCTCAAAGGGACAGTGGCTCAGTCTCCCCAGTTACCTGAGGTGGGTACTCTTACTGCAATCCTTTATGGGTTGTATTCAGTGTTTTTGAATTTAAACCCAGCTTTTTGTTGTTAGCTCTAGGAGGGTTTGACCTCCAGGCCAATTGGCTGTGAAGGGAGACTGTGTTCAGGTTGGATGGGCGGAGTCTCTGGGCTGCACCGCAGCAGCAGCAGCGGCGGCAGCTAGGTCCTATGCGGCGCTCGCACGAGCGGGTCTCTGTTGGATGGGGATAGCTGCAGACACCTCCAAGAGAAAGCCGCTAGTCTCTTCCCCTTGCCAGACAACTCTGCCTTTCCCCAAATGTGCCTGTACACCAAAAGTCCAGCCCAGGGCTGTAAAATAGATGGTTTCCGGAACCAGGAGACAAGTTTCCAGGGGGCAAGTCGCGGGTTTGCGCGACCCTTGGGACTAGGAGCCTCTGCCGCGCCCCGCTTAAATCCGGCCGGTCCCTGCTCCAGCCCCAGCCCGCGCGCGCAGGACCAGGGCGGCTCCTAACCTGTTTTCCTTCTGGAAGGCTGCGCTCCCGCCGGTCCTGAGTCTGTGTCCCACCTTTGCTCCTATTAGTGGAGTTTACATTCCATTCAGCCAGCTTTCTGGCGATTCTGGGTGCTTGTCTGTTCTGCTGTTATGTTGTAGTTCTTAAATTGTTGCACGGGGCAGAACAATAGGTGTTTGCTTATGCCGCCATCTTGGTGTTCTCTAAAAAAAAGACCATTTTTTAAACTGAAAATGTATTTGTTGTTATCAGCTCAGATACATCCTTTCAGAAAAAATCTAGTTCCACCCAAGAGGATATGAGATGTTGGATGAGTCAGCCATTTCCTCTGTAATGAGAATCTAAGATTACATCTGAGAAAGCTGTTAGCAAGAATGAGCAGATAAAGACCTGGAGAGAAGGTTGCTTCTGCCAGTAGCTGCCTTGGCTCTGACAAACCCTCAGGCACCTTGTTTAGGCTCACCTTCAGGAAGCTTCAAGGTCAGAGTTCAGCAACTAAATGCGTTCCTTAAAGGAGAAGGTTGTATAAACCTAAAGCAGTGTTAACATAAAAAGACACTGAAACCTGTAAAGAATTTTGTGAGTTTTATTTTAGCTAAACTGGTGACATATGCTGGGAAGCAGAACCTCAACAAATTGAGATGATGCTCCGGAGAAGGTAGGGTTACATCTGTATTTATACATTGCAATAAAAGGAAAGGGACGTGGGTGGGTTACCTGAAATCCATTGGTGGGGTTTCATTGGTGATGGATTAAGGAGGTGGGATAAAGCAAAGCGGGGAAACCTCCGGGATAGCATAAAAAGTGAAATGATAGACATAGGCTTCTTTTATATAGATGAACACAGGATCGTTTTACATGATTAGCAGTTGACAATTAACTTGATAACAATAACAACGAGGGAATGTTTGTTGTGCCCTGAGGGGTCCAGAAAAAAAGGAAGTTACAAGTTACGCACACATTTCACAGATATGTTATCTTAGGGGGAAAAAGATCTTCATCAGGGAAAATACTGGTCTATGCCTAGGACCAAGATGGCGAACCTATGACACACGTGTTAGCACTGACACGCCTAGCCATTTTCAATGACACGCGGCCACATGCGGTCGCATACGGAGAAGTATGGGGCTGCATGCCGAGATGATGTTTCATCCTCAGTTACTGCATGGCCAGGTGCAGTAGCTGAGGATGAAACATTTGCTGTAGTGTAGTGCAGACACTCTGTGCCGGAGGTCTGTAGGCCAAAACAACAGAACTCTGGCACAGAGCGTCTAGTTCTGGGAATTCTGGTTAGGCTGTTAGGGGATTTTTGGCCTCACTTCTGGCCAGCAGAGCAGGGTGCAGCAGAATGCCATGGGGGACACGTCTCTGGGGGCCCTGTGATCACCATTACCAACAACCACATAACCACATAAGAAAGATGTCAAATCAACAACCTAACTTTATACGTTAAGGAACTAGAAAAGAACAACTAAACTTAATGCTAGCAAAAAGAAGTAAAAGATTAGAGATAAACAAAACAGAGAAGAGAAAATTCAATGAAACCGAAAGTTAATTCATTGAAAAGATCAAGAAAGCCAACAAACTTATAGGTAAATGAACTAAGAAAAACAAAAGAAGACATATTACTAAAACCAGATATAAAAGACACATTACAGTAATTCTACAGAAATAGAGGATTATAAGAGAATACCATGAACAATTATATGACAACAGATTAGATAACATAGATGAAATGGACAAATTCCTAGAAACACAAAAGCAACCTAGACTAAATCATAAAGGTAAGAAATCTAAACATCCTATAATTGGTAAGGAGATTAAATCAGTAATAAAAAATATCCCTACCAAAAATAATTAATTAATTGATTGATTAAATGCTCGTACCTGATGGCTTCACTGGTGAATTCTACCAAAAATTTAAAGAATACCAATTTTTCTCAAACTTTTCAAAAAAAATTGGAGGGGACATTTCTTTTTTTTTTTTTTTTTAAATATATTTTATTGATTTTTTACAGAGAGGAGGGAGAGGGATAGAAAGTCAGAAACATCGATGAGAGAGAGACATCGATCAGCTGCCTCTTGCACGGTCCCCACTGGGGATGTGCCCGCAGCCAAGGTACATGCCCTTGCCGGAATCGAACCCAGGACCCCTCAGTCCGCAGTCCAACGCTCTATCCACTGAGCCAAACCGGTCTTGGCCGGAGGGGACATTTCTAAACTCAATCTATGAGGCCGGCCTTACCCTGATAGAAAGCCAGACAAAGACAGTAAGAGCAAAGAGGACTACAGACCAATCCTATATAACGAAAGCCCAGGGACTGAAACGGTGCATTGACCAGAATGACCAGAGACCAGACACCAGACCCATCGCCTAGGCTGGCCCTGCCCCCAGGGAGCAGTTAGGGGCACTCCTAGGCAATGCAATGGGGTGCGAGTTTGATGGGGGAAAGTCGAAGAAATAGGGGGGAAGGTCTTAAGGGTGTGCTGGTTGGGGTGGTCAGCCTGGAGTAGGTTTGGAGTGTGCTGGGGAAGGAAGAGGAAGATCGGATGGAAAACGGCTCAGCACAGCACATTTCTCATTGTGAACGGGGATGGCGCCAGCCATGGACTGAATGAGTGGTTATTTCCTGAGGGCACTGGGACTGACATGTTCAACTTCACTGATTCCAAATAATAAGCAGCTATCGATGTCAAAGAACTGAAAAATCCTCTCCAACTAGAGGTCCGGGACCTTGCTCGGGACTGAAGGAAACACCACTTAAGGAGCTAGAAAAACTGGAAGTGTGCAACCAGAGGACTGTGGGATTGTGAGGCCGCCTGGCACCTACCGCTAGAATGTGAGCCTGTTACTGCGCATGTTCATAGCCAGCCCTGTAGTCCTCAGTCTCCCAGTATTTGGACGTGACTTCTGGCGGGAAATTATTTCGATTGAGGCTTGCTGTTCCCTTGCAGGGAGGAAGATCAGAATTAAAGGTTTCATCTGTTACCTTGGTTTGAAGCAGAGGAAAATGGGATAGTGACAAATAAGAAACTTTAGAGATAATGAAGGGCAGTTTGTCCAGACTGTTGAGAGCTCAGAATTAAAATTTAATTGGGATAGAAATCCTGCTAATAGCACCCGAAGCTTGAAATCTGAGCGATCCACTTTTAGGATTTCCAGTTCAAGTTTTTAGAGACTGCCTATTAACATATTTTTGGTTGGAAAGTGTATAAAAGTCCGTAAGTATTAAGTATTTGCTGTGCTTACCGTGCTCAACTCCCTGTAAGGAATATGGAATAATGTTTAATGCCTCATATTCTCAAGAAGTTTGAATTTTAAAATAAAAAATAAAGAAGAAATGTAAATGTTAAAAATAAAAAAGAAGAAACTTGAGTTTTAGGGGCAATCAGGCAGGCAGGCGAGTGGTTAGGGGAAATCAGGCAGGCAGGCAAGCAGTTAGGAGCCATCAGTCCCGGATTGTAAGAGGGATGTCTGACGGCCAGTTTAGACCCAATTCTCAGGGATCCCTGCAGGATGAGGCCTAAACTGGCAGTCAGACATCCCCCAAAAGGTCCCAGATTGTGAGAGGGTGCAGGGTAGGCTGAAAGAGTACCCCCACACCCTGCAATACATGAATTTTGTGCACCAGGCCTCTACTATCTCATAATTATTGCTACAAATATTCTAAAAAAAATGCCAGGAAGCAGAATTCAGCAGCATGTTAATATGATTATATACATATCTAAGACCTTTAGCAACTTCATGAGATAAAGAGAAAGATCTGACAGATTTCTAAGATACATGGGGAATTATTCGTTTCCACCTCTAGATGGTGCAAGCTGAAAATAATTTCTCAGTTTCAAGATTTAGCTCTGTGAGATAATTTGTAATAGCTTGGAATTTACTTTTCTGCATAACCATATTTAAGGGATTTTTGAACTTATTATAATTTGCTTAGTTTATTTCTTTTTTTTCAGATTAATTTTTTTACTCTTTATTGTTCAGTTTATTAATTACATTGTTTCCCTTTTTTTATCCCCCTCCACCCTATACCTATTCCACCCTCCACCCTCACCTCTCCCTCCCCACTGTCCTCTCCCATTGTTGCAAGATTTTTGTCCAATCTCTTGCTGTACTTCCCACAACCCTTTTCTCCCCAAGAATTGTCAGTCCATTCCCTCTCTTTGTCCATGTTTTTGTTATATTCACCAGTTTATCCTGTTCATCAGATTATTAATTCCCTTGGTTTTTAGGTTCATTTGTTGATAGATGTGTATTTGTTGTTCATAATTTATATTTTTACCTTTTTCTTCCTCTTCTTAAAGGATATCTTTCAGCATTTCATATAATGTTGGTTTGGTGGTGATGAACTCCTTTAGCTTTTTCTTATCTGCGAAGCACTTTATCTGACCTTCAATTCAGAATGATAGCTTTGCTGGATAGAGTAATCTTGGTTGTAGATTCTTGCTATTCATTATTTTGAATATTTCTTGCCACTCCCGTCTGGCCTGCATCATTTCTGTTGAGAAATCCGCTGACAATCCTTTGGGTGCTCCCCTGTAGGTAACCAACTGTTTTTCTCTTGCTGCTTTTAATATTCTCTCTTTATCTTTTGCTCTTGGCATTTTAATTATGATGTGTCTTGGTGTGGTCCTCTTTAGATTCCTATATTTTGGGTTCTGTGTACTTCTTGGGCTTTTAAGTCAGTTTCTTTCACCAGGTGGGGAAAGTTTTCAGTCACTATTTCTTCAAGTAGGTTTTCATTAACTTGCTCTCTCTCTTTTTCTGGCACCCCAATAATTCGGATGTTGGCATGCTTGAGGTTGTCCCAGAGGCCCCTTACGCTATCTTCAATTATCTGAATTCTTTTTGTTTCTTGCTTTTCCAGCCGAGTGAATTTTGCTTCTTTGTATTTCAAATCTTTGACTTGGTTCTTGTGGCCCTCTGGACTGCTTTTAGGACTTTGTGTAATATTTTTATTTCAGTCTGTGTATGCTTGATTTCTAGTTGGTCCTTTTTCATATCCGTGAGGGTCTGGTTCATATCCTCAGAGGTCTTGTTCATTTCCTTGAGGCTCTCATTCATTTCCTTGTAAGTCTCATTCATTTCCTGGTTGGTCTTGTTTATTTCCTCATAGTTCTCATTAAGTTCATCGGCCTTTTCTAGGAGCCTCTCGAAAAGCCTTATAACCATGGTTTTGAACTCTATGTCTAGTCATCTTTTTTCCTCCATTTCTTTCACACCTGATTTCTTTCCATATCTCTGCATGGTGGCTGCTTTATGTGGTAGATGTCCTCTAAGGGTCAGTGGCACAGCCTCCCCAGTTACTTGAGGTGGGTACTCTTACTGCAATCCATTATGGATTGTACAGTATTTTTGAATTTAAACCCAGCTTGTTGTTGTTAGCAATAGGAGGGTTTGACCTCCAGGCCAATTGGCTGTGAAGGGAGACTGTGTTCAGGTTGCATGGGCAGAGTCTCTGAGCTGTGCAGACAGCCTCAGTGTCAGCTACGTCCTATGCGGCGCTCGCACGCGCGGGTCTCTGTTGGATGGGGATGGCTGCAGGCACCTCCAAGAGAAAGCCGCTAGTCTCTTCCCCTTGCCAGACAACTCTGCCTCTCCCCAAATGAGTCTGCACACCCAAAGTCTCGCCCAGGGTTGTAAAACAGGTGGTTTACAGGACCAGGAGACAAGTTTCCAGGGAGCAAGTCACGGTTCTGTGCTGTCGCACAGTTTACTTTCGTGCAAACTTCTTTTCCCAGCTACCTGTTTTCTCCACAGACTAGAAGACCTCTGCCATGCCCGGCTTCCAGGGTGCGTCCCCCAGACCTCGGACCTCGCCTGGCGCTGGGGAATCTGTGCAGTGGGACGTCTCCACATCCCCCGGACCTCGGACCTCACTTGGCACTGGGGAATCTGTGCAGTGGGACATCTCCATGTACCCCGGATCTCGGGCCTCACCTGGCGCTGGGGAATCCTTGTAGTGGGATGTCTCCGCCCTCCCCATTGTCGAAATCCAGCCGGGGTTGCTGCTCCAGCCCTACAGCCGTGCGCGTGACCAGGACGGCTCCTAACCTGTTTCCGTCTTCAAGGCTGCGCTCCCGCCGCACTTCTGAGTCTCAGTGTCCCACCTTTACTTTTATTTGTGGAGTTTTCACTCAGCCAGCTTTCTGGTGATTCTGAGTGATGTTTGTTTTGTTGTTATGTTGTAGTTTTTGAATTGTTGCGCGGGGCGGAACAATAGGTGTTTACCTATGCTGCCATCTTGGTTCTCCTCCTCATGCTTAGTTTATTTCTTAATATAGTTATCTATAAGCTATAGGAGTCCTAATAAATATGGAAGAGATATTCCTAATAATAATTTTCTATCAGATTCAATTGGTTAAACTTCTAATGCAAAATAATTATATTAAATGGTCTAATATATATTCTAAAAAATAAATTCCATTCACCATTCCAACAAAAAAATTAAGATACTTAGGAATAAACTTAACTAATGAGGTAAAAGATCTGTAATCAGAAAACTACAGGACACATTGAAAAAAAAGAGGAAAATATAAACAAGTGGAAAAATATAGTGTGCTCATGGGTTGATAGAATCAACATCATACTACCTAATGAAATTTATAGGTTCAATGCAATTCCTGGTAGGATTGGGCCTAAACAGGCAGTCGGACATCCTTCTCACAATCCAGGACTGCTGGCTCCAAACTGCTCACCTGCCTGCCTCCCTGATTGCCTCTAACCACTTCTGCCTACCAGCCTCATCACCCGCTAACCACTACCCTGCCAGCCTAATTGATGTCTAACTGCTCCCCTGCCAGCCTGTTTGCCCCCAACTTCCCTCCTCTGCCAGCCTAGTCACCCTTAACTGCCCCCCTGCAGGCTTGATCGCTCCCAACTGCCCTCCTTTGCAGGCCTGGTCCCTCCCAACTGCCCTTTCCTGCTGGCCTGATTATCCACAACTGTCCTCCCTTGCAGGGCCTGGAACCTCCCAACAGCCCTCCCCTGCTGGCCATCTTGTGGTGGTCATCTTGTGTCCACATGGGGGCAGGATCTTTGACCACATGGGGGCAGCCCTCTTGTGTGTTAGAGTGATGGTCAATCTGCAAATTACTCTTTTATTAGATAGGATAGAGGCCTGGTGCCAGGTGGGGGCCAGCTGGTTTGCTCTGAAGAGTGGTCCAGATCAGGGTGGGGGGCGAGGGGCGGCCTGGGCGAGGGGCCTGTGGAGGTTTGCAGGCTGGCCATGCCCCCCAGTGACCCAAGTGGAGGCCCTGGTATCTGGGATTAATCTATGTCTACAATTGAAACTTTGTAGCCTGGAGCAGAGCCAAGCCTTCTGCTCGCTCTGGGGTGGCAGCCATTTCTGTTTGAAACTTTGTAGCCTAGAGTGGAGGCCTAGGCTGGCAACGGCAGGCTGAAAGCTTGGCTTCCTCCATTGCCAGGGAAACCCAAGCCTCTGTTCTCTCCAGCTCAGTGGCTGCTGCCATTTCTGTACCTTTTATAATTGAAACTTTGTAACATTGAGTGGAGGCCTAGACAGGCAATGACAGGGGGAATGCTTGGCTTCCTCTGTTGCCAGGGAAACCCAAGCCTTCCATCTGCTCTAGTGGTGGCAGCCATCTTGGTTGAGGTTTATTTGCATAATCTGCTCTTGATTGGCTGGCGGGCATGGCTGTGGGCGTGGCTTGTGGGTATAGTGAAGGGTATGGTCAAATTTGCATATTACTCTTTTATTAGATAGGATAATAAAATACCTTGGGTTTGAGATTTAATCAATGCCCTTCGAATCATCTGCCAGTTCATATATTACCAATCTGAACTTGGTTTTGTTTTATAAAGATGTTAGGTTGCCTGGTTTTTCCCTCTAGGTTTTTGAAGTTAAATGTATAAGGAGTATTTGTATATAGCTGTGGGTTCCTGGAGGGCCAATGTTTTAATTCAAGTGGAGTCTCTGTTAGAAGTACGGACAATTGGAGGAATAGATATTTTTTTGGAAATGGGGTGGCTCAAAAGTGATAAGGCTTTTCTGGTTGCAAGATATGGAAACCCAGTTTGAACTCCCTTGCTACAAGAAGAAATTCGTTGACTTGTATGTGTAAATGGAGAGTGGGGAAAATGACCTCAGGGACGCCCAGAACCAGAGAGTTAGATGCAGCTGGGGCTCTCCTTCGCTTCCCTTCTCTGCTTCTCTTTTTGCATCAAGATGCCTCACTGTGTCAAGTCAGCTTCTTCCAAGCGACTGGAAATCTAGCTTCCAGCAGCTCCCATAACCCATAAAAGACTTTGAAGGGAACGCAAGTTTTGCCAACCCAAAATGTGCCTTTTGGGATATTGATTTTTTTAAAAAATATATTTTTTATTGATTTCATAGAGGAAGGGAGAGGGAGAGAGAAACAGAAACATCAAGAATGAGAGAGAAGCCTGGATTGGCCACCTTCTGCATGCCAGTCACTGGGGATCGAGCTCACAACCTGCAACCCAGGCATGTGCCTTGAACAGGAATCGAACCATGACCTTCTGGTTCATGGA
Organism: Antrozous pallidus; assembly: GCA_027563665.1. Classification (NCBI taxonomy): domain Eukaryota; kingdom Metazoa; phylum Chordata; class Mammalia; order Chiroptera; family Vespertilionidae; genus Antrozous; species Antrozous pallidus. The sequence continues at coordinate 41,619,198 of CM050512.1, forward strand.
CTGACGCTTAACCACGAAGCCACACCAGAGCCTAGCCCAGCCTTTTAATCAAAAGTGTAGGTGCCTCTGACAACCAGCCCGTATCCTCCAAGACACATCATTAGCATAAACTCAGGTATGGTGAAGGGGGATTATTCTGAATAACAAAATATGCACCTTTTACCCTTGCCACTCAGGAAGTTGTAAGGTTTTTAGAAGCTCTGTGCTAGGAATTGAGGATGAAAAGCAAATATATATTTCTTATTATAACATCACAATTTGTGTGTGTGTGTGTGTGTGTGTGAGAGAGAGAGAGAGAGAGAGAGAGAGAGAGAGAGAGATTGAGAGAGAGAAAGAGAGGAGAGGAGAGATAAGGTGAGAGACAGAAAGAAATGGTGTAGAGACTAGCTATAGTTATAAGAAATATTAATCATGTTCTGTTAATGACTGTTTTGTTCTGATTAAAGAAAGCATATTCTGATCTGGCTGGGAGTTGTAAGTGGGACCTGAGTTAACCTTGGAATGCAGCCCATTCTCATCCAAGAACTGCCTATCATCATGGAAAGATTAGCCCACATTGCCTATAATCTGTAACCATTATACTCCAATTCCTTCTGCATGCCCATTCTTATTCCTTTTGCCTACTTCCTCATATAATCTTTGTCCTTCTACCCAACATAAGCAGCTGGCTTACAGGGGTGGGGTGCAGAGCAGATTTTCGTGTGTGACCTGCTGCTCTCCCATACTGCTGGCAGTACTGGAATAACCCCTCATATATGATTCAGCCTTGTCTCTGCTTAATTGGGTCAAGCAGTGACAGGCAGTCCGGATCCACAGGAGCTGTTGGTTCTGCTATGGTGCCCTGTTTGTTCAGGGGAAGTGTGAACAAACAGGGCAACAGAGCAGAACCAACGAGCTCCTGGAGCTACATAGCAGGCCTGGCAAGTTACTGAAAGTAACCACACAGGATGGTCTGGTCATAAATTCCTAACTGGGCAGGTCATGGCCGATAGTCACATCCCAGGCCTATTGCTTCCTTAGCAAAGGTCCATCTTTACCTTAAGTGAGCTCTGTCCATTGTCCTTATGCATCCAGGATAGCATATCTTCAGATGTCAGAGTAGTTCTCTTTTCCTGCCCCTCTAAGATACAACCGTGGTCACAGGAGCACAAGACCATGTAGCTCCCCATTGTTATCTTATCGCCTGCATACCATCTCCATGTGCTATAAATGTCAAATGCTAACTACCCTGTACCCACCAATGTAAGAAGTATGTTTCTCCTCTTAGTGTTTTATCCAACCCTAGACATTTCTTCACTTTCTCCGGCCTCCCCCCAACCAATAGAGTCCAGGTAACACTCATGACATCTTCTTTGATTCTAAATGTATAAAATAGACTGCACAACTGCCACTCTCAGGCGCATTCTCTCTGTCTGTTGAGATCTTGCTTTCAGGCATGTCCTCAAAACTCTGGCTCATAAATTTGTATAAAGCTTTCTGCAGGCTTGGCCTTTTTTTTTTTTTCAACAGGAGGAACTTGTCCCCTTTCTTCTACTCCCTCTGAAGAGGTGGCATTGAGTCTGTGTGAAAGGCAGGGCCCCCTAGAGGCCAGTGCCCTGCGCTGCCTAAAGGGGTCTAGAGGGTTGAAGAGTACCACTCCTGAAGGGACCGCACGCACACCACCCAGGTGGGCCCAGCAGGAGATTCGCCTCCCAGGGCAGTGGTGGGCAATCTTTCCAGCTTGGTGTGTCAAAATTCGCCAAAAAACCGAGCATAACTCGGGTGGTGTGTCACTTCGAGAAAAAAAACCCATAATTTCGCAATATTTATAGTTTAAATAACAAAAATGTATAATTATAATATATAACTGTGTTTAATAAACCAAAAACTAATTATTTAACTTACCTGCTTAGTGACTTCTTTGCTCATCTCTCAGTCATTTGTTTTGTTTTTTGTTGGTCTTGTTATTATTTAACTTGTGTGGGGTGCTGTGAACTAAGATAAGTGAGGGGGAGGAGGAATTCTTTAACTAACCTGCCTATTAGTGACTTTTTTGTTGCTGAATTTCATTGGCTAAACCTTCAGTTGAAAGTTGGTATTTTGTATACTTCAAGCCCAAGCAAGCGCTACTAACTTCATCTGTCAAATCTGTTTCTTTTGTTGGTTTTGATATTATTTAACGCTGAGCATAAGGTCTCACAAAAGTACAGAGAGGGAAAAATTGCGAGTAAAGCCATTGCTACATTTTTCAGGGTGCTAAAAGTGTCTGGTAATCAGTTTCAGGCACTCCAAATTTCTTGTTCATAGTAGTACTCCTCTTGAGTCTCCAAGCGGCACCTTTCTAGATTCTCAAGCTTGGACCTCAAGTTAAACACCTGAGCCCAGATGCTATCTTGAAATTCTGCAAGTTGCATCTCCAAATCATCAATTTGCATCCATTGGAAACCATTTAATCCCAAACTACTGTAGACTACTACATCAGGATACTGTTATTTTTATGGTCTGTTCTAGGCTTCTAAATTGATTAAATCTATCACTGAACTGGTCAAGTAACGAGTCTAAAACATGCTGGTACTTTATATGCAAGGGTTCCATTTCATTTTGTACAGCTGCACTGGCCTTCTCAAAATACTTTGTTACTCGAGGAAAATACTTATAAGTTTTAGTTTCTACATCTTGCTTGAAAATTTAGAGTGTCTACACTACACTAATGTTTCATCCTCGGCTACTGCACCTGGCCATGCAGTAGCCGAGGATGAAACATCATCCTTCTCGGCATGTGGCCCCAAACTTCTCTGTATGCGGCCGCGTGTCATCGAAAATGGCTACACGTGTCACTGCTGACACGCGTGTCATAGGTTTGCCATCACGGTCCTAGGGCATCCTTCCCCCTCCCACAGTCGTCCCTCCTCTGCTAACGAAGGAGCAACCCAGTGAAGTACTAGAATGCATTAAAAGAGGGGTTGGGGCTCTGGAGGGTTCGTGGGCCCGGAAGGGCTCTAACAGAGCCGAGTCGTTGCACCTTGTTTTAGTGAGGCTCACCTGTGATCTGAGCGCTCTGGGCAGCCGCAAGCCCCAAGACTGAACATGAAAACACCTCCTCGGTGTGCGCCAGGAGCACTAGGGAAAGCATCCAGGGCTTCGTTTTTCTCTTTTGTGAAAGGAGACATTGGTCAAGTTGTTGATAAGCACTAGCGCTGACTTGACACAGGAAATAGGAAATTTGGGAAATGGTCCAAATTACCTTTATAAGACTGTATGCGGAAAGGCAGACACTGAATTTCCATTCACTGATGTGGACTTGCAGGTGGGCAACTCTTAACTCATGGAAACGCCCACTCTGTCATTCCTACCGGTGAGGCCCGCAGGCTCTGTGCACAAAATGTACCGGCACCTCCCCGGACCCCTACATCTGAGTGGCTTTCCTGCGTGTACAGATTCACGAGGGAGGAGATGAAACGCAGGATGGTGCTGTTAGAGTGCTTCTATTTAAAGAAGCAACACTTTTCTGGGTTTCATAAAAGTAGATGACAACGTCCAGGACTGATGGTTATTATTGGTTCTGAAAGAGGTCAGAACAGATCTCCCCAAGATGTGTCACTTCGGCATGTGAGTTATTTTGAGCTGAAAGCAATTAAGACTCTCTTGGCTCATGAGAAACTTTCACCTTTCCCTTAAAGAACTTTGGGGCTTTGCTCTTAATAAGAGTTATTACCAGAAACAAGTTTTATGACCTAGCTATAGGGCAGGGCAAACATCTAAGTACTGAATATTTTATCATTCTGCAAATGACATTTCTCCCTCCTGAGGATCCAAGATACCTTACCTCATCCTTAGCGCAGAATGCCATATGCACCTAGTTTTAAATTTCTGTTTCTGAACCTCATTTACTTATGGACTCTCTGACTCTCTCCTATTGATTTGATTATTAGTGGAAAGTTTATTTCTCCCCACAGTTCCATAGCAATTGTCTTCTTTATTTTATTTAATATTTTTATTTATTTTAAAGAGGAAGAAAGAGATAGAAACAACAATGATGAGAGAATCATTAATTGGCAGCCTCCTACATGATCTCTACTGGGGATCGAGCCCAAAACACAGGCATGTGCCCTTGACCAGAATCAAACCCAGGACCCTTCAGTCCCCAGGCCAACGCTCTATCCACTGAGCCAAGCTAGCTAAGGCTACTGTCTTCTTTCCTTGGAATAAAAGTGTGGACAATGAGAAGGTATGATTTGAATTTTAAGCTATGATTTGATATTCTCTCATTAAACCACAACATTTTTGGCTTGATAACATTGTTGGTGATACATAAACTATATCTATAGGTATCAAAGGTTTAGTACATTTCCTCTCACCTGAGCTACCAATGATATTCCTGCTCAATTACAATGGTGCTTTGTTGCTGGTTCTCATAATCAGATTTTTCCAAAGAAATGATTCCAGGAAAGTTTGTCTGGCATGTGTCATATAGTTAGGAGCTATTTCCCTACCCATCTTCTTCTCTCATTGTTGCCTTTCTTTTCTGTATCTCCTGTTTTGCCTTTCACCATTTCTCTGTATCACACAGAGTCCCTTCACTTATAATGTTAGGAGGCCTCCAGAGTGATGGCATTTTCTCCATGTTGAGTTTTTTGTTATTGTTTGCTGTTTTTGTTTCCTTCCAGGTCTAGACATTCAACATTATATGAATCTTAGCTACCAGTGTCTTGAGAATGATGGGTTCATTCCCTAAGAAACTGACACACATAAACTCAAGTCACAAGAAATAGCATAATTTGTTATTATTAGTTTTTCTCTTTGAATTTTCATCTTTGGGACTTAAGGCACTATAGTCCTGCAGGGGTCAGAGCTTATCCTAAATCCTCATTTTCTTTAGTAAAAATGCAAAGAATGTAAAGATAAAGGTGAATTAGCATGCCATGTTAATGGAGAGGAGGGCTATTTTACTAATTACACTTGTAAATTAATGAACATGATAGATCACATCAAAAAAGGGGATAAAATTATATTATCATTTCAATAGATTCAGAAAAGCGTTTGGCAAAATTAAGCATGCTTTTATGGTAAAAAAAAAAAAAACCCACTAAAAAAATGGGTACAGAAGGCACATGCCTCAACATAATAAAGGCTACATATGACAATCCCCCAGCTAATATGCTCAATGGTGAAAAGCTGAAAAGATTTTCTCTAAAATCAGGGACAAGACAAGGACACCAACTATCACCACTTCTATTCAATTTACTATTGGAAGTCCCAACCACAGTAAGAAGACAAGAAAAAGAAATAAAAGGTATCCAAGTCAAAAGACAGAAGTAAAACTCATTATTTGCAGAAAACATGATGCAATAGAGAACTCTAATGATTCCACCTCAAACTATTTGAACTAATAAATGAATTTAGTAAAGTTTCAGGATACAAAATCAATATACAGAAATTTGTTGCATCTTATTTTATTTATTTTTTAATTTATTAATTTCAGAGAGAGAAGGAGAGAAACGTCCATTTATTGTTCTACTTGTTGATGCATTCATAGATTACTTCTTGTATGTGCTCTGATCAGAGATCGAACATGCAACCTTGGCATATCAGGAAGATAAGAAATCTGTTGCATTTTATACACCAATTACAAAAAAAATGAAAGGAAATAACATGCTAATAGATTGGAAGGATTAATACTGTTAAATATCCTTACTATGTAAAGCAATATATATATTTAATGCAACCCCTATTCTCCTCAGAACTAGAAATAATCCTAGACTTTATATGGAATCATAAAAGACCCAAACAGCCAAACAATCTTGAGAAACAACAAAGTGGAAGGTGTCACCATGCCTGATTTCAACTGGCCTACAAAGTTAGAATAACCAAAGCAATATGGTACTGGCATAAAAACAGACACATGCATCAGTGGAATAGAACAGAGAACCCCGAAACAAACCCTTGCTTATATGACCGATTAATCATGACAAAGGAGGCAAGAATGTACAATGGGGTAAAGACAGTCCCTTCAGTAAGTGGTGTTAGGAAAATTGGATAGATACATACAAGAAAATGAAAGTTAGTTGCTTGGGGCTTTTTAAAAAAATGGGCCAAGCAGCCAACAGACAGGAAAAGATGTTCAACACTACTAATAATTAGGGAAATGCAAATCAAAACCAAAATGAGATAACACTTTACACCTGTGGGAATGGCTGTCATAAAAAGTCAACAAATAACAAGTGCAGGCGAGGATGTAGAGAAAAGGGAATCCAAATGCACTGCTGCTAGAATTGTAAATTGGTGCAGCCACTGCAGAAAACAGTATGAAGATTTCTCAAAAAATTAAAAATAGAGCTGCCATAAAACTTAGCAAATCTGGAAAAAAGACACGTCACTAAGATATGAAGGCAAATTAGGTGCCCATTGATATATGAATGGATAAATAAGACATGAGATGTATATAATAGAATATAGATAATGGAATATTACTCAGCCATAAAAAAGAATGCAGTCTTGCCATTTGCTACAACATGGATGGACTTAGAGGGCATTATGCTGAGTGAAATAAGTCAGGCAGAGAAAGACAAATACTATATGATTTTACTTATATGTGGAATCTTAAAAACAAACACACGGAAATAAATAAACAAAATATCCATAGATGCAGAAAACAAACCTATGGTTAACCATGGATGCAGAGAAAAGGGGGAAAAAAAGGAAGCAAGCAAGCAAAGGAGATAGTGCACAGGGATTTTCCTATTTGAGTTAGGCTAGTCAGGGAGGTCTCTGAGATGGTGACATTTGGGAGAGATAAAAGTTGAATTGGGATGCTAATGGAGAAAGGGGTGTTTTAACCAAAGCAGCTTTCTCTCACCCCATCTCCATTTGATGCTGATCAAAATATATCACTGGCCATTTAGTACAAAAAAATTAAAAAAGAAATGCGATATACTGATACACAGACACATAAAGGAATGGGAAAGAGAAAATTAAAGACTAGAGAAAACAAAACTTTGATTATTTGGATATGGTGGGAACAAATTCTTATTTTCTAACTGAGAATGTATCCTTGTCTGTACATCTGAGTTCTGGAGTCAAGAAGAAAGTACTCTTTTTAGCAGACCCCTTGTTAATGCTGCCTAACATATCAAAGTACCTTCTTCCTCCATTTTCAATAGTGCAGGTATCTGTTTCACTGATTGGCTCTCATCAAGTGGGATCTGATTTAACTGACAAACCCTGCCATTCACTATGGGCTCCTGCATTTGAAGGCCTGGCTGGGGGACGGACTCACTTCCAAAGTGGCTCACACACAGGCCTGGCAAGTTAGTGCTGGTTGTTGGCAGGAGTCCTCAGATCCTCACCGCAAGGACCTCTCCCTGGGGCCCCATGGCTCCTCCCCCCCCCCCCCCCCATCTCCGATCAACTGCTCTGGCCTCAGGTTTTGACACAATGAAAGGAGTTCCTGCTAGAGCAATTCTCCTGGCCTAGTTCCCACTCACTCTGGCCCATGGGAGGAAAGAGGGTTTCCAGCTGGGGAATTTGGACTCCGTTTCCATGGAGTTGTTTTATTTTGGAGCAATCATTTCCCCAGGGTTCAGGCATTCTAATCTGTGTTTGGCCAAGAGTAGAGGGCCAGCTCTCTGGGAAGTCCATGACTTGTCCAGGTATGCCAGTGACTGGGTGGGTAAGTCCATCTCATTGGGGTGAATTGACGGGAAGCCCACATGGCTGAAGATGTGAAGTCATGATCTCCAGTCAGCATTTCCAATTGTAGTGTGAGCGCCATCAACATGACTTTCATATTGCCTACTTCTGAGCGCTGGAGGGGAAGTTAGGGCCTCTTCAAGCTTCAAAATTTGCTGGAAGAGAATAAATTAGAGCAATCCAGCCAGTTATTTGATGCACTAAATTGCTCCTCTGCTGGCTAAATTTTAACACCCTCAAGGGTTAGGGTGTTACTGTGCTCAATTCTTTTCCTTAGAGCCTAAGGCTTCTTCAAGAGCAGGGTCTCAGTAGGGAAGGCCCAGGGAATGGCAAAGAGATCTTTTTTCTTCATCATTCTTGCCCTCAAGTTCTCTCTGGTTTGGTCAAATGTTTAATGGTTGTCACAATGTGAGAAACATCAGCTAATTAAAATTTTTCTTGCAGACTTATGGACCTCAATCTCTACTTCCTCTAGTAGTAGTAATAATAGTAGTAGTTGTAGTAGTAACCCTTGATATTTTTTAAAGATATTTTTATGGATTTCAGAGAGAGGAAGGGAGAAGGAGAGAGAGATAGAAACATCAATGATGAGAGAGATTCATTGATCAGCTGTCTCCTACAGACTCCCTACTGGGGATCGAGCCCCCAACCTGGGCATGTGCCCTGACCAGGAATCAAATCATGACCTCCTGGTTCATGGGTCAAGGCTCAACCATTGAGCAACACTGGCCAGGCAGCACTTGCTATTTTTGAGCCAACCATCTATAATAATAAAAGCATAATATGCTAATTAGGTCAGATGTCCTTCCGGACATCCTTCCTTCTGGAAAAAGCCGCAGCAGGCGGGGGCAGAGGCAGAGGTGGCAGAGGTGGCAGTGGTGGCAGAGGCCCATGGCCGTGGCAGATGGGGCTGGGGCCAAAGCCCTTGCACAAAATTTGTGCATCAGGCCTCTAGTTGTACTATAAGCTTCACATGCATTGTTTCTGATCTTTACATCAGCCCTAGATACAGATAGTGTTTTTGTTTTACAGTTGGCAATAATAAAGTTCAGAGAGATTAAGAAATGTGCTCCAAGTCACACAGAACAAGACCGGAGCCTCATCTGTCTGACTCCAAAGCTCATGCTCCTCCTATTTTGTTATCTCTCTTTGAGGACCTGCCCTGTCTCAGCTTTTTGGGATGGGAGGCAGTTAAGGAATAGGAGGTTCTTGTTTTCAAGGTTGACTGACTTCTTCAAGGGCAGGATGGTTCACAAATGACCTAGAAATTTAGGGCACATGTAGGCTGAGAATTCTACTTGAATGTTTACCCCCCCCCCTTACACACACACACACACACACACACACACACACACACACACACCACACACACACATACCACACACCAACCAGGCTATGAAACTGTTATTGTACCTATCTCAGAGCTGTGCCAAGAGGCCATCTGTTCAACCAGGAGGTGCCATTATCTTTATGGTTCTTTAAAATGGCCATTGCCTGAGTAACAGAAATTGAATTTGATAATGGAAGATGGGATTCTGGCTCCTGGAGGGACCATATCTACATTGCCTTTTGTCTTTCTATGGCAAAAGGAGTTTAAAACAACTCTAATACTGAGAGGGAGAGCAGCAATTCACTTAATAGGTGTAGTAGGCAGAACAATGTTTCCCCAAAGACGTCCATGCTCTTTTTCCTGGAACCTGTGAATATGCTACCTTACACGGCAAAGGGGGTTGTCAGAGGGGATGAAATTAAGTCTATTGCAGTGCAGGAGGTTATCCTGGATTATCTGGTGGTCCCGTGGCATCACTGGGTCCTGGCCAGGGAAAGAGGAGGCAGAAGGGTCAGAGAAGATTTGACAGCAGAAGCAGAGGAGTGATGGGACTGCTTCCTGGGCCCCCAAAGGCTGGAGGAAGCCTTCAGAAGGTGGAAATAGGATGGAAACAGATGCTTCTTTAGAGCCCCCAGACGCAACAAAGCTCTGCCGATACTGGCATTTTAGCCCAGTGAGACTCATTTCAGACTTTTGAGCTTCAGAACTCTAAGGTAATACATTTGTGTTGTGTTAAGGCACTAAGTTTGCGATAATTTGCCATAGTAGCAATGGGAAACTAGTACAATTGAATCCTCTCTACATTTCTCTGCTTAATCACTTATGCAGTTAGCCATTAGGCATCCTGTTGATAACTCGATGCCAACTGGTGAGCCAGCCATTTAAACTTGTCTCGCACAAGAGGCAGTGTGGCATGTTATGTCCGGTATACAATTTTATTACTGTTAACAATCTCTTGGGAAAATGAGCTTAACAAGTCCTGTTTCATATTTTTTTCTTTTTCAATTACATTTTACTTTCAACATTATTTTGTATTGGTTTCAGGTGTACAGCACAGTGGTTGGACAATCATACACTTTACAAATTGTTTCTCCTGATATGTCCAGGACCCCCTCCGCCTGCACCATATAAAGTTATTGCAATATTATTGGCTATCATTTCTATGCTGTACTTTACATTCCATGACTATTTTGTGACAATCTCATCCACACTGATAAAACAAGAAGTCTTTATAGATCAAAACCATTTCAGGGAGACCACCAAGACCCCTGCATACCCTCTTTCTTACTCTGAGGTATAATAAATACAAACAGTGACAATGTAACTAATAGATGTCACGTGTCCATTTCCTGCTTGTGCTCTTGGAAAACAGAGCATGCCCTATCACCACTGGGACACCCGCTCCCCGACCCCCCAATTTCCTGAGTCAGCTATTGCTGACAGAACTCTTCCAATGCTACAGGAACCAAGGTGCCAAAAGTCAATGACTTCTCAGCAGGCTCGGAAGGAAACTGGGCAGCAAATGCAAGCTCCCCAAAGCTGATGCCGCCTGTAGGTGTGGCAGGTTCAGGACCCTGGGGTGGGGCACCATTAAAGAGTTGGGGCAGAGAGCATCTTAACTCTGCTTTCAGTGGAACACTTTGAAAGTGCCTTGCTGATTAAAGGCATCAACCGGCTAAATGCCAACCAGCAGGATAAGGATTTAATGAACCTTCCTACTGAAGCTGGTGGGAACCCAAAGCAGCCATTTCCTGGTAGAAACTTAGACCACAAAACAAATTCAATTGATTTCTGCCCACTCCTCCGGAACATCCTCCGTGGAAGTCAGAAAGAGCCAACCAGTTCTAGCTGGTTAAACCCGGGATCCCTCCAAGAGGGCTGCAATCTGCCAGTGCTTCTGGGGGCCAGAGCCCCCTCAGTCCTGTGTGGCTCTGGTGCAGGTGTCAGGCCACTTCCAGACTCTTGCTCCCCGCTGTGCTCGGGCTGTCTTCCTCCCTGAACACCAGTGGGGCCTTCCATCCACTGATTAAAGGCTGCATTTCATTTCTCTGAATGGGTGTTTATGCAATGCCCCACATGCCGGCTAAGTCCCAAAGAAGGCATTTCTGCTTCAAGCACTGAAAGTGATTTGCGAATGCTTGTCAGAATCTCAGAATTTCACATCAAACTAGTCAAGTCACCAGAAGAAGATATTAGAGATTTTGGCACTTCCATCTTACTGACAGGACTAGAATTTTCATTCCTTTCAACATATTCTCTGAGCCCCTCCCATGTGCTGGCATACTTTGAGGAAGCGAACTATCCTAATGTGACTGTGCAATTAGGACCCTAGAGCTGTATCTCAGTAGTTTCCCAGATTGTGCACTGTTTGGGATTATCTGCATTTCTAATATTTCATCAGTAGGAAAATTGCAAAAATGAACTTTAATGAAAACTGAACTCTGGGTAAGCAATTTGCCAGATGTCTTATTTAATCTACAGAATAATTGTGTAACCAGATGCTGGTTTATGAGAGAAGTAATGCCTGTGAACTATTAACAACAAAAAAAAGGGAATGGACTGGCAGGGAGAGAGGCCAGGTCCACAGTGCAGAGCTGATAAATTCTAGGCCAACCCAGCAGGGGTGGGGTGGGCGGGCTCAGGGGACTTTGGACAGACAGGGCCAGGCTCTAGTGCTCTGCTGTGTTTGGTCACTGGCTAAGCCTCTACGGGAGGAGCCTGGCCTTGTCTCGCATGATGTGGCAGCCCCGGACCTGGAGGCCGTCGTCTCTCTGGTCTGCAGTCTTCACGGCTGAGGAGCAAAAAGTCCCTTCTTGAAGGGGGTCTGAGCCGGCACCTCCTAAGAAGCACAACTCTGCGAGGGAGGCACTGCTGTTCCGAGTAGGGAGGCGAAATTCATCTCTGTCCTCCTGGAGTTTTAAGTGACTGGGAGCTCTCGTAAGGAACGGCAGACCCACAGAAAGGCTGAAACCTGTATGTTTTCATATCAGGATGCACAAAGAGGGTAATTGTGGAGTGGTAACTACGTGGTGAGGCTAAAGAAAGAGAGGAATTATTAATAAGGCTATTTTTTCCCTCTTAGTCACCACTCATCCTTGACGAGAAGAATGCTGCTTTCCTCCTGTGCAGGGAGGGCGTTTTCACCTGGGAGTTTTTATCTTCCGTTTTCAGGAACAAAGGGGGAGATCAGAATGCCCTTCTTGCATCTGCTGTTTTTCAGGTGCCTTTGGCTCAAAATAATCTTAATGACAAAGTGGCCTATTCTGTTTGGCATATCCTGCCATCCTTCACATGCCTATTTCACAGAATAGTAATGCATGGAGATCTTCAGGAACGGCTAAGATTATATATCTAGTAAGCAGCTTTATCCATAATGCTCCACAACCTCTCTAACCAGACTAATGGAGATTCGCTGGCTAGGGCTTCTAGGAGAGGAGAGAAACTAGGCAATAATCAGTATACTGGCACAGAACAGGTGTGTGGAAACAGTAACTAAATGTGCTTAATTACATCAATGTAAGCATATGTGTTTTAGTAACTAGGGCAATGAAGGTATAGGTGCTCCAAAGCTGTGTTATTTATTCTAAAAGAAGCCTTCCACTGGTCTTTAGAGTTCTTTAAAGTTTTACCACTCACTCTCCTGAAAGATCAGCCCATTATGTTGTAAAAACCTGAGTAGGGCACACAATATGCTTTTCTTACTCATTATTATCTCAGTTTAGTTTTCAAAACATTTTCTGTAAAATTTATTTATACTTGGCTTTCCCTTTTGTGCAGGATTCAACAGACATCTACTGAGTACCCTCAGGCAGTGTCCAAAACACTTGTGACAGTAGAAACTAAAACTAACAGAAATTTCGGGATCTTACATTCCAATGTGGAAGACAGACAATGAACACAACAAAAAAGTAAATTAGAATGAATTGTGCCAAAGAGGAAAAAGACAAAATAAGAAAGGGATAGCAAATGTTGTATAGCAGGGTCAGAGGAGATGAGTTATATAACATTTTAGGTAGGATGGCCATGGAGGTCTCATTGAGAAGGTGAGTTTTAAGTGAGGATTTTAAGGAAGTAAGGAGTGAGCCATGGAACTATTTGGGGGAAGGGAATAGGTAGAGAGAACAGCCCTGATGTAAGACAGTGACTTATGTGTTCAAGAAACAGAAAGGTGGCAGGTAGAACTGAAATGAAGAGGAGGTGGGGAGGAAGAGAGAGCAGGAAATAATTCAGGGAGTTAGCAGTCATGCTAACTATGGTCTTGTAGGTCAGTCAGGATCAGTACTTTGGCTCCTATTCTAAATGAGATGGGAGCCACTGGGAGATTCTGAGTGCAAGAATGACCTCTGATCTTTGGGTTAGTGGCTTTAATAGGGTCTCTGGCTGTGGGGTGAAGAAGTGACTATGTCGGAGCAAGAGCAGAAACAAACAAGCAAAGAACAATTTAAAAAAATAATCACAATGATTTAGGCAAGAAATGATGCCTTAGGGTGTGACAGTGCAGGTCATCAATTTACAACCTACATTTTCAATGTAGTGTTAATGGAATTTGCTGGAAGATCCAATCTGAGGTGTGAGAGAAGGAAAACATCAGACTCATTCCAAGGTTGTTGGCCTGAGCAACTGCAGGTATGGTGTTGTCACTAGCCAAGAAAGAGAAAACCACCCTAACCGGTTTGGCTCAGTGCATAAAGCATTGGCCTTCGGACTGAAGGGTCCCAGGTTCAATTCTGGTCAAGGGCATGTACCTTGGTTTTGGGCACATCCCCAGGAGGGGCTTTGCAGGAGGCAGCTGATCAATGTGTCTTTCTCATCGATGTTTCTAACTCTCTATCCCTGTCCCTTCCTCTCTGTAAAAAATAAGTAAATAAATAAAAATCAATAAAATATATTAAAAAAAATAAAACGAAAGAAAGAGAAGACCGCAGGAGCGAGTGGTTCAGCAGGGATATCAGGAGCTCATTCCACGGCATCAAATGTAAGATATGTAGGCAATAGATACAGAGGTCTGGAGTTAAGAGCAGAGCTCTGGGCAGGAGATATAAATGCAGGAATCTTGCACATATAGCTGACATTTAAGCAATGAGACCAGTTGAGATCACCTAGGGAGGAGGATGGCAACAGAGAACCAAAGTTGTGGCTCTGGACCCTCCAATATTTTGAGAGCAGGAAGATGAGAAGAAATCAAGAAAGGAGACTGAGAAGAACCACAAAAGGAAAAACAACTAAAAGAGGCAAGTATTACAGATGATCAGCTGTGCTAAATGCTAGTGATGGAGCATGTAAGGTAAAGAGTGAGAAGTAACAGTTGGATTTAGAAATGTACAGATCATCGGTGACTGAGAAAAGCACCTTTGGTGAAGTGGGTTCTAGAGAAATCAGACTGCTGGTTTATCCTTTAAGAAGCTTTGCTGTGAGGAGAAGGAGAAAATTGGGGCAATGTTTGGAGGTGGAAGTGAGATTAAGAGAGGTTTTCAAAGTATAAGAGATATGGCAGCCTCCCCTAACCAGTTTGGCTCAGTGGATAGAGTATCAGCCTGCAGACTCAAGAGTCCCAGGTTCAATTCCAGTCAAGGGCATGTACCTTGGTTGAGGGTATATCCCCGGTAGGAGGTGTGCAGGAGGCAGCTGATCGATGTTTCTCTCTCATTGATGTTTCTAACTCTCCCTCTCCCTTTCTCTATGTAAAAAATCAATAAAATATATTTAAATAAAGAGAGAGAGATGGCAGCCTGTTTGCTAAAAACAAATTATTCAGTAGAGAAGGGAGAATTTCTGGTGTGATGTCTTAAGTCAGTGGTCTGCAAACTCATTACTCAACAGAGCCAAATATCAACAGTACAACAATTGAAATTGCTTTTGAGAGCCAAATTTTTTAAACTTAAACTTCTTCTAACACCACTTCAAAATAGACTTGCCCAGGCCATGGTATTTTCTGGAAGAGCCACACTCAAGGGGCCAAAGGGCCGAATGTGGCTCTTGAGCCGCAGTTTTCCGACTGCGGTCTTAAGTAAGGGAAAAGAAAAGGGATCTAGTGCGCTTGTGGAAAGGCTCAAAAGGGGGAGTGGTTTGGAGGTTTTAGGAAAAGGACAGAAAGAAAGCCTTCAGGCTTGCCAGGGACTGACATCATCCTCTTGCTTCTTTTGGGCACATGTGCTTGCCTACTACAGCCCAGCTTGGCTTGTCAGGCCTCCTCTGAAGTCTCGGTTTAGTTGTGAGGAGGGCCCTACAGCACTGGGAGAGCCATGGAAGACCCAAGCTTGCTGGACTCCTATGGAACTCTGACTGCTGCCACATCACACTTACAGCTGATAACTGTGGTCAACTCAGACCCCAGGATCTGCTTCACATAAGCCGAGTACTGTAAATTGGACAGACAAACATCATTGAAAGAGGGAAGTAGCCCCTGAAAGCCTGAGAACTAGAGGAGAGAGAAATACACTGAGATGAGGCACAGCAAAGAGCACTGAGGTGCTGTGTGCCTAGCCTCGGAAGGGAGCTGTGCTAAAGAGGGAGGGATTCTAATAAAAAGTGGCGAATCCTATCTATTTTAAAATTCTACATGGGGAGGTCTTCATTCATATTCTACTTCTGTTACCATATTTAGTTTATTATTTAGTTTAGTTAATATTTCAGCTGATGAATTCTGATGTTGGCAAAGATGGATTGTACGATGGTGGTGGTTGGCTGGCTCTGAGCAGACTCCAGGAACTGCCTTGGCAAACAAGAACCTCAAAGGGTTAAAGGGTAACAAGAGTGTGCCCAACATGAAGGGGCGTGAATGAGAGAATTGAAAGATCATGCCTCCCCTGGCTGGTGTGCCTGCACCTTGCAGCCTTGACCAAGAGCTGCCTTCCCTCTCTGAAAGGTATTACTTGCATTGCCCTATTCCAGTGGTCGACAAACTCATTAGTCAACAGAGCCAAATATCAACAGTAGAGCGATTGAAATTTCTTTTGAGATCCAAAAACTGACTTCTGCACATGGGGCACGAAGTTTTAATCGCACTGTACGTGCGGACCCACATGTAGTATTTTGTGGAAGAGCCACACTCCAGGGGCCAAAGAACCGTATGTGAGCCACAGTTTGCCGACCACTGCCCTATTCTTTTCCTCCCTAGGTTGATATTCTTGCTTCCCAAGGAGATGTCCAAGGCAGGGCCAGAAATGATAGAAAGCAGGTATGTTTGCCGGCTAGCCATTGAATCTGCTCTAAATAATACCCCAGAGGTTGTAGTTCATGCCTGTATTTTGACAGAGGCCCTGAGTAAATGTCACTTCCTCAAACCATAAAGAAATAGACATATAATAACCAACTGTTATCTACAACTGAAATGAGTAACAAGTAGCATATAAAGTCCATATCGCTTGGAACCAATTAAAAAACATTACTGTTAATCTCTAACCGATAATCAGCAAATTAGCCTAGATCAGACAAAGAATAAATGCAAGCACATATATTATGTTTGAGACTGGGCAACTTTGCTGGATTATGAACCCCAGAGAAGACAGAAATGATGTTATCTAAATATAAAACTTAAAGCAGTAGTTTCCTACCATTCTTGAGGACTGACACTAGCAACCTGATAAATAAACATATTTACATAAATATTCTAAGAGAATTGAAAGATGAGAGAGTAGATGAAAAGGACGGTAAGGGAAACAACTACTACAAACAGTGATATTATTCAAAGGCCATTAATTGGGTTCTATTTGCAAACTTCTTTCTTAATTAATAACAGTAAGTAAAAAATGAACAAGACTCTGAGAACTTACTAGCATTTTAAAAAGCTCCAGCAGCTTATCTGCTAAATAAAGATAGCAATGATCATCTTACCTACTTGCACTATTTTTTTTTTTTTACAAATAACATACAGGTATTAGAAAATAAAGTTTCTCAAAAAATTACTTATAATGTCACCTCCCAGGGAGACTCTGTTAGCATTTTGGGGTATTTCTTTTCAGAGCGTTTCCTATATAGACATAACCTTTGGGACAGAGAGAGAAAAAAATGAAGCAGTAGAAATGAAAGAAAATATAGAGGTGGTTTGAGAATGGTTCAAGGAAATATATATATAATCTGACAAGCTAAATTGTTTTCAGAGAATTGACAAATGTAAAAACCTTGCAGAAGAAATAGTAAAACCTAGAGGACAATGAAAACATCACAGAGAACGGGTGGGGGTGAATGGTGCATGTGACCAGTGCTTTTCAAGTCACAAAAGCAATTAAGTGGCCATGGCAGCATTAGAAAGGAGGAGGAAGAAAACAGAATGAAACTTGGAGGCATCACAATGCAGCTTTGAAACGTTTATCTCCTGTGTATGTGTGTATACACTCTGAGTTGCCATGAATGATGCACTTCCCACTCTGAGTTGAGGTAAAAAATGTTTACCTGTCACAGTATTAGGCTGAAATCTTATAGAACAAAGAGCAAGTGGAGAAGGGATTCCACCTCCAATTGGCAACCCTGTCCAGTCCAAAGGGAAAAAAGAAAGGAGAAAATCATTGCACCCAATCAGAACCTTATGCTCTGATGCCAAACTGATGGGCCCGGCTAATGGAGATGGATTGACCTGCTGACCTGCTGGATGCACCATTAATGCTTTAAAGGCTCCTCCCATGAAAGAGCTGCACTCCTGGATGCTTCACTCCCTGCTCCTGTAGCAGCTGAAAAATTATGCTTCCTCTGACTGGTGTGCTTACACCTTGCAGCCTTGACTAAAAACTCCCTTAGATGTAAGGGGTTGAATGCGCCACACCTGGAGCCAATGGTTCTACATTAAATAAAATCATAGCAAGATCTGCAATGCTGGGGAGGAAGAAGACTGTTATTGGTTTGGAACATAACCCAGTGTGCTACTAAAATGCCCAGGGAGCAAGTACCATGCGCTGTCTGGGTGAGTGGTGGAAGTACTGCCATCAAAGACAAAAAAGGACAGGGGTCAGGGTATGAGTCACTGAGTCCTGGAGACCTCAGGCTATTAGCTGTAGTCAAATGTCAGCACTGCTAATTGCTACTACTTGATGACCCAGGCCTCTGCCATGCATCAGCCATCCTCCTGCCTGCAGGATCATTTGGTGGGCATGTTGAGAGGACTGGGTGCCTGGGCCCGTGTGAGAGGAAGAGATGGCAGAGTTCACACTTACATTGTGAAATCCACCACTGCATTACAGGGGAGCTCAATATCATTTTTATTTTAAGTTATGCATTAAGAAAGAGAAAATACAAAGTCATTGTGTTCATAATTTTTCCTCTTCATGTGAGAGCATAGGAAGGAAAAATGAGCCTCAAAAAGATGATGGGGTATATTTATATATACAATGGAATATTATTCAGCAACAACAACAAAAAATCTTGGATGGACCTAGAGGGTATTATGCTAAGTGAAATAAATCAGACAGAAAAAGAGAAATACTATATGGTTTCACTTCTATGTTGGAATCTAAAAAAAAAATCAAAACAAATGAACAAACAAAGAAGAAACAGACTAATAGATACAGAGGAAAAACGGATGGTTGCCAAAGGGGATGAGGTATGTGATGGATGAAAAAGATGAAGGGCTTAAGAAGTAAAAACATCCAGTTATAAAAATAAATGGGAATATATATACATCACAGAAAATATAATCAATAATATTGTAATAAATTTGTATAGTGACAGATGCTTAGTAGACATACCATGGTGATCATATCATGTATAATAATAAAAGCATAATATGCTAATTAGATCAGATAGCCAAAAGATCTTCTGGACATCATTCCTGACATCCTTCCGAAGGAAGCTGCAACAGCGGGGGCTGAGGCAGAGGCGGTTTGGGGCGATTAGGCAGGCAGGCAAGTGGTTAGGGATGATCAGGCAGGCAGATAGAGTTGTTAGGGGCGATCAGGCAAGCAGGCAGGTGAGCAGTTAGGAGCCAGTGGTCCCAGATTGTGAGAGGGATGTCTGACTACTGGTTTAGGCCTGATCTGTGGGATCCTGCCTAAACCGGCAGTCGGACATCCCTCAAGAGGTCCCAGATTGTGAGAGGGTGCAGGCCAGCCTGAAGGGCCCTGCCTCCATGCATGTATTTCATGCACCAGGCCTCTAGTATGATATATATATAAATGTAGAATCATGATGTTGTATACCTGAAACTAATATAACATTGCATATCAAGTATGTTTTAATAAAAAAAATTTTTTAAGTGCTTACATGAGCTATTAGCCCTACAGAGGATATGAAAGAATAGAAAGTGCATCTGACTGGAGAGATTACACATGATTTCCAACATCTACAAAACTAATCATGGCAATATAGACCTTTGTTATGTGGTTCATATCCACGCACATCTTCTTTCTATTGGTTGATGGTTGCCACAGGGAAGCTAAAACAGCTGCCTCTCACTCCCAGATGCTTTGTTTTTCCTCAGTTACCTGTGTATTGACCCAGGCCTTAGTCCTCCACTGTACCTTCACATCTGGGAGCAATCTGGAATTGCAGAAGCATCCGGTGCCTATACCAAAGGCACTCAAGAGAATCAGGGTATGCAGAGGTGAGGGAATACTAAATGTAAATGATTCCTTCAAGTCCTCTATAGGTTGTTTCCCTCTCTCCCTCTCTCTCTCTCTCTCTCTCTCTCTCTCTCTCTCTCTCTCTCTCTCTTTCTCTCTCTCTCTCATACATTTATACCACCTGAACTTCCTCAGAAGCACTGCCAGAAAATGGACAGCCATCTGCTGCGTTCTAATTCTGGTTGGATCTCTATTGGTACTTACTGAATTAGGCAGGGGTGGGGAACCTTTTTTTCTGCCAAGGGCCATTTGGATATTTATAACATCATTCTCAGGCCATACAAAATTATCAACTTAAAATTAGCCTGCTATATTTCGTCAAACATTTAATCAACTTGGCAGGGCCAAGCCAAGTAATTTCGCGGGCCAGATGTTCCCCACCCCTGGTTTAGAACATTTGAAAGATCAGGGGGAAATCCTAAACCAGACAAAACCTAGATACTTACAAGACCTCTATTGCTTGGTCTTAGAATGACAGTGACATTTATTAAATAAATATTGGTTGTGTCCCTATGGTGTTGCAAGGCTTTGCATGTAGAGAACATACACTTTTTCTGTTTCAATGATGATTTTCGTTGTGTGATAACTAAACCCCCACACTATCTAAGTCAGTATTTCTTCTCTCCCCCTTCTTGATGAAATGGCTTACACTTGGCTTCATGTGAGCTCCTTATCCAAAGCTGGGCCAACAGGCTTCAGGGACATGTAATAACTACCCCATGGCTCCACCTCCCCCTTATCACACTGATATGAGGACATCCAGGAACCCAGAGGCTCCCAGCACCTCTGAAGGTAATTGCTGGGTCCTCTGAGATCAGTGTTGGCAGCTGAACTGCACACACAGCATGTTGCCTGCAAGAGCTCCTGAGTGCTCTGACAACCCTCTAGTCTTATGATGCCTCTATTCTGCAAAAGGATCATTGTCAAGGTCAGATGACTGGCCTTGTTATCACTCAACAACTCAGCAACTACACCAGAAATAGACTTCTGCCCAGGACTCCTGACTGCCCTGCAGGAGCATAAAACTCTGCAGACCCCTGGGGCGGAAAAAGAGGTCACCCATGGAGTCCTTGCCCCTGATAAGATATAAAAGCTCACCTGGCCCCTGGGGTCGTAACGGTCCTTGCAACTTGGGATATGCCATCCTCCTTAAACCCAATTCAGCTCTAAAAATGACCCAAGAAGGCAGTGTCTGCTAAGCAACATTTGCTTTGTCCAAGAACAGAGTGGTGTTTCAGGAGAGTAATCTAAACCGAGGGTGAGGCTGGGCACCCAAGGGATGCACTCAAGCTGCAGGAAGAAGGTGACAGATGCTAGCCCACTTCACTCACTGAATGATCCACAGAGCAATAGCCCTGGCCTCAGAAGATGGCTGCCCAGGTGTTGGCTGGTATGGAGGTACAAAGCAGCAGTGGGATAGAAGCTAAGATGCTGAGTTCAAATCCCAGCTCTCCAGCTTCTATCACTTATTACCTGTGAGACATTGGAAAATTTACTTCACTGCTGTCTGCCTCAGTTTCTTCATCTGCAAAATGTGGATGATAATAGCACCTACCTCATAGGGGCCATTGTTAGGATTAAATGAGCTGAGATGGGTAACGTACTTAATACCTTGCATGTAATAAGTATCACTAACTGTTTATTATCAGGCATTTACTCAAAGGACCATTAGAGGACCATTAAAAATCATGGTTATAAACAGCGATTACTGGTAAATGTTTAACAAACCACTCTACGGGGACAAACCTGGGATTTGTAATGTTTGCTGATTTCCATGGTTTAAATATTCCCTCCATTCAAGAACACAGAGTTGAGAAGAAGTGCTGATAGCTCTCAAGAACCTGCACATCACTGGTTATGAAGCCCAGGTAATAACATGAAAGATGCTATGATAGAGGTATTGTGTGAAAAAATAAGAATGAAATTAGAAATACAAATGAGTACTAACTATGTAAAAATCAAGGGTGTGCAAAGAAAAAGGTGCCATGAAATACAATAAATATTGATGGTGTTAAGAGTGGTTGGGAATGTAATTCATTGCTTGACATATTTTTATACTTCTTGAAATGCTTGTTATTTCTGTAGTGGAAATTTTAAAGTAGAACTAATTAAACACATACACACACCTTTCTGTTATGGAAAATATAAAACATGCACAACAATAGATAACTTACCAATAATTATCAATGGTTTGCTCATCTTTTTCCATTTTAATTGAATAAAATTTCTTTCACTCCATTTATCCCAAAGGTTATGCCATTTTACCCAAAATATGCCAATATAATGGATAGGACTTAAAAAAAAAAACACCACAGAAACCACCACACCATTATCATGGTTTAATATCATCTAATATTCAGTCCATATTCAGATTTCCCCAGTTGGGAAAGATGTCTTTAATAGCTTCCTTGAATCAAGGTTCAGACACAGAATTGGATTGTTATTCCTTTAAATGTTTTCTATTCCATAACCACTATCCCATCTATTTCATGTCAGCAATTCATTGATGAAGCTGATAATCTGTCCTGTAAAATGTCCTACTTTCTAGATTTGGCTGACTGCTCCCTTATGGTTGGTTACCTGTAGTTCCCATATTTTCTGAAAACTGCTGGTTAGATCCAGAGTGAATCAGATAAGAACTGTCACAGGTGGTGTCTGGATTTCTTATTGCATCAGGTTATGACACACATTATGTCTACTTGTGCCACTCTTGGTGATGCTAAGATTGATCTGTTTAGAAGTGTAACATTTAAAAACAAAAATTAAGTAGGAGAATGCACTTAGGCAGAGGATAAGGAAGAACAGGGTCTTTATTAGTCAAGAGAAGATGCGCTGCTGTTTATATGTCAAAATTTGTGGACAGAAGAGAGCTACACGCCCTTGACCCCAGGGTTCTTAGCCGGCTACTCTTCTGCAGTGACACAACCCCTCCGATTGAGCTTGGTGACTCCTGTATCATCAAAAGGAGACATATTCTTTAAAAACTTGGGAAGTTATGACAATTTTAATTTGGCTTGGTCAATATTCTGCAAAAATAATAACAAATTCTCTGGTTTGAGTCCAACCTAGAATAAACTGATTTCAGCAAATCATTAGACAAGGTCTATCCTAAACTCCGTTAGCTCCATTGAGTGTTCCTTGCACATGACAATAACATAGAATGGCCTCCCTATCCAGGCTCCCATCTCCAATTCATCCTTCATGCCGTGACTACCGGACTTCCAAGGTGCAAATCAGACCAGTTCCCTGTCCTGGCTAGACTTTTCCACGCCTTTCTGTGGCCTGCTGGAAAAACTTAAAACTCTTTAATTTGTTACTTAAGTTCCTTTATAATTTAGCCTGTGCCCACCTCCCTGCCTTCTTACTCATATTTCTTTTTCTTTTCTCCATATGTCATGACTTCATCCAGTGCTCTCAGTATACTCAACCCATGTTATTCTTCGGATACTATGCTCCTTTGAAACTCTGGGTCTTGGATGTGATCCCCCCCCCCCCTTTTCTTTTGTTTGATTGGCAGTTTTCCACCATCCTTGAGACTTCTGTGCCTTAATCCCTTGTAAATCTTCCATCTTTATTGTTTTAAAATTTCCTTCTGGGTTGTTTTCTTTAATAACTAAATAGAATAACCCTCTGGGTGGAAGGGAGCTGTGGAACCAGTGGGAAGCACCTGTGCAGACATTCACACCCGCTCCTGCCATCAGCTCAAGCTGCTTCCGTCCCATGACTTCCTGCCTCTTGGATGGAGTTGCTACACAGGGGGATTAAACACCAGAAGATCACCTTTTCCCTTCAATCTTGGTAGCAAGACTTTGACCAAATCTGAAACTATGGGTTGTATGTGAACTTTGTTGGGGGACATGCTGCTGCTAGAGTTCATATCAATGCCCATGTACAAAGCTTGAGGACCTATGGTAGAGGCTAGGAATGTGGCTAGACTCCAGCTCTGACCCTACTTCCAGGCATATTCCCACTCCCATGGGCATCCACCACCCCTGGGCCAATACCCTCGAGGGCGTTCACAGCAGGAGAGCTGGAACTCATCAAGAAGGTGCCGAAGCTCAGGTGCCCATGTAGCGTGGCAAAGTGGGCACTGTCATCATTCCCCAGTCAAAGGATATTTATTACATAGAAGGAGAACACAGATAGTGGCTGGAGTGATACATATGAAGAATTAAAAGTAATTCATTGATCTTGAATAATTAATTCATTAACTGATAATGCAGAAAATGCATTAATTATCCACTTGTTTGCATCATTTTCAGAAAGCAGAGAATCATTTAAGGAAATGAAACCAAGGCAGGGACATTTAAAGAATAATTGTAAGACTGCGTTTCATAATCAGAGACAGCTGTCCTGGGAGATTTAGCTCAGAGGAGGAAGGAAGACCTGCCTATCTGGGGACTAGCACCAAAGGAGCGTTTAGCAAAGGGAAATTTAGAAAGAAGTATTTCTTTCCCTTAGGCAGACCTGTAAAGTATTGCAGTTTTGTGTGCGAGGTGGACTGAGCGTTGAGAAGACACAAAACACAACACCAGCACCTGGTTACCATACTTGGCAGATCAGAAAAAGGCTGTGGATGTCGCCTGACGGGCCAACGTGGCTGCTTCAGATAAAACTCCCACCGTCCCTGGCCCTCTATGATTTGATTTCTGATTTCCTAGCCTGAGCAGAGAGGCTCCCAGGATGGAGGGCTATGAATCATTTGGCTGCACAGCTTCCTGTCTACCCTCTTCCCAGTTCATTGATTGGCCTGCGTGCTTAGCCTGACATTCCCACTGAGACAACTGTGCAAGTGCTGCTCTTTCCTCTTCTGCTCCTTCAGACACAAGTGCACTTGCCCAGTTCTAAAAGATGAGCTCTGCCCAACCAGAATGGCTCTGTGGTTGAGCATTAACCTACGAACCAGGAGATCAGGTCGATTCCTTGCAGTTGGACTAGTTGTGCTGGCCAATGTAACGACCCTCTTCATTTCTAGGCTGAGACGGTGAAATGCACAGACTCTTGTTCCAGTGAAGCAATTGTGGAGAAAGCCTTATGCTGAGATGGAAGGCCCACAAAACTGAAACAGCCTGGATAACTCAGTTACTACGCAGAAGACAACTTCCCTAGAGAGGTCCTGGGCCCACAAAGGACTTTGCATGAGAGAGAAATAAACTTCTGTTATATTCAGCCTCTACGATTTTGGGGGTTGTTACTGCAGCATAACTTAGCCCATCCTTCCTAATATAAGAAGTAATGTTCCACAGAGCAACTTAATTTTCTTCTGATCCCATCTTTCTTCTCTTTTAGTCAAGTACTATCTTCCAAGCTACACCTCTCTCTTCCAGTTTGGTCCAGTTCAAGCCCACTGCCCCTCCCAGGCCTTTCTTCCACAGCCAAACCATGCTTGGACCCTGTTCAGTGAGGAGTTCGTGCCTAACCACTCAAACCTGAGAACACTGCAGACCCAAGCAGCTTTCTCTGCCACATTAGCCTAAATGGGAAATTCTGCTGAAGATTTACATGAAACAAAAAAATTTAAGCCCCATGGAGGATTAGTTTTGTGGACAAAAGGAGCCACATGCTAACCTGACAAGCTCAGGGGAGGCCTGCATTGCAGTCTTGCAAACTCAAAGACCTAAAGTAACCACAAAGGATGGTCTGAAATTAAACTTTAACTGAAAGCAGTTATGGTGGGTAGTCACCTCCTAGGCTGGTATCTTCACTGACAGGTCAACCTTTACCTTCATGAGCCTATCTGTCTTTTTGCATCTATGATAACATCCTTAAAATGTCTGGGTGTTAACATAAAAACATTCAAACCTGTAAAGAATTTTTGTGAGTTTATTTGAGCCAAACTGTCACACATGTCAGGAAGCAGAACCTCAATGGATTGAGATAATGCTCCTGAGAATGGCAGGTTACATCTATATTTATACATTGCAATCAAAGGAAGGGATGTAGGTGGGTTACATGAAATCCATTGGTGATAGACTAGAGAGACGGGAGAAAGCAAAGAAGGGAAACCTCTGGGATTGGATAAAAAGTAAAATGATAGACACATACTTAGGTGGGTGCAGGAACAATTAATATACAATGAAGGAATTGATGGTATCTGTCCTGGTGTCCAGGCACATTAGGTTGTGCCCCAAGGGGTCCAGGAAAAGGGAAGTCACAAGTTACCCAGACATTTTAAGGGCATGCTGTTGTAGATGCAAAATAAAACAGATAGGCTCAGTTAAGGTAAAGGTTGACCTGTCAGTGAAGATACTGGCCTAGGAGGTGACTACCCACCATAACTGCTTTTAGTTAAAACTTAATTTCAGACAATCCTTTGTGGTTCCTTTTGGTCTCTGTGTTTGCCAAACCGCCAAGCAAGCCTTCCCTGAGCTTGTCAGGTTAGCACATGGCCCCTTTGGGTAACTTGTAACTTCCCCTTTTCCAGACCCCCTGGGGCACAATTTAACTTGCCTGGGCACCAGGACAGGTACCACACATTCCTTCATTATTATTGTTATCGTGTTAATTGTTGACTGTTAACTATCCTGAACCCACCTAAGTATATGTCTATCATTTTACCTTTTACCCAATCCCAGGCCCCCCTCCCCTCCTCGCTTTGCTTTCTCCCACCTCTCTAGTCTATCACCAGTGGATTTCATGTAACCCACCTACATCCCTTCCTTTGATTGCAATGTATAAAAATAGATGAGAAACCACCATTCTCAGGAGCACTATCCCAGTCTGTTGAGATACTGCTTCCTGGCAACTGTCGACAGTTTGGCTCAAATAAACTCACAAAAATTCTTTACAGGTTCGAATGTTTTTACATTAACCATTTTATTTCCCAGAGAAGAGGGAAATAAAATGGTTAATGTAAAAACATTAACCATTGACTCTCTTCATTGAATAGGTATCTTTACCTGGCTAAATTGTGAAGTAGGTCAAGTCTATTTTTACTAGGTGAAGATAAGAACTACTCTCTCCTTTTCCCTGACACCTAGAAGTCCATCTTAGCGCTAAAAATGTTGGTGTAAAACTCATGGTTGCCTTTTCTTTTTCTGCAAAGTTAACATCTAAGTGCCCAGAGGCTCTGCTCCTGACCCAAACTTGTACTGCCAAGCATTTACACAGAAATGGCCAAATAAAATGTCTCTTGGCCTAGAAGCTAGGCTTGTTGTCTTGTGACCTGCTCTGTCAGCTTGTCCGAAACTCCCCCTCCCAGGCCACCGAGGCTGGGAAGAATGCTAGGAATCAGCTGGATCTTCATTCTCTCTAATTACCTCTGAGCTGAGCCCAACAAGATAAGCAAAACAATGGATCCTTAGATGTGCTTTCAGAAATCTAACAAGGTGACTTTTAAAGTTAGTGAAGTAGATGTTACTTGGAGGCTATGTCCACTTGTTATTTTTAACTTAATTAGAAGGAAATAACAGAACATCTCCTTGGCTAAATATGTTAGAGCTTCAAAGACCGCCCTGAGGTGTAAAGTAGCCCTTAGAAAGCACCAGAATGTTATCCCCCCATCTTTGCCCTGGGTACACAAGAGTCTTTATCAGCTATAGAGAGTTTGGAAAGCAGCTAATGTCAGAAAAGCCTCTGTGGATTGTGTGCAGGCAAAGAGGTGCCAGGGCAGACACAAAGCTGATCTTACCTTCTATAGACAACTCGCCTGAGCGGCATACTCTATTAGTTTCCTGTCCAGTATCCTTTGTCCCATTCCCTTCCCTTCTTCAAGCCTTTGGGGGAACAATGTTTGGTGCCAAATCCTACCTAATTATAGGCTAATCATGAAATACTGTTTCCTGCTTTCTCAGACTCACTTGCAGAAAAGTGTGGCCTCATTAATGCCAATGAGATATAAGGATAAGTTTGCTAGAGAAACTTTTGGGAAAATATTTTGCATTTGTAATGAAATGGACAAACATGGCTGAGATTAAATCCTGCATTAAATGTAAAGATAATACTTAGTGATATAGTAGCCATTTTGTGATCATTAGGCCCCAGGAGGGAAAGTTTTGAGAGAAAGATTAAGATGCTAGGGACACCCTTCCTCACCCCCAGACTTCTGTTATATGGAGTAATAGCGATCAGATTTATCCTTTAACCTGAAATGAACATCCTATCTAATAAAAGTATAATATGCAAATTGACTGTACCTCTGATTAAGCCACGTCCACAAGCCAATCAGGAGCAATAAACCCCAACCAAGATGGCTATGGCCACTGGGAGCAGGAGGGAGGCTTGGGTTTTCCTAGCAATGGAGGAAGCCAAGCTTTCCACCTGCCATTGCCAGCCTAGGCCTCCACTCAATGCTACAAAGTTTCAAGTATAGAAGATAAATCCCAACAGAAGTGGCAGCAGCCACAGAGCTGGAGAGAGCAGAGGCTAGGGTTGCCCTGGTGATAGAGGAAGCCAAGCTTCTGCAACTCTAGCAGGTCCAGGCCTCCACTCCAGGCTACAATGTTTCAATTATAGAAGGTAAATATCCCAACAGAAATGGCTGCAGTCACTGAGTGAGCAGAAGGCGTGGCTCTACTCCAGGCTACAGTTTCAATTATAAAATATAAATTAATCCCAGATACCAGGGCCTTCACTTGGGTCACTGGGGGGTGTGGCCAGCCTGCAAACCACCACAGGCCTCTGGCCCAGGCCATCCCATGCCACTAAGAGAACCCCACTCTGATCCAGGACACCCTTCAGGGCAAACCAGTTGATCCCCACCCATGTACAAGGCCTCTATCCTATCTAATAAAAGAATAATAAGCAGATTGACCATCACTCCAACACACAAGAGGGCTGCCCCCATGTGGTCAAAGATCCTGCCCCCATGTGGACATAAGATGGCGACCACAAGATGGCCATCAGAGGAGGGCAGTTGGGAGGGACCAGGCCTGCAAGGGAAGGCAATTGGGGGTGATCAAGCCTGCAGGGGAGGGCATTTAGGGGTGACCAGGCTGGCAGAGGAGGAAGTTGGGGGCAAACAGACTGGCAGGGGAGCAGTTAGATATCAATCAGGCTGGCAGGGGAGTGGTTAGGGGGTGATCAGGCTGGCAGGCAGAAGTGGTTAGGGGGAATCAGGAAGATAGGCAGGTGAGCAGTTGGGAGTCATCTGTCCTGGATTGTGAGAAGGATGTCCTAACCGGGCAGTCGGACATCCCTCAAGGGGTCCCAGATTGGAGAGGGTTCAGGCTTGGCTGAGGGACAATCCACCCAACCCCATGCACGAATTTTGTGCACCAGGTCTCTAGTCATAAAATAAGAAAAAAAAATATATGAAATGACAAATATCAAGAACCTAGAACATTAGGTAATGAAAAATAGTGATATATAAGAGGCTTGAAAAAAAAAGTGAGTACTATGATTACTTCCTGGACAGAGGCCCCAGGCTGGGAAGCAGGGAGGGGAATCCAGGCAGAGCCCAGCACTCTCTGAGTTGAGGTGATAGAGCCACATTTCCGAGGAGACTACACAGCTAGAGTTTTAGAACAGAGTACTAGAAGAGAGAGAGCTACATGCAGAGAAATTCAGAGACCTGAAGAGGGTCCTTCTTTTTTTTTTTTTAATATATTTTATTGATTTTTTACAGAGCAGAAGGAAGAGGGATAGAAAGTCAGAAACATCGATGAGAGAGAGACATCGATCAGCTGCCTCTTGCACGCCCCCTACTGGGGATGTGCCCGCAGCCAAGGTACATGCCCTTGACCGGAATCGAACCTGGGACCCTTCAGTCCGCAGTCCAACGCTCTATCCACTGAGCCAAACCGGTCTTGGCAAGAGGGTCCTTCTTGAATTTCAGCCAAGTACTGATCAGCACATGCATTTATGAAAATTACTTAGGGCCAAGAAAAGGAAACTAGAAAGGAGTTTGAACTGAATAAAAAAAAATTACAACCTATTAAATGTTATAGGGTGCCACGAAGGCAATACTTAGGAGGAAAATCATACCACTAAACATCTATATTAGCAAAGATGAGAGATCTTTGTATAAGCTTTCATCTTAAAAAAAACTATAAAAAGAGCCAATGAAACCCAAAGTAAACAGAAGAAAGGAAATAATAATAAACATCTAAGCAGAACTCAATGAAATAGGAAACAGAAAAAAAAAAATAGAGGAGATCAATGAAACCAAAAGCCAGCTCTTTGGGAAGAACAAGATAATTGATAAATCCTATTAGGGAGAAAAAGAAAGAAGACACATTATTAATACCAAGAATAATAGAAGTAATATCATTATGGATTTTAAGATAATAATGGAGTAATATTAATATCTTTATATAATAAATTTGATAGCTTAGATAAAATTAAAAAATTATTTGAAAGACACAAATTGCCAAAGCTCACTTTAAAAAAATAGTAACCTGAGTAGCTCATTGTCTATTGAAGAAATTAATTTGAAGTTAAATATGTCCCAATAAATAAGACTTCAGTCCAGATAGCTTTACTCACAAATTCTACCCAATATTTAAGAAAGAAATAATTCCAATCCTACAGAAATGCTTTCCCCAAAATGTGAAGATGAAGAAAATCCTTCCTAACTCATCCTATATGGCCATCATTTTCCTGAAACAAAAGCCAGCCAAAGACATTGCAAGGAAAAAGAACTACAGCCCATGATCCTTCACAAGTACAGATGCTAAAATCTGAACAGATAATAGACATAAGATTGGTTTAATATTTGAAAAAGCTATCAATGTAATTCACTATATAAACAAACTAAAAACAGAACAACTCTAATAATCATCTCAATAAATGCAGAAACAAAAACAATTAGCAAAATTCACCATCTAGTCCTCATAAACTCTCAGCCAAACTAGGAATAGAAGGAATTTTCCTTACTTGATAAAAGTCACTTGTAAGAATGTACAGCTAACATCAGAATGATAAAAGACTGAGTGCTCTCCTCTTAAGATCAGGAACAAGACAAGGATGACCATTCTCAACACCTCTCTTCAACATTGCTTTTAAAGTTCCAGCCAGTGCAATCAGGCAACAACAGACAGACAAACACAAAAAGCAGCCAGATTGAAAAAAAATAAATTAAAATGTCTGTTCACTGACAATATGAGCTGTAGAAAGTCCAGTGAAATCTATAAAAAAAAACCTGTTAGAATTAGTAAGTGAGTTTGGCATGGTTGAAGAAGACACGCATAACACATAAAAAAAATTAATTGTATTTCTATATACTATCAACGTGCACTCAGATATCTAACAATTTTGAAACAATACCAATTACAATAGCATAAAATATTTAAAATATTTAACTATAAACTAACAAAAATGTTCAATATCTATATACTGCAAACATTACTGAAAGAAAAAATTAAGAGATGCCAAATAAATGGACAGAAACTGCATTCATGGGTCTGAAGACTCAATTCAATATAGTTGCAAAACCATTCCTCCCCAATCTCAACTAAAACTCCAGAAGGCTTTTATATAGAAATTGACTAAATGATTCTAAAATTTATATTGTAATGTCACCCACCACCCCCAAACAGCCAGCCATCTTTGGAAAAAAAATTGTAGGACATATATTACCCAATATAAAATCTCATAAAGTTACAATAATCAAGACAAGGTGACACAAAATTCCACCTGAGGTAAAATAAGAAAATGAATACCTCACCAAGTCGATAAATGGAACAGAATGGGAAGACCAGAAATGAACCCATACATATACTGACAACTAATTTTTCACAAAATTATAAAAGGAATTTAATAGAATCTTTTCAACAAATGATATTTGAACAATGGAATATCCATATACAAAAAAGTGATTTGTACTTGACACCATATAAAAAATTTAACTGAACATGGGTCATAGACCTAAATGTAAAATCTAAAACAATCTTTAAGTCCTCACAGAGGACATATTTTATCGATTTTAGAGAGAGAGGGAAGAAAAGAGCAAGAGAGAGGAACATTAATGTGAGAGAGAAACATTGATCAGTTCCCTCACACATGCATCCTGACTGGGGCTCAAACCCCAACCTTTCGGGGCATGGGATGATGTTCTAACCAGCCGAGCCACCGGCCAGCTTCAACAATTTGTTTTTAAAGCTTCTAGAAGGAAAGGTAAGAAACCTTTGTGACTTTAGGCTACACCGAGATTTCTTAGACACAATACTAAAAGCATAACCCATCAAATAACTGACAGGTTGAATTGTATCAAAATAAAAACATCTGCTGTTTGAAAGACACAATCAAGAGAATGAGTAAACAAGCCACCTACTGGAAGAAAATATATGCAAATAATGTATCTGATCCAAGGCGTTTCCAGCATACATAAAGAATGGTCTAAACTTGATAATGGGGAAACGAACAACTCAATAAAGCAATGGACAACATTTGGGACAGATACTTCACCAAGAAAACGTATGTAAATAAGCACATAAAGAGAAAACACTAGGAAGCACAAATTAAAATAGTATGATACCACTATAGAACTATGAGAATGACTAAGGGAAAAACTGACACACCAAGTGTTGACAGGAATGCAGAAAAACTGGAACTCTCCGCTGCTGGTGGTGGGAATGCAAAACAGTACAACCATGTTGGAGACAGTTCAGCAGTTTTCTTAAAATAACAAAACGTTTATTTACCAGATGCTCAAGCCATTCCATCCCCGGGATATGTACCAAAGAGAAAAGGAAGTATATGTCCATACAGAGTGGTTTACACACAAATGTTTATAGCAACTTTAGTCATAAGGGTAAAAAACTGGAAACAACCCACATGCCCTTCACTATGTGGATGGGTAACCTGTGAGACAGCCCTGTAGGAATACTACTGACCAATAAAAGGGAATGAACTATTGACACATGCCACATCCTGGGTGAATCTCAGAGTCATTATACTGAGTGAAAAAATGAATATCTACTACGGATTCTATTTACACAAAAACCTGGAAAATGCAACTATACTAGTGATAAGAATCAGGTCAGTGGTTGCCTGAGGAGCATGGAGAGAAACGGGAGGGAGAGATTGTAAAGAGGAATGAGGGTGATGGACATGTTCACTGTATTGAAGGTTGTGATGGTTTCACGGGTATGTACGAATGTCAAAATTCACCACACTTACACTCTAATTGTGTGAAGTTTATTTGGTGTCCATTATACCTCTAAAAAATCTGTAAAAAATAAAAATGCTCTCTTTCACACTGCTGAACCACTTAACCAGTGGGCTAGCTTTCTTTCATCAAATACTAGATTATGGGGGGAAAAATCTAATAATTGCACCACATGAAGTTATTTTCCCCCATATTTGCAGCTGGAAAAAAAAATTTACTGCTACCTCTATCCAATACCTTGACTTATACAATAAAGTCACAGAAAATTTAAGCCTGAGGGGACCTTGGGAATTAGCTGTTCAAAGGCTACTCCACCAACCTACCACTTTCTTCTTCTTCTTCACAGTTAAGGAAACAGAAACCCAGACAAGTGGAGGGGTTGCCCAGTCTGTTAGGAGACCCAGCACGGGACCCCCAGTGTCCTGACTCCAGAGCAAGGCTCTTTCCAGAGTGGCGTACTGCACTCTGCCATTTCAGTGTTCAGTGTTCAATATCTTCTTAAACCAGCAAGGGAAAAAATGCAGAGCGGAATCTTACGCCTACAAGCATAATTACCAAGAGGAGCGATTGTATGTTTTATAAATGAGGCAACAGAGCCGTGTAGTGCAGGAGAGAAAGGTGATCTTTTCCCCTGGAGTCACAAAGCAAACATTAAACACCGGTCTCCTGAGGCAAGCCCAGGAAAGCGATACCTCCTGCCCTAAATAATGCTCCAAGGCAGACTTACTCCAGAGGTTCGCCTCCGCCTCTGTCCACCGCTCCTGCCAGCGCCTGTGCCTGGAACAGGCCACTTCAGTCCTGATGCTTCTGGGGGTAATTAGGACTTAAAGCTGAGTAAAAACACAGTCACTTGTGCTAGTTGACATATTTTTAAATGGCACATCTATTTGTGTGTGTGATAAAACTACATTTATTTTAGGCTGGGCTTAGTCACGAAGAGCTGGAAGTTTATTTTATCCTGTAAAGGTTCTCATCTTTGAGCAAAGGCCGAACAATGAACATTCTATCTGAAGTGAGATGAGAAAATGAATACCTCGCAGCGCTGTGGGTGACTGAAACCCTCACTGGCCCCCACGCCTACGTGTCAAACAACAGGATGCAGCTTCCATCTGGGTGGCTGTTTAACTTGATTTTTCTAGAGCCTGGCACCAGCACGTACACCTTACGGAACTTTCAGATGAAGGAGGCTGATGTCTACTGTTCTTCCTCTGCAGGGGCCACTGGGGATGTGGGAAAATCAAAGCAACTTAGGGAAAAGCTACAGATGTGATGAAATTTTGAAAAAGGTGAATGAACTACGAGGAAGATGAAACGAATTGAAATCGCTCAGCCTCACTGACAAGTTAAAAGGACATTATTTTCCAACCTTTCTGTCCAGAGTCTGCTAGACTTGTTCATGGCATTCATTACCTCACATGGCAGACAGTGGTATTTGCCTCTCCACTAGCCAGTCCAGTTTCTTCCCCATAAACAGGATCACTGTTTTGTTTACGAGGGGCAGTGTGCCCAGCAAAATTCCTTTTCCTCATTCCCCGCGGCAAAGGGTGGCCACTGGCACTCATCTAATCGATGGGCCAGAAGCTAAGAGTTTCTGGGAAAGCTTTCCCCGTCCCGGTCTTCCTGCACCCCTCCTCCACACCTTATTTTCTGTCACGTGGACAGGAGGCCTGGAGGTGCAACAGCCACCTGGACATAGGTAACAAGCAAGAGAAAGACACACCAAGCAGCCACCTACGTTCCTGAAATTCTGCTTGTTCCTCAGGCTTCTCTGGCACACATGTCCAGAAGGGAACTCAGGATCTTTCCATTTCTGCCTTAAGAATATTCTATTTTGAAGCATTGAACAGACTGTCCAACCTATGAGGGAAGGCAGAGGGTGAGAGGGTAAGTGATCAACCAAAGGACTTGTATGCATGCATATGAGCATAACCAATGGACACAGACGGGGTGAGGGGGGTGAGAAGAAGGCATGTGCTGGGGGGTGGGGGCGGCCAGGGAGAGGTCAATGGGGGAAAAATGAGATATAATACTTTAAACAATACAGAATTTAAATACAAAAAACCCCACCCACATTCTATTTTGGTAAATGGCATAAAAAACTTAGAAGCTATGCCCTCACTCCTAAGCCCGTGCAATTCTAACAACCAAATATTTCCTTACAGACCCTTTACATTCCCCTTTTTTCTTATTGTAGCAAAACACACATGACAAAACTTACTATTTTAATGTGTAATTTTGGTGACAGAGCACTCACAATGTGTACAAACATCACCACTATCTTGTTCTAAAATATTTTTATCACCCCAAAAGAAAACCTGATGCCTATTAAGCAGTATTTACTATTCTTCCCTACTCCTGCCTCCTGGTAACCACTATTTTTGTCTGTCTCTATGAATTTGTTTGTGCTGGTTATTTCACATAAACAAATTCATATAACGTGGTTTTTTTCTGTCTGGCTTCTTTCGTGTAATGTGATATTTTCAAGGTTTATTCGTGCTGTAGCATGTATTAGTACTTCATTCCCTTTTACAGCCGGATAACATTCCATTATGTGGATATACCACATTCAGTTTATTTATCGGTTGAGAGAGATTCGAGTTGTTTCTAACTTTTGGCTATTGGGAATAGTGTTGCTATGAACATTTGTGGACACGTTTTTGTTTGAACGCCTTTTTTTTTTTTTTACATTGGGGGCGGGGATACTTATGAGTGTGTGTAATTGCTGGGCCATATGGTAGTTTATATTTAACTTATTGAGGAAATGCCCATCATTTTCAACAGCAGCTTTACAATTTTATATTCCCAAAATTATTCTAAGTTGGAGGGTTTGAATTTCTCTGCATCCCCGTCACACTTGTCGTTGTGTTTTAATTGCAGCCATCCTAATGAGTGTGAAGTGCTATCTCACTGCGGTCCTGACTTGTATTTCCCTGGGGACTAATGACATTGAACATGTTTTCAAGAGCTTGTTCATTTTTATGCCTTCTTTGGAGAAATATCTACTCACATACTTTGTCCATTGTTGAACTGACTGTTTGGTCTCTTGTTGCTGAGCTGGAATAGTTCTTTATGTGTTCTGGATATCAGAGTCTTATATCAGATATATGATTTGCAAATATTTTCTCCCTTATGTGGGTTATCTTTTTGTTTTCTTGGTAGTTTCCTTTAATGCACACATTTTTCCTTTTGAGGAAAACCAATTTGTCTATTTTTTCTTTTGTTGCATATACTCTTGTCATCTTGCATTCATGCTTATTTATTTTTAAAATATATTTTTATTTATTTCAGAGAGGAAGGGAGAGGGAAAGAGAGATAGAAACATCAATGATGAGAGAGAATCATTGGCCCTGACTGGTTTGGCTTAGTGGATAGAGCATCGGCCTGTGGACTCAAGGGACCCAGGGTCGATTCCAGCCAAGTGCATATACCTTGGTTGTGGACATATCCCCAGTAGGAGTTGTGCATGAGGCAGCTGATTGATATTTCTCTCTCCTTGATATATCTAGCTCTATCTTTTCCCTTCCTCTCTGTAAAAAATCAATAAAATATATTTTGAGAGAGAGAGAGAGAGAGAGAGAGAGAGAGAGAGAGAGAGAGAGAAATTTATTGGCTGCCTCTGCATGCCCCCTACTGGAGATTGAACCCACAACCCAGGCATGTGCCCTGACTGGAATCGAACCCACTGACCGGAAT
The DNA here is from genome assembly GCA_027563665.1 of Antrozous pallidus. NCBI lineage: Eukaryota > Metazoa > Chordata > Mammalia > Chiroptera > Vespertilionidae > Antrozous > Antrozous pallidus. Next base: position 41,655,487 of record CM050512.1, read on the forward strand.
CGAACCTGGGACCCTTCAGTACCCAGGGTGGCGCTGTATCCACTGAGCCAAGCCAGCCAACGCTTGCATTCATGTTTAATTCATTTGCAGAGCAGAATAATTTAAGTACGTATCCCTGATTATCACTCCCCTGCTTAACACCTCCAATACTTTCCCATTGCACTTAAGTAAAGTCTAAAATCCTCTCCATGGACTATGAGGCTCTGCATAATTTGGCCCCATCTTTCTCTTTAGTCTCATTTCCCTCACTTTCTTTGTTTTTAGATTTTCAAGTATGGCCAGCTCTCACTAATCCCACGACCTCCTTACTGCCATGGTTCCTGCCTGGAAGGGTCATCCTCACCTCCCTGTGTTTAGCTCATTTCAATTCCTCCTTGAGGTTAAGTGTCACCTCCTTAGGAGCCTTCCTTAACCCCTGGCCCTGAACTTGTTCTAGCTTGAGAGAGGCGGACTTTTACAAGCTGGATGTTAACCAGCCATTATTAGAAATTAAATTATAAAAACACAATTAAACACAGCATACAAAAACAAATGTAATTAACACTGACACTCATCCTAATTATTTTATTACATTGTACAATTATCCATGCTCTTGAGGCCATGTGTAAGTACAATGCACTGGTCTGCCGCTGCACCTCAGAGCAGCTCTTGCTCTGCTGACACAGATACAACCAGTCATGGTGGAGTACTGAGCGAAGGCTACCCAGGGCGTTTTTGATCAGGTGTTACTTTTACCAGGACACCACCATTATGTCTCCCATTGTAGGCTGGCTCGGCACCCTCACCTTTCCAGTTTGTTTTTTCCATGCTTGTAATCTTTTACTACTCAAAACAGTGTTTCATGTCTGGTTTCTCACCAGAAGGTGAAGTTTATAAGGGAGGCACTGGGGCACTTGTTGCTCCCTGTTGATCTTTGTATTCCCTGCACCTAGTGCAGTTCTTAGCACATGATAAATTCCTAGTGATTTTGTTGACAGATTGTTAGCAAGGCCCCAGAAACAACCTCCAACGTGTTAAATATGGATGGGTTGATGGCAGGGATTCTAGGAGAGTATGGCATTTTCCGTTTCACTGACTGGGCTGCCTTGAGGATTTAAATATTGATGATCATTTAATTATGTTCTAATGTTTACCAGGCTTAAACATTTTTTTGATGCATTTTCAATCAAGGGATGGCCAAAGGCGATTTTCACCATGGCTCTCTGTACTGGTAAACCCTGAGTGTCGGTTTCCTAACGTGGGTTTGCAGCTGTAGAGCTCCGACCTCCACCTCCATCTCCTCACAGTGTTCTTTCTTCCCTGTGTTTTCTCACTGGTCTTTTTTAAAGGCCGTCAGTCATGTTTGATTAAGGGCCCACCCTGCTCCAGTATGACCTCATCTTAACTTATATCAACAATGACCCTATCCTATCTAATAAAAGAGTGATTTGCAGATCGACCATCACTCCAGCACACAAGAGGGCTGCCCCCATGTGGTCAAAGATCTTGCCCCCATATGGACACAAGATGGCCACTATAAGATGGCCAGCAGGAAAGGTCCGTTGGGAGGTTCCAGGCCCTGTAAGGGAGGGCAGTTGTGGGCAATCAGGCCAGCAGGGGAGGACAGTTGGGAGGGACCAGGCCTTCATGGGAGGGCAATTGGGGGCTATCAAGCCTACAGGGGAGGGCAGTTAGGGGTGACCAGGCTGGCAGAGGAGTTGAACTTGGGGGCAAACAGGCTGGCAGGGGAGCAGTTAGACATCAATTAGGCTGGCAGGGCAGTGTTTAGCAGGTGATCAGGCTGGCAAGCAGAATCGGTTAGGGTTAATCAGGGAGGCAGGCAGGTGAGCAGTTTGGAGCCAGCAGTCCTGGATTGTGAGAAGGATATCTGACTGCCATTTAGGCCCAATCCTACCTTGAGGGGTCCCAGATTGGAGAGGATGCAGACTGGGCTAAGGGACATCCTCTGCCCCGCCCCCCACCCCCCCACCCCACCCCGCACGAATTTTGTGCACCGAGCCTCTAGTTTCCAAATAAGGTCACATTCTGAGGTTCTGGGGGTTAGGACCTTAACATGTCTTCTTTGGAGACACAGTTCAACCCATAACATCCAGCACGTGTTTCCCATTTCGCACAGTGTGTGCGCATCCAGTGCGTTACAACCGACTGGACCCAGCAGGCTGCAGCTGGTCTGTGCAGCTTCACGGACCAGTCTAAGGGGCAGGCTCTTTACTTCCTCTTCCTCCAAAACTTGCCTTCGCTCTCAGAGGAGCGAGTCCCAGGACCTCAGTACGACCCCATGTCCAAATACAATCATGATGCCTTTTTGTTGGAGGATTTATAGAAAGCAAGCCTAGGACATAACTGCCAGGGCCTGGGATCTGGCCTCAAGGCACACAGGCACTTTGCAGGCATTGGCTGGGACACCTGAGAAGAGGGAGTGATATCTGCCCAAACCCTACAGAAGCACGGAAACTCCGGCAGTGATCACACCCCTCAGGACGCCGCCAGTGGGTGGCACAGGAGTCGGGAGAGCCAGGCCAGCTCTGCCCCCGAAGGCGTGTCTCTCCAGAAGCAGATTGTGTTTCTGCATCCCTCTGGGGATAACTGCCTTCAGCAAGCACCGATATAGGTTTAGCGATGGTACAGCCAGAAAGGCCCACATCAGTTATGCAAACCACTTTTCTTTTATAAACCAGGAGCCCAGAGAAGTGGCCCAGGGCCCAGGGTCATCACGTTAGAGTGTGGGCTCCCTCCTGGTTGGGTGCTCAGACCCAGGATCTGCCAGCGACTTCGCAGCGTGAGGTCCAGGGCTGCAATGACCCAATCTTCCCTCTGTTCAAACGAAAGGTTCAAACCCAAGGCCAAGGGTGGCCCTGGTTGGTGTGGCTCAGTTCATTGGAGCATGGTCGCATACACCAAAAGGTCACCGGTTTGATTCCCAGTCAGGTACATATCCAGGTTGGGGGTTCGATCCCCAGTCGTCAGGGAGTTTATGGGTGGCAACCAATCGATGTTTCTCTCTCACATGGATGTTTCTCTTTCTCCATCCTCTCCCACCTTCCTCTCTCTCTAAAAATCAATAAAAATATCCTCTGGTGAGGATTTAAAAAAAAAAACAACACTAAGGGAGGACTATAGAGAGGGGCAGAAGACCTCATTATTTCCTTGTTATACTGTACTTCAAAGAGTATCATTAAGATGTTATTTAGAATTATGAAGGCAAATATAAAAAAATACAATGAAAATATTTGTAAATGTTTGTTTCTGGGTAGTGGGAATTCTTCAATCAGGAAAGTGTTGGGGAGGTGACCACTATTTTTTGTTTTAACCCTGTAGTTCTATTTGATTTTTTGAAACTTTATGCATGTATATTTAGACTACAAAGTTCACAAATACCAAACACATCCTTGGCCCACATCCTTCCCTGTTCGCGCAGTGGGTAAGAGCGAGACTGCTGTATGAGGTCAGGGGGGCAGCTCAGGTCCAGAGCATGGCCTGCCAGCCCTGCAGGTCTGGACCTGACATCAAGGGATGCCCACCCCCTGAAAACTAGAGCGCCCCATGTAACATAGGAGACTGTGCCAGAGGTCAATTCTAGTTACCCCGAGAAAGATAACTGCCAAGGATGATTGGAAACTATCTTAGCAAGTATACGCATTGTCTTTTTAAAGAGAAACATACTCAAGAAGACTTACTACATGGAGATGTCTCGTTACATTCAGAGAGCTGCTTGACAAAGAGGGAATCCAAGTGAAAGGCCTTATATAGGCCTCAGAAATATTCCAGTCAAACCACGATGGCCGGTGACTCACCCTGCTCCTCCAACAGCTGCCAGAGACCAGCCAGCTCTTTCTGTAAAGGGCAAGATAGCAATGTCCTCAGCGTTGCAGGCCCCCGCCCCCCCCACGGCAATGAGTGGACTCAGCTGTTACGGAGCAGCCTGGGTGGCCCATGAGGGAGCTGTGCTCCTGCAGCACTTGACCTGGATACCTGCAGACGAGGTCCTAGCTAGCACTGTCTGCCTGTCTGGAGGCTGACAAGGACCGACGCTCTTTTCTCTAACTTTCTCCATTGCAGTAATTTTTTATAATGTCCTTAAACGCTGAGAGAGAAAAACTGACCCGATGTTAGTCCTAAATGCTAGCACCTGCCTTAGGTAAATGGAAACATCTTAAAGCCAACAGCGGACAGCTCCAAGTCAGCCTGCATGCAAATCATTCTGGGCGTGGGAAGGGGGGCGGCTATTTTTCAGAGAGGCCAAGGGGCACACCACTGAGGAACCTAGTTCTTGGGCCTTTTGGGGAGAGCAGAAATTCCTTTCTTCCTCCCCAGCCTCTGTGCTTTTGTTATTGTTACACCCTCTTTGTCTTGACTTAAATGGTATCTTTCTGAAAGACAGCATTATAAGCTCCCTGTGGACATGCAGCTTTCCCCTGAAAAGCATCGGCTGTGTTTGTGATCGCTGGGAGAAAAAGACTGCCGGTATCCAGTGTGAACTGGTGTTGAGTTGGACCGTACAAAACATACAGCTGACGAACAGCATTCGCAGAGAGGAGCGATTAGGGCTCTGTCTGCAGGAAAGAGCTCTGCACACACACAACGGTGCAGGGGCAACACTTGCTAAGATGCTTCCTACACTCAGCCTCGGCCTCAAGGGAGGGCACAGTGCTATTATCACATTGTCCTTATCCCCTCAGAGTCATGGAGTCCAAAAGGTAACGTCAGAGAAATGGCACGGGGCCAGGTAATGCAGGAACGGGGATTGCTCCCTTCTCCTAATCCCCAGTATTATTTGCACAAACCTTTGCCTGGAGTGTTGTCTTGGGGTTACCAGGACTGTGTTTTGAACCAGTGACTCTCTTTTAGAAATTCACATTCTATTGACGCAGAGGACTGGCTTCTCATGGCTCTCTGGCCCAATGAGACTTGTAAATCTGAAGGGAGAATTTAGATAATCACATACTCACTAAACAACCAAGTGCTCTGCAAAAGGAAAAGGTATTCATTTCAGAAATATCTATTTTGTACTCGTTGTGTGCTAAGCTATGCTCTAAGTGGTAGGAACTTTGTTGTTAAAACAAAATCCACACCTCACTCTAATGGAATGCAAATCATCTGGGACACAGTGAGGGAACACACAAAATAAACAAATATATAATGAGCCAGGAAGCGCTAGGAGCTATTAAGAAAAATAATGTAGGACAAAGGGATAGATAGAGACTTCAAGATTTGGGAGGGATTGGTGTGTTCGTGAGGTGGGATGGGCAGGGAAACCTTCTTGGAAGCAGTGATATTTGAGCAAAGAGTTAAATGTGAGAGAGGAAGCCATGTGGATACAGAGGGAGGCGTGTGCAGGCAAAGGGAACAGGGACTGCAAGGGCCCTGCGGGCTGGTCATTCTCAGCGGCAGCCATGGGGTACCATTTATAAAGGCCACGGGGTGACCATGTGAAAACGCAGCTGCCGTTAGCAGAAGTTACTGCTTACCGTTCCTGAGGACAGCGGGCTACCTTGGGAAGAAACAGATTTGGTCAGGAAGCAGAGTGGAGAGAAGGGATGCCTAGCCCAGAGACTTGACAGGTTTCCAAAGGAAAGGGAGGCAGGGCAGAAGAGACAGCTAACTGGCTAGTTTGAATACTAGTAATGGCTGTGGCTACAAAGGTGACCTCTAGTTTTGGTATCTGGCCCTGGGCTAGTTTAGGGAAATGCTGGCTGGGTATGTGAGTTAGACTGGGCTACAGTGCTCAGGGGAAGATGTAACTAACACTTTGAGTGTTAGTTTGGCTCTATGATGAGTAGATGCCAAACAGACAAATACAGGCTCTAAAAGAAAAACAAAACCACAAAACATGATCGTGTAGGGCAGTTTGCTGACCACTGGTATAGGGTCTTGCAGATCAGGCTAAAATTCCTAGAGTGCACAAGCTGGGTGTACCCGGGGGGTGGCGGGAATCCTTCCACTCACCACAAACAGGTCCACTAACCACAGTGCTACTGTGACAGTCACCAAGGTGTGCACCAACTGCTTATACTCAGTTTTTCAAGTAAGATTCCCACCTATTTCCTGATTTCTTTTAGGCAAATTTGTGCAGCTGGTTACAAGTTTTATCTGATCACTCCTGATGTTACTTGGTATGTGTTGATTTTTCATTCAAGTCCAGTTTTTGTTTCTGTTCCAATAAAATAACAGCAGAATTCGTACTGATGGGCTTCCTAGAGCAAGATGGATGATGGCCCAGATGCGAGGGAGTCTGTTCATCTTCATTTGTCGTTAAGCATTCATTTCATGGAAGAATGCTTCCTGAGGTTATTACTCACATACAAGGACAATCTAAGATCCATTCTGTGAACTTACAGATGCTTTTTTAAAAATTGAAGAGTTTATCTCACAGCCTGGCTCTCTGACTGGCTCTGTCTTTTGTGTTCATTTGTTTTCACTGCAATTAAAAACCACAGCAATTATCCAAAGGCAAAGAACTGAACTGGCAAGAACTAATGTTTGATTTTTGCTTTCCATTTGCTGTATTCCAGCTTATTTAATTTGCTGAGAGCAATAAGGTGACATAATTTGTTTTCCAAGAGCTGCCTCAGCTCAGGTGACCAAGAAAGTCAGTTGTAGATTCAGTCACAGAAAGCTCTGAATTGCATTCATTTGGCAAATAATTAACGGGCCTTTGCTGTGTGCCTGTCACACAAGGAGAGCATAGCACTAAATGAAACAAACTTGGTCCCTGCTCGCATGGAATTTAAGTCTACCGGGGGAGAGGGAGGTCTAAAAAAGAAAAACACCTGCCCTAGTTGATTTGGCTCAGTGGATAGAGCATTGGCCTATGGATTGAAGAGTCCTGGGGTCAGTTCTGGTCAAAGACACATGTCTGAGTTGTGGGCTTGATCCCCAGTGGAGGAGGGGGAATACAGGAGGCAGCCAATCAATGATTCTCTCTCATTATTGGGTTTCTCTCTCTCCCTCTCTGAAATCAATAATAATAGTTATTATTATAATATATACTAGAGGCCCATTGCAGGAAGATCCTGCAAGAATAGGGCTTCTCCACTGCCTTGCTTCCTTCTTCACAGCTTCGCTTCCTTCTACAGCATTTGGCTTCCTTCTAGCTGTCTTCAGTCTTTGCTCCATGCCTGCATATGCAAATCAACTGCCATCTTTGTTGGATTAATTTGCATATTTGCTCTGATTGGCTGGTGGGCATAGTGGAGGGATGGTCAATTTGCATGTTTTTCTTTTATTTGTGTGTGTGTATATATATGTATGTGTATACACACACACACACACACACTCACACACACACACACACACACACTAGTGACCTGGTGCATGAAATGGGGGGGGGGGGGCGAGGATGTCCCTCAGTCCAGCCTGCACCCTTTCCAATCTGAGAGCCCTTGAGGGATGTCCAACTGCCAGTTTAGGCACTATCCCAGTAGGATCAGTCCTAAATGAGCAGTCAGACATCCTTCTCACAATCCAGGACTGCTTGTTCCAAACTGCTCACCTGCCTGCCTCCCTGATTGCCCCTAACCGATTCTGCCTGCCAGCCTGATCACCCCTGACCACTACCCTGCCAGTCTAATTGATGTCTAACTGCTCCCCTGCCAGCCTGCTTGCCCCCAACTTCCGTCCTCTGCTGGCCTGGTCACCCCTAACTGCCTTCTCCTGTAGACTTGATCACTCCCAAGTGCCCTTCCTTGCAGGCCTGCTCCCTCCCAACTGCCCTCCCCTGCTGGCCTGATCACAGACAACTTCCCTCCCATGCAGGCCTGGAACCTCCCAACTGCACTCCCCTGCTGGCCATCTTGTGATGGTCATCTTGTGTCCACATGCGATAGAATCTTTGACCACATGGGGGCAGCCCTCTTGTGTGTTGAAGTGATAGTCAATCTGCGTATTACTCTTTTATTAAATAGGATGGCCTTCTTTTCATGTCAACGAATTCGATGTACAGACATAATTTTTAATGGCTACAGTGTTATCCCTGACTGTTTAACATTACTGTGGTTTACCTCACTAACCCTTTATTATGGGGCAGGTTGCTTCTGGTTTCCCCTGGCATCAACAATGACAGTAAACATAATTGCTTATTTGACTATTTACTTAGGACACATTCACAGACATGGAACTCCTGGCCCAAAGCTAATTCACTTGAATTTTGATCCACATTTCCAAATTGACTTTATAGTTTAGTCCATTAGTTTTAAGTCAGATTACACTCCCACAAATGGGTTAGGAGAAAACTATTCAACATGCCTTGGGCAAATTGCAAACTCTTGCTGAATTTGAGCGACCCCAGGGCTTGGGATTTGGAGAATCCAGGCTAAAGTGTGAGGTCCAGAGAGGCATGGGTGGCATGCTGAGGACTCTGTTTGAGTGCTGGTGTGTGTGTGTCGCTCGGGTCTGCATGCCTCTGCCTCACGTGCACAACTCAGTCCCTGCTCCCCTGCCTCTAGTGCGACTGGCCCTGCTCCCCAAACTTGCACTCGACTCAGCCCCGCTCCCCTGCCTTGCGAGCGACTGGCCCCTCTCCCCACTCTATGAACGCACCTCGGCCTGCTCCCCTGCCTCGCATGCCACTGGCCCCGCTTCCCCACCTCGGCGTGTGCAACTTGGCCACGGCCCCCTGCCTCACTCGCTGGGCTGGGGGCGTGGACCCAAACTGCCTCTTGGCTCATAGCCCCGCCTCACACCTGGCACTCATTACCCAAGGTGCCCCGGGTACTCATTTGCATGTGATTCAATCACCGTAACTGTAAGGAGGTATCTCACTGGCCCTTAAGTACCGTGTGGGCAAAGCTTATAGCATGGTGCTTGCTTACCTGGCACTGCAGCCATACCCCCGCTGGCCATGCCCCTGTCTGCTGGCCATGCCCCCTGCTCCTGATTGGCTGGTAGCACAGCAGAGGTATAATCAATTTGCATGTTACTTTTATTAGATAGGATATTAAATAAAAAGAAAAATGAAAAACACCTTACATATATAAATAAGTTGTGATACATGCCATAAAGGAAAAGGAGAGGGGAATATGATTTAAACTGTGGAGGAGGTATCTAAGGAGGCCTCTTGGAAGACAGGTTATTTGACCAGAGACTTAAAAGATAGATAGGAATGTCCAATATAGTGGCATAGAATTCCATTTCATTATGCTAAAAAATTCTGTAGGTCAGGATTTCAAACTAGGCAGTGGCCTGTTTCTGTTCCACAGTGTTTAGGGTCTCAGCTAAGAATATGTGCATCTCTGGAAATAACTCAAACAGCTGGACCTGGAATCATTTCTAGATTCCTCATGCACCTCAAGGCATTGGCCACTTATAGCAGGGAGTAGAGTGGTCACAGTCTGGACTGTCCGGGCTGGCAGCCACTAGTCCTGTGCTATATTGTCCAGGTGCTGAATTGGGCTGAATAGTGGCTCCAAAGAGATATGTCAAGTCCCAATCCCCAGCACCTGTGAGTATGACCTTATTTTCAAAAAAAGCGTCTTTGTAAATGTGATCAAGTTAAAGATCCTGAGGTGAGATCATCCTGAATTTAGGTAGTGTCCTAAAGCCAATAGCCAATGTCCTTGTAAGGAAAAGGAGAGTTAGGGAGAGGAGAAACACAGGGACGGTGATGTGAAGATGGAGGCCGAGGCTGGGGTGTCTACATGCTGGGTAGCACCAAAGATTACTGGCTACCACCGGAAGCTAGGAGGGAGGAGCGGAATAGATTCTCCCTCCAAGACCCAGAAGGAAGTAGCACTGCCAACACTTTGATTTCTGACTTCTGGCAGACTTCAGAGCTGTAGAGAATGAATTTCTGTTGTTTTAAGCTATCAAGTTTGTGGTAATTTATTATGGCAGCCACAGGGAATTAATATAGGCATCTAGGCTGAGATGGCTCAAAGGATAAAGCAGCTCCCTATGGCCTCCTTATGTGGTTTCAGCTTCTCATAGTGTGGTGACCACGAGCATGACTGTCAAAGGACCCAGGGCAGAAGCTGTAGAAGACACGTTAAAATCACTTCCATCACAGTTAGATTCAAGGAGTAGGGATATAGACTTCATGTCTCAGTCTGAGGCGTGTCACAGAATTTGTGACCATGTTCCGAAACACCTCCAGGCATTGGCCACTTGTAGCAGGGAGTATAGTGGTCACAATCTGTACTGTCTGTGCTGGCAGCCACAAGGCCTGTATTATTTAAATGTAATGAATTTCAAATGAAATAAAATTAGAAATTCAGTTCCTCAGACACGCGAGCTACATTTCAAGTATTCATGTGCCAAACTAGAGAAGAGTGGCATAAAATAAAACTGCTCACACAAGACTTGACTGAATATTTAAAGGAATTTGCATTTTATTCTAAGTGAACTAGAACTTGCCTAATTATGTCATTTTTGTATTTTTAATATTGATGAGAGGACTATTGTGGTTTGTTGGTATATTTGTTAGTAAAAGTTTTGCTGTAAGAGACAGAATCCAAGAAAATGAAAATTTAACCAAATTAGAACTATATTTCTCTCGGTTTACATGAATGCAGGCTGCTATGGTGACTTGACAATAATCAGGAACCCAGGCTCTTAGTTGAGGCTTCTACCTTATTATCTAAGATGTCTACTCTGGTCCAGCTATTGTATCTGCTTTGCAGCTAGTAGAAGGGAGAAAGGGGGAGATAGAGAACTATTGCCTCTCACATCCAGGATGACCTCACCTCCAGATACTTAAGTTAATTACATCTGCAAAAGCAATCTCCAGATAAGGTCATAATCACAGTTGTGAGGTGAGGGTTTGGACATTTGCTCAATTTAAGGACATGTCTCAGATAAAATTACACATTAAATGTAGAGAGCACTTGAGAAGGCACATGGGCATTTCTTTAATTATTGTCAGCTGAATCCAGTGGTGTTGGCAAAGCCACATCCTGGAAACACACTTTGCCAAAAGGCAAGAGTGTTGTCAGCTTGACCTTCAGCCCAGGTGCTAGGGGGTGAGTTTTGTTATTTAAATTCAGCCAGGCACCAGGAAGGAATATGACTGGGGCTCACCCAAGAATGCACATATCTCCTTTGTCTTGACTCTTAGTAAAACTTTACTTTTTTTTTTTTTTTGCTATATAAAATAAACACCCTGTATTAGCTCAGGGTCACTGTTCCTGTCCCTGTCCACATCAAAGGACAGTGATCCCACCTGGCCCAGCTTTTTCTTCCATTTTCTCAATCCCAGCCGACCCTACTCAGGAACCAGATCACTCTCTAGCCAAGCTGGACTCGGGAAAGAGAGAAATATCCACAATTAAACTTCCACTACAGCTTATTGGCCATAATTTTGTCATATGGCCACATCTACCTTGCAAGGGAGGCTGGGAAATATAATCTTTATTCTGGAAGTATGTGCTCAGCTAAAAAGGAGGATTCTATTACTATGGAGGATGCCAAGCTGAGCTATGAGGGGCAGCAACTATCAATCTCTGTCATATCATATGCACTTAAGCATTTCCCACTAGACCCTGAGTTCCTGAAGGAGAGGGGCCATTCTTATACATCTTTAATCCCAGCACCTAGCATATAATAACTCATCACTGATTATGTGCTGACTTGCATGCTTACTCAAATGTAAGGCTGTTTTTAATTCCAACATTTTTTTTTCAGAAATGTTTCTTTCCTAGAAGCCACACCTTCTCTTCCCCTCCACTTGGTGGGAGCATGAGGGAACTTTTCTCCAATCTCCATCCTGAGAATCTGATGGGGCTCCTGGAGGTAAACAAAAGTGTAGGAGCCCGTAGACACCCCCCATCCCCACTCCTGGAACTTTTAATTCTCAAGCTCCTTTACCCTGAGTGTCCAGCAATTTGTCACTTAGAGTTGAAGTGTCGCGACCATACTGGCCCCAGCTATGGACTGTGCTCCCGGTAAGGTGATCCTCTGTATTTGGCCGTCTCTTCAATTCTCAGGGTAATGGTTGCCTTGTGACCTTAGTTCTCTGAGTTGTTGATTTTCAGTTTGTTCAACTTTTTCCTTATTGATACAAAGATGTAGGAAGGGGCTAGGTTGGTAGGAGGGAACACTAAAGAGAGAGAAAAGGTAAGGGACAGCCAGGAGAGGCAGGAAACACAAGGAATTCCACCTTCCTACAGCCGCCCACTTCTTCCATCTGGCCACCTAATTCCTGCTGCCCTTCCACCTCCAGATGGTGGTTTCAACTCTGATTGTTCATTAGGATCCCTGGGAACTTTTGTAACTCCCTGCACTGTCTCCCTAATTAGAAGCACCTGAGGGCGCGCCAATGAGCACTTGCTGCTGAAAACCAGCGATCTGGTGGTTGCTACTCAAAAGATGGCACAGGGACTAGCAGCGCTGGCACCACCTGGGCTTATTAGAAAGGCAGCTCTCAGGCCCTCACCCAGATCTACCGACCTTATTTGCATTTTAATAAGATCCACGTGTGATTTTTATGCATGCTAAAGTATGAGAAGATCTTCCTATACCGGCTGGTCCTTATGAAACAGACAGCTCCCTGGACAGTGCGGTGTCAGCCAGGTGTCCTGTTGACCACATGATGACAATCAAGAAGCCCAAAGCAGCCAGCATGGCTGATGTGCCTGCTGTGACTTCCCAAGGACAATGTATTTGAAATGGAGAGAATTCAGTCTTCCAACAGAGGTAGAAATCCTTTAGCCCAGTGGTCTGCAAACTCATTAGTCAACAGAGCCAAATATCAACAGTACAACAATTGAAATTTCTTTTGAGAGCCAAATTTTCTAACACCACTTCTTCAAAATAGACTCGCCTAGGCTGTGGTATTTTGTGGAAGACCCACACTCAAGGGGCCAAAGAGCCACATGTGGCTCGTGAGCTGTGGTTTTCCAACCACTGCTTTAGTCTGAAACACCAATACTGGGTTCATTAGCTTCAGGATTCACAAGAGTAAAACACTCTAATTGAATAAATTATAATCTAAGATTGGGGTTAACTTGGAGGGTGGGGTTGGAAGAAATTTAATGTGGAAAAGTAGATAAAGTACGAGGCCAACAGGAAGGACCATTGGGGGTAAGCAAGTGAGGGGAGGAAGGCCAGAGGTCGGCAGTTCAGGGGAGAGGAGGAGCCCACAGTGAAGCTGGTGGACTCACGCAGGAATGCCCAAGTGGGCGACTAGAGAGGAAATGCAATGACTAGTCCCAAATACTAACTCCCCCTGAACCACGTGGGTGCAGTCACCCAACCCTGGCTTACTGTTACATAAGCTCTGGTTGCCACTTTCCCTACAAGATCTCAGTACTTTGTGGAATAAATAGCAGGCTTTGTTAGGCCCTTGATTGCTCACTGGGACAAGTACATAAAAGCACAGGTGACATGCAGCGGCTAAGAACTTGGGCTGTGGAGCCACATAGCCTGAATTCCACTTACTAGCTAGTAACTTTGTGCAAGTCAGCTGGTCTCCTTGGAATCCTTCCTCATCTACAAAATAAGAATGACACTGGCGACCACCTCACAATGTAAATGCAGAAAGAATGTAAAGAGCACCAAGCCTGGCATAGTGAGATACATACACACACACACACACACACACACACACATACATGGATATGATTGAGTATACTATAAGTGTATGTTGAATAGTGTACACAAGGAGCTGGAGCCTGAGTCTCCTGACTTTTTCTGCTTGAGGATTGTCCACCATTTGATGTTACCTGTCTATGTTCCTTCAAGAGCACTCAATGAGAGTGAGAACACTTAGAAACTGATTTTAGCCAAGTAATTGTGCAGACCTTGTTGGGTCCTGATTTCAACAAACCGGGGATACAAAGACATATTAGGTGTGATAATGACACGGTGGTATGTGAAATACATTTGACTATTTTGATCTGCAGAAACAGTAATTCCAGGTGGCTCAAATATGGACAAAACAGGCATCTATCCAGCACTTTCTTGCTAGCCCAGACCAGAACATAAAGCACAGATAGAGTGCAGAGACTAAGTGAAATAATGTGATGTCTGGAATTAAATATATATTGATTTCAGACAGGAAGGGAGAGAGGGAGAGAGAAACATCAGTGATGAGAAAGAATTATTGATCAGCTGCCTCCTGCACACCCCACTGGGAATCAAGCCTCCAACTAGGGCATGTGCCCTGACTAGGAATTGAACTGTGACCTTATGGTTTATAGGTCAACTAGAGGCCCAGAGCACGAAATTCATGCACAAGGGGTGGGGGTGTCCCTCAGCCCAACCTGAACACTCTCCAATCTGGGACCCCTTGAGGGGGCCTAAACGGGCAATTGGACATCCTTTCCACAATCCAGGACTGCTGGATCCAAACTGCTCACCTGCTTGCCTCCCTGATTGCCCCTAACTGCTTCAGTCTTCCAGCCTGATTACCCCCAACCACTCCCCTGCCAGCCTAACTGATGTCTAACTGCTCCCTTGCCAGCCTGTTTGCCCCCAACTACCCTCCTTTGCCACCCTAACTGCTCTCCCCTGCAGGTTTGATTGTCCCCAACTGCCCTCCCTTGCAGGCCTGGAACCTCCCAACTGCCCTCCCCTGCTAGCCATCTTGTGGTGGCCATCTTGTATCCACATGGGGGCAGGATCTTTGACCACATGGGGGCAGCCATCTTGTGTGTTGGAGTGATGGTCCATCTGCATATTACTCTTTTATTAGATAGGATAGATGCCTGGTGCATGGGTGGAGGCCAGCTGGTTTGTCCTGAAGGGTGTCCCAGATTAGGATGGGGGTTCCCTTGGGGTTTGGGGCAGCCTGGGCGAGGGGCCTATGGTGGTTTTCAGGCCAGCCATGCCCCCCAGTGACCCAAGCAGAGGCCCTGGAATCTGGGATTAATTTATGTTCTATTTTGCAGCCTGAGGGGAGCCAAGCCTTCTGCTCGCTCCATGGCAATAGCCATTTCTGATTGGATTTATTTAAATTCTATAATTGAAACTTTGTAACCTAGAGTAGAGGCCTAGGCACTAGGGCTGCAGAAGCTTGATTTCCTCCATCTCCCAGGACAACCGTAGTCTCTGCTCTCTCCAGTTCTGTGGCTGCCACCATTTCTGTTGGATTTATGTATCTTCTATAATTGAAACTTTGTAGCATTGAGTGGAGGCCTAGGCTGGCAAGGGCAGGCAGAAAGCAGGGCTTCCTCCATTGCTGGGGAAACTCAAGCCTCCCTCCTGCTCTCAGTGGCTGCAGCCATCTTAGTTGGAATTTATTTGCTCCTGATTGGCTGGTGGCTGTGGCTTGTGGGCATGACTTGTGGGTGTATCAGAGGTATGGTCAATTTGCATATTACTCGTTTATTAGATAGGTTACTCAACCACTGAGCCAGGCTGGGATTTTCTTTTAAAATCAGAGTCCCAGTGCACAAAATTTGTGCACTGATATGGACCCTGGTGGCTCCTGACTACTGGCCTGGTATTCCCTCCCTTTGCCCAGGTGCCTGCCTCCCTCTCTTTCCTTGGCCGTCCCCACCCACTGGTCAAACTCCTGGACAGCCTCCCAGTCAAGGAGACAATTTGTATACTATGCTTTTATTATATAGGATATTCCTAAGGAACAAAAGGGAGGACATATAGACAGATAAAACAAGATTGTCAAAATATTAATAACTGGGAGGCTGGGTGATGAGAATGTGGGGTTTCATCATATCATTCTCTCTACTTTTGTGTTTGTTTGAAACTTCCCATAATAAAAAAAAAATTATTTTAAAGTTTTGTTTGATGCTTTTCTACTGTGTATCAGTATTTATGACTAGGGCAGAAACCCAATTCAATCTTGCTTAAGCCAAAGGAGGGATTTAATTGGGCTGTGTAACTGACCAGAGGGCAGCGTGGACCTGGTCTTGAGGAAGACTGGATTCACTGTCTGCTTACCTTGACATATTTTGTCCTTCTCCAGTTCTTGGTGCATTAACTTCCTCGGCTGATACAAACTTGTCCAGGTGGTGTGGGTGCCCCCAGCTAGTAGCCCATATCCTTAGGCTTTGTGATAAGAGAGGAACAAGCGGTTCTTATCCCCTGACCTGTGCCCACTCCCTAGACCAGTCACTGTGGCTGTGGCTGTGAGGGTCTGTAATTGGCCCACCTGGGTCACCTGACCACCTCTGCAGCCAGAAGGTTGTTTTTTGAAGACTCAGGAGAGGGAGAAGGGCTGAGCGGACAGAAACAATAGCCACCCTGATAAGGTTTCCAGTTATTCACACTAGCTATTAGATTACAAGCAGCTTTGATCACAGATCATGACTTTTTCCTTGCCAGTTGTTTGTTTTCTCTCCAGTTTTTACTTTAACGTTTTATAGAGCTGGCCCCAAGGCTTATGCAAAATAATAATAATAATAATAATAATAATAATAATAATAATAATAATTAGCAGTTTTCATCTCTTCCCCCATATTCCTTCTTTGGAGGCAAATATTTTCAACTCTCTGAATTGGATCTTTTGTTTTTACTTCCATATATATAAATGGCATCCTTATATTGCTATACTTGGTTTTGCAATTTTAGGCATTATCCGCTGATTCCCACAGTGGGAGATGATCCTGAGTACTTTCACACACACCCACACTTCCCACCCCATTTATTTGTCCTTTCTATCCCCCCAAGTTCCCAACAGTATCATATTGAGATCAATATTTAACATTTACATGCTAGATTTTACATGATTAACATTACAGCATTATGATCGTGTAAACACTATCTCCAGCTGAGCCACAGCTGTACAACTTTTTCGCTTTTGAGTTCATAAGTTTTTCCCATTGACATAATTGTCCAATGGTCTAATTTTCCTCTAAAAAGATACATTCAGATTTATGAGGTCTCTGAAGCTGTCTGACCCAGTCTGAACTGGTTGCCACCCCTGCCAGTCCCCAGCTCCAATCCTGGGGTGTCCCTTCAACACCATTCTAGGGTCCTCTCTCCTTATTTCCTGCAGAAGTGTATTCCTAACAACAATTACCGAAATTACCTATAAAGCTGGATTAATAATAACCCTGAATAATTAGTAGCCATTAAGACTATATTAAATCATGGGTGAAATTATTGCAACGAAACTCACCTGTTCCATGTAACCATTTAAAACAAAGTAATTAAAAATACTATTTAAGCCAAGACCAGTTTGGCTCAGTGGATAGAGTGTCGGACTGCAGACTGAAGGGTCCCGGGTTCGATTCCGGTCAAGGGCATGTACCTTGGCTGCAGGCACATCCCCAGTAGGGGGCATGCAAGAGGCAGTTGATCGATGTTTCTGACTTTCTTTTTTTGTTTGTTTGTTTTTGTTTTTATTTTATTTTTTTATCTTTATTGTTCAGTTTATTAATTACATTGTTTCTCTTTTTTATCCCCCTATATCTCCCCTCCACCCTGTACCCATCCCACCCTTCACCCTCACCTCCCCCTCCCCACTGTCCTCTCCCATTGTTGCAAGATTTTTGTCCAATCTCTTGCTGTGCTTCCCACAACCCTTTTCTCCCCAAGAATTGGCAGCCCATTCCCTCTCTATGTCCATGTCTCTGTTATATTCACCAGTTTATCCTGTTCATCAGCCTATCAATTCACTTGATTTTTATGTTCATTTGTTGATAGATGTGTATTTGTTGTTCATAATTTACATCTTTACCTTTTTCTTCTTCCTCTTCTTAAAGAATATCTTTCACCATTTCATATAATGTTGGTTTGGTGGTGATGAACTCCTTTAGCTTTTTCTTATCTGTGAAGCATTTTATCTGATCTTCAATTCTGAATGATAGCTTTGCTGGATAGAGTAATCTTGGTTGTAGATTCTTGCTCTTCATTATTTTGAATATTTCTTGCCACTCGCGTCTGGCCTGCATCGTTTCTGTTGAGAAATCCGCTGACAATCGTATGGGTGCTCCCCTGTAGGTAACCAACTGTTTTTCTCTAGCTGCTTTTAATATTCTCTCTTTATCTTTTGCTCTTGGCATTTTAATTATGATGCGTCTTGGTGTGGTCCTCTTTAGATTCCTATATTTTGGGGTTCTGTGTACTTCTTGGGCTTTTAAGTCAGTTTCTTTCACCAGGTGGGGGAAGTTTTCAGTCACTATTTCTTCAAGTAGGTTTTCATTAACTTGCTCTCTCTCTTTTTCTGGCACCCCAATAATTCGGATGTTGGCATGCTTGAGGTTATCCCAGAAGCCCCTTACACTATCTTCAATTATCTGAATTCTTTTTGTTTCTTGCTTTTCCAGCCGAGTGGCTTTTGCTTCTTTGTATTTCAAATCTTTGACTTGGTTCTTGTGGCCCTCTGTACTGCTTTTAGGACTTTGTGTAATATTTTTTATTTCAGTCTGTGTGTGTTTGATTTCTAGTTGGTCCTTTTTCATATCCGTGAGGGTCTGGTTCATATCCTCAGAGGTCTTGTTCATTTCTTTGTAAGTCTCATTCATTTCCTGGTTGGTCTTGTTTATTTCCTCCTAGTTCTTATTAAGTTCATCGGCCTTTTCTAGGAGCCTCTTGAAAAGCCTTATAACCATGGTTTTGAACTCTATGTCTAGTCATCTTTTTTCCTCCATTTCTTTCACACCTGATTTCTTTCCATGTCTCTGCATGGTGGTTGCTTTATGTGGTAGATGTCCTCTAAGGGTCAGTGGCACAGCCTCCCCAGTTACTCAAGGTGGGTACTCTTACTGCAATCCTTTATGGGTTGTACAGTATTTTTGAATTTAAACCCAGCTTGTTGTTGTTAGCAATAGGAGGGTTTTGACCTCCAGGCCAATTGGCTGTGAAGGGAGACTGTGTTCAGGTTGCATGGGCAGAGTCTCTGAGCTGTGCAGACAGCCTCAGTGTCAGCTATGTCCTATGTGGCGCTCGCGCACGCGGGTCTCTGGTGGATGGGGATGGCTGCAGGCACTTCCAAGAGAAAGCCGCTAGTCTCTTCCCCTTGCCAGACAACTCTGCCTCTCCCCAAATGAGTCTGCACACCCAAAGTCTTGCCCAGGGTTGTAAAACAGGTGGTTTCCAGGACCAGGAGACAAGTTTCCAGGGAGCAAGTCACGCGTCTGTGCTGTCGCACAGTTTACTTTCACACAAACTTCTTTTCCCAGCTACCCGGTTTCTCCGCAGACTAGGAGACCTTTGCCATGCCCGGCTTCCAGGGTGCGTCCTCCGGACCTCGGACCTCGCCTGGCACTGGGGAATCTGTGCAGTGGGACGTCTCCACATACCCTGGATCTCGGACCTCGCCTGGCGCTGGGGAATCCGTGTAGTGGGATGTCTCCGCCCTTCCCCCGTTGGTGAAATCCAGCATGGGTTGCTGCTGCCAGCCACAGCCCGCGCGCGCGGCCAGGACGGCTCCTAACCTGTTTCCGTCTTCAAGGCTGCACTCCCGCCTCTTCTGAGTCTCAGTGTCCACTTTTATTTGTGGAGTTTTCACTCAGCCAGCTTTCTGGTGATTCTGGGTGATGTTTGTTTTGTTGTTATGTTGTAGTTTTTGAATTCTTGCACGGGGTAGAACAATAGGTGTTTACCTATGCCACCATCTTGGTTCTCCACCTTGATGTTTCTGACTTTCTTATCCCTCTCCCTTCCGCTCTGTAAAAAAATCAATAAAATATATTTTTTAAAAAATACTATTTAAAGAATGGGAACTAATACCCTTTAGGCAGATACATGTGTTAAATTTTGTCGGTCCAATTTTTTTTATTTTCAGTATCCACCTACAGCTGAAGTAAGAACTTGAAAGTATTTATGAGATGACACATACTTCTGTATCTGTTTCACATTTGGCATTCCTGTAATGGCTTGAAATAATTAAGAGTTAGGATGATATGGCTCTCTGATTTATTTTTTTTAATATTTTTTGGACTGTCACATTGAAATGCTCGTGAAATATCATCTGGATAGAGTCTGTCTCACCAGCATACATTTTTACTTAATGAAATTAACACATAAGTCTCAACTTGAGACTTCACCACTGTTATTTCAGGTTAATTGCACCCCCAAAATACATTTGCTTTTATTACATTTTATAACATAGTTCCAAATGAGGCAGCGACTTGGTAAAAAATAAGTTTAGGGGGACTTATAGTTATGGAAATGTATCAACTTTAGTAATTTTCAGAAAACAGAATAAGCCAAAAATGTAGAAAGGTATATAAGACAAGGCATACTCAATATATCTGGACTTCTGAACAGAACATT
Organism: Antrozous pallidus; assembly: GCA_027563665.1. Classification (NCBI taxonomy): domain Eukaryota; kingdom Metazoa; phylum Chordata; class Mammalia; order Chiroptera; family Vespertilionidae; genus Antrozous; species Antrozous pallidus. Next base: position 41,675,602 of record CM050512.1, read on the forward strand.
ACACCATCTGAAGATATGTATGCCTGTTGCAATATTTGGTGCTTTTTAAATGTTCACTTGGTCTAATGTTTACAATGTGGAAGAAATGATTTTCAGGAAAGATATCCAAACAGTAATTCTCAAAGTGTGTCCAGAACAGCATCAGCCCTACCTGGGAACTTGTTAGAGATGCAAATTCTCCATTCTTTGACTCATCCCACTTCCTGAGAAAGAGGAGGAGGGGACCAATCTCTGTGTTAACTAAGGGGTTTTGATGCAGACTAATGTTTGGAAACCATTGTCCTAGGATAACATTGTATAAGTTAGGGATTGTGTTCTGCTGTTAGTAATAGAGATCTGAGATAACAGTAAAGTACACATCAGTTTGTTGTTGTTTTTTCTCCCATAAAAGAAGACTGAAAATAGGTAGTTTGGGATGGTTCAAAAGCCATATTTTTATTCTGTTCTTATCCCTTGCATCCTCATGGTTTCAAAATGGCTGCTGAAATTCCAGCTATCACAAACACATTCCAGGCAGCAGGAAAAAAGTAAGGGAGATGGGTGGAAGACAAGCGAGGCAAGCCACCTTTTAAGTGCATTATCACATGCCCCACTCAGTGACTTCTGCTTTTTCTCATTGCCACACCTACTTAAAAGGAAGGCTGGAAATGAACAGCTGGTCATATTGTTCAGAATAAAACCACAGAAGCCAGGAGAATTGGTACTAGAAGGAATTACCCTGTTTCCCCGAAAGTAAGACATCCTCCAAAAACAAGACCTACTTACAGTTTTGCCTCTCACTGTAATATAAGGCATCCCCCCGAAAATAAGAACTCCCTGATAATATTTTTATTCTTGAAACTGAAAAAGCCTGGGCTACACAAACAATTATAAGGAAGTGGGTCAATTTAATGCTGCCGCTTGTTATGCGAGGGAGCCAAAGAGGTCCCTAGTCTGGGATGCAGCCAGCACTTACCGCACTAAAAACAGGAAGAAATTTCTTCACGAAAGAAAAATAGATCAAATAATGATTCCTGCAGGAATGACGGCCTATCTCCATTCTCTTGATATTGCAATAAACAAGCCATTCAAGGACAATTTGCGCATGGAAATTAATGACTACAATGAAAATAGAATGGAGAGAAATCAGGGTGGAAACTTTGTGAAACCTAAACTGCAAGAGGTTGTGACTTGGTGAAGAATTCATGGGAGAAAATCACTGACAGTTGCATTGCAAATGCATTACGGGCAGGCTACCTTGACAAGAAGTACTCATTTAAGAATGCTATTGCTAAACATGAGAGATTTGGTCCACTGATTCTGAAAGAAATTGAGTCACAAGAAATTCACTAGGAAATTCAGGGTTTGGATTGTTATGATGATGTTCCAGAAGATGATGACATGACTGTCACATTGAATAAATCTTACTTTGTGTTCATACCGGTAAATATCAGTATCAGTAAATGTACCATAGATTGTTGTACATGGAAATAATGGTAGTAACAAGAAATTCTTGATATGGTAGGATTCACAGTTTGTCTGGTTATGCTGGTTTGTGATGACAACTATTACCGTACCATATACAGGTAATAAATTTCCTGTTTTGTTGTTGTTCAACAATAAATGTGTGCTGTTTCTTCATGGAAAAATAAGACATCCTCTGAAAATAAGACCTACCTAATCTTTGGGAGCAAAAATTAATATAAGACACTGTCTTATTTTCGGGGAAACAGGGTAGCAGCCGTTTGGTCTTTCTTTGAATGGGGTCTATGATCCAAGTTAAACCTTTGAGAATATCATTCTGAAAGAGCTCTTCACTAAGCATACATTAAAACATATTGTTTGCCCGGGACAATTTGGCCCAGAGCATCAGCCTGCAGAACGAAGGGTTGATTCCTGTCAAGGACACATGCCTGGGTTGTGGGCTCCATCCCCAGTAGGAGGCATGCAGGAGGCAGCCAATCAATAATTCTCATCATTGATGTTTCTATCACTCTCTCCCTTCCTCTCTGAAATCAATAAAAATACGTTAAAAAAACAACCACCACCACCATATTGTTTGATCTGTTAGGCCACAAACTTGCTTTAGGCCAGTGTTGGCAGACTCTTTAATCAACAGAGCCAAATATCAACAGTACAAAGATTGAAGTTTCTTTTGAGAACCAAAAACCAACTCCTGCTCATGGGCCACGAAGTTTCATTCACACTGTATATGCCCGCCCTCGCGTGGTATTTTGTGGAAGAGCCACACTCAAGGGGCCAAAGAGCCACATGTGGCTCGCGAGTCACAGTTTGATGACCACTGCTTAAGGCAAAGTCTTTGCTCACTTTGACAATCAAAGCAGCCACATATCAGAATAAATTAATATAATTTATTTCACACAGGTTGAGGCTGTCGTTGATTTACACCAACCAAGTGTCCTATATAATTCTTTGAGTGGGTGATTTGCAACATATATTAAAAACAATCATTAAAAAAATAATAATATAAAAAACAATGGATTCTCTTCAGAATTGTAATCCTGCTCTTGAAAATACCTCCTAAGGAATTGTATAAAGCTGTTGTTCACAGCATCGTTATTTATGACAGCCAAAAAAAAGTTAAGTAGCTTAAAATTCAAATGTTCTACAATAAAGGAAAGATCGAGTGAATTATGGTATGACCAGTAGACAGTCATACGGATCATGTATTAATATGGGAAAGTGCTGCAACTATATAGGCAGTGGAAAGAGAGATAAGAAAATGCATATGGACATGGATAAGATTAGAAAAGCAGTCAGAGAATTATAATGATTTTTGTCAGGATGTTAGAATTATGAATACAAAGGGTTTCTGTTTAAATTTCCTTTATTGTCCTCTGAGAAACAACAGCCACAACAAAAGTGAAATAAACTTACCCAGATGGCTGACCATGGCTTTCTGACCCCATGTGTCCTCTGCGGGGTTCAGGTCGTGGTGCTCCCGGGAAGGAAGGAGCTGCACACCCACATAAGTTGACCCACTGATCACCTGTCTCTGAAGTGAAGCTCCAGCTGTTGGTTATGCATCATCATCGGAACAGTTTCCCAGTAAAAGGCATGAATTTGCAGTCACCTTCTCTCTCTTGCCAGGGTTTCTTCATAATCAGTTTCATGAAACTAGAAGCCAGTAGTTCTAGTTTAGATGCAACTTTGTAGACACCAAAGGAAATTTAAAAAAATATGGAACTGCTTATCTAGGAAGTTCCATATTTGGGTCTTTAATAGGGTTCTGGAGAGACTTACCTCCCCACCACTACTAAAAAAAATTCAGATTCTGCTTTGAGATTACTATGCTTTGTATGATTGTCCAGCATGGCAAGAGCTAGAACTAACCTTAGAGTAAGTGTAAATTTCTTTATGAAGATTCCTACCATGGGCTTACTCCTTGAGATGGATAATTTATGAGTGTGATACGCATGCTCCTTGCCAGCTAGGAAGGCTGGTGGCTATCATTGCGTTAGAAAGGGTGAAAAAAGAAAACAGAGGAGGGGGTTTTCAGATCGAGGGCCGGGGCATGTAGATGAACAATGCCAAATATCCCTCAGCCTAGTAGAACTGGAGAAGGTCATGTTAGAAGGAAAGAGGGGAGCTCATCAGGAGTTACCCACCAACTAGGCCTGAGGACACCGGTGGGGCCAGTCATCATGCCACAGGGCTCACCCCCTGGCAGGAGTCTTGATGCAGACAGAAAATCTGGCTTCTCCAGGGACCAAGAGACAGGCAATAAAGGGCTCTCACTGCCTTACTAAGAACTTCCACAAAGTAACCAAGCAAACACAAATATTATCTAGATCAGTGGTCGGCAAACCACGGTTCACAAGCCACATGCGGTTTGCTGCTCTGTTGACTAATGAGTTTGCCAACCACTGAGGTAGATAGTTAATCTTAGAAAAACCAACCTGAAAGAGGATGAAGACGAGGAAATCCTGGACGATCGTTTGAGACTGCCGAATTAAACAATTCATGTTTGTGTGCCTATGGTCTGTACAGAGTACACACACCAAATTTCTTCTACTCTAAAGTGAAACTGACTTGTGGTCTTCACATACTGGGCAAGTATCATAAACTGAAAGAGTCTTTGTGGGGAAATAGTAGAACCAGAGAAAGACAACACCGTAAAATGTTTGGAGAACATTTTATTCTACAATTAACATTTGGTAGCAGCAAGTAAACAATGCAATTCCGATCTATTTAAAACTCATGTAATGGGAAATATGTATTTGGAAAATGGTAACACATAGTAGGAGACTTAGAGAACAGTTGATAAAAATGTTTTAAAAAATCAAAACCATCATTCTATCATCATCAATAACCACAAAAACAGCTGTAACATTCATAGGGTACATTCATCCACTTTATATTCACAAAGAAGATTGTCATTTCATCGAATATATATCAAAATCATCACATTCTGGAAGGCAAGATAAATCTTCAGGTTTGACTCTACAAATTTAAACATTTATATAGATATTTCACTTAAAACAACCAAAACATTAAGAATAGCAGCAGCGTGGGTCTTTAATTATAATACTAGGGGCCCAGTGCATGAAATTCGTGCACTGGGGGTGGGTGTTTCCCTCAACCCAACCTGCCCCCTCTCACATACTGGAAGCCCTCAGGAGATGTCCAACTGATGTCTCACCCCCAGCATGTCCAAGGCCCTGGTCAGCTCAGCCTAGGCTGCCTTCCACCACCCGGCCCTGGGGGCTGGGCGCTCACCGCCACCGCCTTTTCATCTCCATTTGGCCCTGCTCCTGCCCCTGATTGGCTGGTAGCATAGCCAATCAGGAGCAAAGGTTCAGTAAATTTGCACGTTTCTCTTTTATTATATAGGAGGATTACAGTAGTTCGTTCTGTATGATATATATATTTTTGGTAGAACTTTCATTAATATTATTTGATACACTTTACAAACCCCAAGGTCCTGGTCTCATCACCAAATAACTTAGAGTGTAGATCCAATAAATACTATGCAAAGGATAATGATAAAACACAGACTGCAGGACCCCTCCAGACCAGAGGGGATCATGCAGAAAGGCTGTAGGAAGGGTCAGGCTGGGAGGCGTGGGGGGATTCTGCAGGGTCCCTGAGTCCAGGGCACATTCTGACCAGCTCCCTGAAGGTTAGATAGTGAATCCTGAGAAATGTGTCTGTAAAACAAATGAAGGCACTGCCACCTTTTCATGTTCCGTGTTTCATTGGAACATGGAATTAGATTGATGAATAACTTGCAAATTTCCGGAGGAACAAAAAATAGAATCATTCCTCCTGAGAGGCAAGACACTGGATCAGGAGGTCAACATTTGCTTTTCAGTATTTGCATTTATTCTGATGACCAAAGACATAAAAACTAAGATTGCATCAGGATCTTGTGTAATATCAGGATCTTGTGGATAATAGGAAAAGTACTTCAACCCATTCTCCCAGTCTAAGCCACGGGACCAATTTGCTAATCATATTGGCTTACAAAGAAGCCTCACATGTTTCTGCATACCTGTATTTAGTTCCAGACATTGCTCCTCAACTGTGGCTCCTTTTTATATTTCAAAAGCTGTGTGGGTTTTTTTCCCCCCAAAAAGGTAAATGATTAAGTCTAACAATGGTATAGATTTATGTTAGCCTTATTGTACAACTGTTGTTCTATGACACTTAAATAATTTGTCCCTATATTCAAAACACTTCATAGCAGTATTATTTACAATAGCCAAGATCTGGAAGCAGCCCAAGTGCCCATCAGTAGATGAGTGGATAATGAAGCTGTGGTACATTTATACAATAAAATACTATGCAGCTATAAGAAAGGAACTCCTACCTTTTGTGACAGCATGGATGGACCTGGAGAGCATTATGCTAAGTGAAATAAGCCAGACAAAGACAAACACCATATGATCTCACTTATATGTGGAATCTAATAAATAAAATAAACTGATGAAAAAAGTAGAACCAGAGGCATGGATACATGAGACAGACTGACAAGAGTTCAGAGTGGAGGGGAATGAGGGAGCTGGATGAAGGAAGGTGGAGAGATGAGCCAAAGAACATTTATGGATAGCCCATGGACACAGACAGCAGTGTGGTGACGGGGCTGGGGGAGGTAGGCAAAGCCATGATAGGCAATCCAGTGCTCACTTCAAAGACCAAAGTGACAGCTTGTCAGAGTCACACACACTAACGACCTGATAAGGATGCTCTGCAGAACCCAGCTCTGCCCAACAGTTACTTATCTTTAAGAACAAGGTCTTGGTGATTGTTTTCTGAAGAATAAAGTCATTTGAAGCAGGTAGGGGAAAGAAAGGAAGAAAAATGAATTCAAGGGAGACAATGGTGCCACTTGGCAGTTAGTATCATCAACTTTAAAACAAACAAAGTTCATTTCACAAACATTTTAAAAAGTACTTAAATACTTCAATCTTCCAAATAGTCTCACTCTGGCATTGATTACTACAACTTCATATAGTCCCTGAGGCTGACACTGAAACATAAGATCACCAAGAAATGTTTACAAGTCCCTTGATTTCCCGAGACATAAAAACCATGTTCCCCTCCCATTTCACCTCCAGCACCACAGTTACATTAAAATAGGTTTATATTTGACTCATTTTGTAAAATCTAAGGTGTAGGTTTTACAAAATATCTTTAATCAATATCCTTGCTATGTCCTTAGGAAAATTAGCTTGTTCTCTCTGGATCTAAGCTAAGAAGACTGCAATGAACTTCCATAATTTTAAGTTTTGGTTCCACTTGGACAGTTGCTGGAGAAAAAAGAAATTTATTTTAATGACCATAATAATTAATTTTAAAAGCTGTCATATTTCATATAGCCTTTTCAAGAAAATTCAGTGATTCTCAGTTTGATAGTTCCATAAAACAAAAGTATACTATCATTATAAAGAAACTTACATGTAATGGTAACCTATGAACTGGAAGACTTATGTTCAATGTTCTGGAATATAACATTTTGAGTATTTATCAGTTCTCATTTTTAATCAGAAAATGTGCTTTGAGGAAACGGTTGAATTAAAAAGGAGGCCATCATGACACCATTGTGTAACATGATGAAAAGTCATATAAGTCCCTTTGTTCCTCTTCAGATACCACATGTCTCAACCTCCCTACTTAACCCAAACAACTCCCCAACATTCAGACACTATAAATGCCACACCCACAGGGTCTCTCGACCCTGAATTGAATGAGTGAGGCACCACAAGGTAAATTATGCTTTGGCAAGCAGAAAATTGGACAATTTTTTTAGCTTTTCTGAGGTAGTGAAGTCTCGCCTTCTAATATTCTAATGGTTAGAAAAAGTTGAATGAGTTGAATTAAGAGACAAGTGGAATATTGGTCACTGTACTTAAATGCTATTCTGAAATGGGAGGTTTAGATGGGTGATCACCACACTCTAAAATTATTCAGCAGGACCCAGGTTATTATGTGGAGAACTTAAGGTATTAAGGTTGCTGTATGAGTAGGGAAAGGCATATTTCCTTGAGAGCATTGTATAAGTCATTAAAACATGGACTTAATTGCTACACATTTCTAAAAAATTGTCGGGCATACAGTAGGATATCCATAAGTACCTGATGGCTATTAAGAACTTTATCTCAGTGAAATTACGGCAGAAACAAACAGGCCCAGCTGGTATGGCTCAGTGGTTGAGAGTTGACCTATGAACCAGGATGTTGTGATTCAATTCCTGGTCAGGGCACATGCCCAAGTTGCAGGCTCAATCCCCTGAAGGGGGGCATGCAGGAGGCAGCCAATCAATGATTCTCTCTCATCATTGATGTTTCTCTTTCTCCCTTTCCCTTCCTCTCTAAAATCAATTTAAAAAAAAACTTTTTTTTTTAAAGAAACCAACAAAAGTACTCAACCAACTGCAGGCTAATTGTCACCAAAAGCTAAGTCACTTTCTCTTGTGCATGGAATTTTAGATCCCTTTCAAACAATTAGGAAGTTAAGCTCATGTAGTACTGAATTTGGGATAGTATACAACTCACTATTAACTCAATTTATTAGATGTCTTGTTTCCATCATGATTTTATCATGATGAGATGGTGGGGTTTTTATCCATAAATAACTTTTCTGAAGACAAATTGATCCACTCTCTCTGTTGTTCTTCAAGCTTTTCTGCCAAGCATTTAATCAAGACAGGGTCCACCTTAGAATCAAATTTATTAGCAAACCAATGCCCATCTTTGATAAGCCACCTCAGTTCTGCTGCTCCATAGATACACACACTTCGGCGGTGAGAGCCAGTACAACCGGGATAGAAATGGCCTTCGTGATAATTCCATTTGACAAGGCGGGTCTTACTCTGTAGATCAGACACATCCTTGGCTGACCGAGAAATCTCCCCAGGGATTCCTGGCACCCGAATTAAGGTAGCCCAAAAATGCTCATCAGGTGAGTAGGTGTCTTCAGACCAGGCAAAAAAGTCTTTAACGAGGGAGTTGTTGAAAACATATTTAACAAATGCTCGGCTTAAAACAAAATAAGCACTGCCAACAAATATCTCAATGTTATGAGGGGGTGCTTTTTTGGAGATGTTTGTCCTTACTGGTAGCTTCACATATTCATAAGGCACCTGTCTGAGTTCATGGTGATAAATGAATCTTTCCGTTTTACTGTTAGGAGGTTTCACTGTCTCTAACATATTTGCTCCATTGAGTTTCTTCAACTCTGACACTAATTCAAAGTTGGACTTCAAAGGAAAGTCTTGCCCACACAGGTTGATAACATATTTCCATTGAACTGAAGACTTGAGAAGATCTGACAAGCAATTTAAATCAGCTTGGAGTCTGGAAATGTGGGCATAATGCACAGTCTCTAATTTGGAAGCAATGAAAATATTGGAGAAGCACTTAGCTAAATTGTTCATGGCGACTTTGAAGGTGTCAGGTGACTTACGGTCATAATGGATGCAGTAAATATTGTGCTGGTTGTATATAGCATGGATTAGCCTTTCAACCATGATTGCATCTTTGTGAACCACCAAAGAATAGGCTATTGGGAAGCTTTTCTCTTCCCTTGAAACGAGCTTTTGATGGTACCTCCTTAGGAGCTGATAAACATCACAATTGCTGGTCATTGCCACAACATCATCATCATCCAAGTCAATGATGTCTCTTCTTCTAATTTCCAGAGTCTTGCCAATTTCCAAAGGCTCCTGTTCATAGACACCAGAACAGTTAACTTTATACCGGACTTCGTTGTTCACATGGGTGTATCTGTTCCTTACGAAAGGGGAGGTGCTGAGGAAGTGCTCTACCAGGTAAATGCCTCTCTGAGGGAAGAGGAGTCTTCCCACATTGAGAAGCTTCAACAAGGAGAACAGCCACAGTATTAAGAACAGGATGAAAACTTTCTGCTGTAGGGGATATTTAATACAACATCTGAATATCTTCATTCTGTAAGAGGCAAAAGGAATAATTCAGTAGAAACATTAAGATAAAATTACTTCAACAGACAAAGACAATAGGGTGGTGAAGGCCTGGAGTGGAGGGCACGCGGTGGGCTGGAAGAGGTGAAGGGGGTCGGTGGGAAGGGGACATATGTAATACTTTCAACAATAAAGATTAAAACAAGTTTCTTGCCTTGAGAGAATCTAAAAATAAGGAAATGGAATTATGTAGAATGGTGGTATTTTGTGCTGTTCTGTGCTAACTATATCTAATTTTGAGAGATGTTGCTTACCAAGTAGAATGGAAAATAATGTAAATTACTAAAATATAGCACAGCCGGGTGTGACTTAGTTGGTTGAGCGTTGACCCAGGAACCAGAAGGTCACCAGTCCAATTCCCAGAAAGGGCATATGCCTGGGTTTCAGGCTCGATCCCCAGTGTGGGTGTGTAGGAGGCAGCCAATCAATGATTTTCTCTCATCATTGATGTTTCTATCTCTCCCTCTCCCTTCCTCTCTGGAATCAATAAAAATATTTGTTAAAAAATATATAGATATTTAGTGCTGTCATTTAAATTGTCTGCATTTCTGCTTAGCATATTTGGGGAGACAGTACTCTGGGCAGAGGTCTAGAGAAATGGATATCATTAAGAAATCTTTGGAGTGGCAAATGGCCCACCTGAAGCTAAAAGGAATATCTTTCTTGATTTTACTTTCAGATCCTGATTGGATGGACATCTGAAGTCAGATGGGAAAAATCCTGTGAATCCCACTGTTATAGACTGAATGCGTCTCCTCCAAAATTCTTATGTTGAAACCGAATCCATAACTGTGACAGTATTTGGGGGTTGGGGCTTTTGGGACAGGAATGTCTAAGGCACTCCTCATTAGTGCCCTTATGAGGAAAGACCCCAGTGAAGACATAACAAGAAGTCAGCAGTGTGCACCTGAGAGAGGGCCTTCTGAGAACCCATTATGTTGATCTTGCACTTCCAGCTTCCAGAACTGTAAGAAAGCAATTTCTATTGTTTATCAGCCACCCTATCCATGGTATTTGTTACAGAAGCCTGCATGGACTAAGACTACCTTTAAAAAATAAGAGCAGTAGGCAGTCACCCAAAGGAGCTATGGTAGTATTAGGACTGTAATATGTTGTACAAATTATACAAATTTGGTAATCCTGCACATTTCTTTATTTTTCATTTTGTTAGCCTCCATTGCCTCAAAGTGTTTAACAATTTAGCCCTCCTTTATGGTGAAAAGAACATGACTCTTATTGAGGTTGGGGGATAAAAACTACTCGTGGGGGGAAGTTAGACAATATCTCTCAGTTTTACAGATATGCTATTTGGGAAGCAGCAGGATCCAGAGGGTACTACCTAAGGTTTGAGGAGCCCAATGTAATTTCCTAATACATCTCAATACATCTTAAATGAGAATGTAAACTTCTACCAATTTCCTTAGAGAGACTTAGCAAGACATTTTTTAACCTGGTTTATTTTTGAAGATTGTATAGCTGAATTGGAAAAAGTTTTGCTGGGAATAACATTTACTCATTTACATTCACTTGACTCACTCTCAAAGAACACCTACGGACGGTGAGCTGCCTGGCAGAACCCGTGTCCTCTCCGCCACATCGCAGTGTCTCTCTGTGGGCTTCCGGGGGTCCTGTTCTCTACTCACTGCTCTTTTCACGCACAGTCCTCCTGGGTCTTTTGATTTCAACTTCCATGAACACAATGTCAACACTTTATCCCTAACCCCCTCCTCTTGCCCAAGCCTGTGAAGTGAACAGCCAATTGTTTGATGGACATTAAGATGTCTAAGGCACTCAACCTCAGTGAGTCCACAGCTGAACCTGACATTTCATCTCTTCTGTGTTTTCTGTCTCAATTTATAGTGAGACCATCCACTCAATGAGCCACGCTGGAAACTTAAGAGCCATCTGACTCTTCCATTTTCCCATACACACATTAACAAATCACCTCATTAACACGCCTCAAACCCAGGCTTTCTTCTCCATTCTGTTACCAGGTCCAGACCACACCTTTGCTGACTCAAAACCCAGATCAAAGGAACCCCACTCAGGCACATGGCTCAGAGTCCTCTGCCAGGTCTCGGCTTTCTGCTCCCCCACAGTGAACTGAGTAGGGTGCCATCCACTCAGTCTCAAGGCCACAGTTCCTGTCATTGTTGGAAAGTGTGAGAAAACCGACTCACAGTGAACAAGGTGACAGACACAAACTACAGCCCTAGACGCCCGACCACATGTTCGGAATTCCGAGTTGTGTCTACAGCCATACGACCCTGAACACACTCGATCTCATCAGAATTGGGTGTTGTGATAAACTTAGTGATTCATCAATCCCAGAACAATCAATCTGACTCATCACTGTCCTAATTCATGGTAATTAGGCATAAATAAAAAGCAGCTTACATAAATGGCTAAAAGTAGAATGAATCTTACCCAAAAGAATTTTTTGCTTTTTCTTTTCTTACTTTATTGGTCCATGAAATCTCAAATTAGCACTAGTTAGTAGTTCCCACTGATAACCACAGTATTAAAATGAAAAGCCCTCACATTGCTAAGGAGGTTTATAAAGGCCACCAGAGCTGCCATGTCATTTATGACGTACCGTTTAATTATCAGCTTCACACTTAAGTAAAAAGGCAAAGGCCAGCTCCCGATCCGCCACCCTTTCCTGGGGCCTACTCTGCACCATGCTTCCCCTGAGCCTTCCTGAGAACGGAATGCCTGGTACACACACTTCTGACTTCAACCTGCTGCCTGGAGAGGCTGAGTGGGGTGAGGAGGCCTGGCTGCCTGCCCAGAGAGAGAAGGTCACAGGGCACCCGGAAGGGAGAGGTGGCAAGCACACTCTGGGTCCCATGTCTGAGCTTCAGCAGGAGGGACCAGAGTCCATTTTAAAGGAAGAAGGAGCGGCAGTTGGACAGCCTAGGCACCTGGCTTTTGATCTTTCCAACCAGGTGTCTTTAAGGGGAATGCCTTGTTTGTAGGCCAGTCTTTGACATCAGGGGACAGAATCAGCCCTAAAATAATACCACCCTGTCCCCAGTCAAAGCAAAACTCCTTCTCAGAAATTCCTTGACTGAAAGCATTCCTATCCCCAAGTTAGAAGATGTATTGGGCCCTGGCCAGTTTGGCTCAGTGGATAGAGCATTGGCCTGCAGACTGAAAGGTCCCAGGTTTGATTCCAGTCAAGGGCATGTACCTTGGTTACGGGCACATCCCCAGTAGGAGGCGTGCAAGAGGCAGCTGAATTGGTCTCTCTCTCATCGATGTTTCTAACTCTCTATCCCTCTCCCCTCTCTGTAAAACATCAATGTGTGTGTGTGTGTGTGTGTGTGTGTGTGTGTGTGTGTGTATATATATATATATATATATATGATATGATGGTACAAGATGAGCTTTTGTCAAATGCTGAAAGGAGCTGTTGCCCTCTTCCCAGTGGTGAGAAGTCAGCAGCTTATCTCGCGCTCTCAAGCCTGCAGGAAGTTCCAAACCAAAGTGCCCAACGAAGGCTTCACTTTTGGACACCCATAGCCCCTCTCAGTTGGGTCTGAGATTTGCTTAGCAACAGAGTTAGGGGCCTGAAGCTGGAGGTAAGCTGGGGGCAGGTGCCAGCCCATTGTGGCACTGCCTCCCTTCCTGACACCTGCAGCCCAGGCCTATGAAACCCCCCAGGCACCAGTTCTGGAAAGAGAAGAGGGAGCACCTAGGCCTGCCCCAGGTTTGACTCAAGTTGGCTGCTTGCAGGCTGGCAGCTATGCTGGCCCCCTGGTTCCAAAGAGACCAGGGCAGCAAAGCCACCTTCTGCAAACACTGAAAAGCTCATGAGCAGGAAGCAGGCAGGCGTTCCGCTGTCCAGAAGTCATCTTATAGTTACACTAAAGGTTTGGTGCACAAAATGTGTGCACTTGAGGGGGTTGGGAGAGGTCCCTCAGCCCAGCCTGCACCTTCTTGCAGTCTAGGACCCCTTGGAGGATGTCTGCCTGCTGGCTTAGGCCTGACCACCTCCACTCCCCAGCCAGGGATTGGGCCTAAGCTGGCAGGAAATCCCTCTCACAATCCAGGATCCCTTGCTTCTTATCACCTGCCTCTCGCTTCTTACCACCTTATGGCTCAGATGGCTGCTCCTTAGCACTGCTGTGGAGGTGGGAGAGGCTCCCATCACCGCTGCTGCGTTCACCATCAATGAGCCTGGTTTCTGGCTGAGCAGCACCCCCCCCCCCCCACTGTGAGAGTGCACTGACAACCAGGGGGCAGCTCCTGCATTGAGCATCTTCCCCCTGGTGGTCAGTGCTTATCATAGTGACTGGTCATTCTGTTCACTCATTCTGCGTAGCAGTCACTTAGGCTTTTATTATATAAACTAGTGGCCTGGTGCACAAAATTTGTGCATAGGTGGGAGGGAGTGTCCCTCAGCCCAGCCTGCACCCTCTCCAGTCTGGAACCCCTCAAAGGAGGTCCTACTGCTGGTTTACAGGGATTGGGCCTAAACTGGCAGTTGGACAGCCCTCTCGCAATCTGGGACTACTGGCTCCTAATCACTCACCTGCCTGCCTGCCTGCCTGATTGCCTGCTCACCCCCAACTGGCCCTCTGTTAGTCTGCTCACCCCCAACTGCACCCGGTTTGCCTGCTCACTCCAAGCTGCCCCCACCACTGTCCTGATCTCCTCCAACTGAATCCCACTGACAGCCTGCTTGCCCCCAACTGCCCCCCTGCTGGTCTGCTTATCCCCAACGGCCGCACCAACTAGATCACCCACAACTGCCCTCCCCTTTTGGCCTCTAACCACCTCTACCGCAGCCCCGCCACCATGGCTTTGTTCATAAGAACATTCAGAAGGTCCCCTGGAATGTCTCCCAGTCTAATTAGCATATTAACCTTTTATTAGTATAGATAGAGGCCTGGTGCATGGGTGGGGGCCAGCTGGTTGAAGGGTGTTCTGGATCAGGGTGCGGGTCCCGCTGGGGTGTCTGGCCAGCCTGGGTGAGGGGCTGATGGCCGTTTTCAGGCTGGCCAAGCCCTCTTCGACCCAAGTTCCCAGCCCCTCCTTTTTTCTTTTTTTTTTCAGTGCCTCTTTGAGGGGAGGCCAGGGCCAGCTGAAGCAGGTATCTGGGATTTATTTATCTTCTATAATTGAAACTTTGTAGCCTTGAGTGGAGGCCAGGGCTGGCCAGCGTGGGCTGGGAAAGCTTGGCTTCCTCCATCGCTGGGGGCAACTCAAGCCTCCTGCTTGCTCCAGCTCTGTGACTGCCACCATCTTGGTTGGGTTAATTTGCATACTTGCTCCTGATTGGCTGGTGGGTGTAGCAGAGTAATGGTTAATTAGCATGTTTCTCTTTTATTAGTGTAGATTACAATTAATCTCCCACCCATGGGAGAAGGGTATTTCCCCTCCCACTCACCCAAGCAGAGAAGGAGCCTGACCTGGCGTGGAGCCTATCTCCACATGGGTTCAGTTCCTGGTGTTGACAGTGGAACTGAGAAGGAAATGATGGTGAGCAGAGTGCAGCTGAAATAGGGTCTATTTGGATAATTCAATAAAAACCCAACAGGATGTTGAATGAAGCTTTCCCCTCAAATCATCATTTCCCCAGTCCTTCCAGGTGCTGTTTACAGCCTTAAGGGAAATAGCAGGCACAAAGGTACACCCAGCTAAGTAGTTATAATTGCACTCAGGGCTAAATGGCCACAGCCATTAGCAGCTCCTCAATGCACTCTCCTTAAGTCAGCGATTGCAAAATCCAGACATGTCATGGAAATGCATGCTTCCTGTCCCAGGGAAGGAAGGGTATGGGAGTCATGGATGGGAGGAGGGAGACTGGAAGAAAGGTACTGAATAAGGTTTAACCTGGGCACCAAGAATGAGGGACCCACAGGCCATATTTGTAGATTAGGTGGCCTCAGCCCCCTCCAGGCCCCTCCCTTTCCTGCTGCCTTCCTGCACACCTGCAATTCTTTCCAGAAACTCCTACAGGTTGGAAGGGGGCACTTGGGAGAGAGGAAAGAAAGTGCCTATGTGGGCTGCAGGATGCCACAGACCTGGGCTTGATTCCTGGAGAAACACTTGGTTGCTGCAAGACTGATCAACCAACCTTGGAAGCCAGGTTTTCCGACCTCAGAGTGGGGATTAGCACCCTCCCCCCAGCTGCTGTGAGGGTTCAGGAGACCCTGTGACAAGGGTTGAAAGGGCAGAGCGGGACTTCAAAGACAACTGCCATTTTGGACTGTGACTTGGCAGCCACCATGTAGGCCTCCTGACATGTAAACTTACCTGGGGGCTGCCATCTTGAAATCACAAAGACCAATCCCTCCCTTTGAATTAGCCAATCGCAAAAGACTGTGCGCTTGAGCTCCAATCAAGAGCAAAGGCCAGGACAGGTCACGTGCGTTAGGGATTATTTGCGTCACTAGCCCCAGCCATCACCCAATCAATCAGAACAGGCCAACTCAGTGGTTCAGGTCTGGCCCCACCTCCCTATAAAAATCGCATGTTTTGGATTTTTCCCCCCTCTTTTGCATCCTGCCGCTGTGGCGGTGGAGGCAGAGGACCAAGCTTGAGCTTGTAATAAAGGCTCTATGCTATTGACTCGGCTCCCTGGTGGTCTTTGGGGATCATGAAATCTGGGCATAACAGAGTCACCCCACATGCACACGTGATCAGGCCTCTTTTTTCCCATGCCCAGCTTGCCAGACTCTCAATCTGGGAGGGTGTGCTGACTTTGTGGATTTTTTTTTAATGAAAAGAATTCACTAGATAATTTTATGTGGATGACATTGAGGAGATAACTGACTTTTACTTTTCGGATCAAAGTGAGAGGCGGTAATGTTTTAGGAAAGAAGAAAGCTGTGGAGAGCTAAGAGCTCGCTTGGGGCTGGGTGGGAGAAGAGGAATCCACATGGGATCCTGAAGCCACTGGTTCAGCTCAGGAGAGGCCCCTGCACCCCTCAGGAATGGCCCATTGAGCACCGGGATGCTGGACAAGCCTCGACCTCTACATCTTCATTGGTCGTAGGACAAAATAACAGCAGGAACGCCTGAGGAAGTTTGGGCTGAATGAGAGGATGCATGCGCAGCGCTTCAGCACAGTCCAGATCATGACCGCCTGGTAAACGCCAGCCGTGGTTCCGTCCCCTCCTCCCCCATCACCTCCACCCTCATGCCCAGACACTACTGTTCCTCAGTGGTAAGCACTCTTTTTTTTTTTTTTTTTTTTTTTTTTTTTAGATTTTCGCCAGACTTTTGGCATCTTGTCCTGCTTTTCAACCTACTTTCTAATCCCGTGGCTTTGTTGAAATCAAAGAGCTACGGTCAGTAGAAGGACCTTAGCTCATGCAGCTGGATGTGGGGCTTTTCTTTTTGTTTGTTTGTTTAGTGAGCTCATCTTTATATTAGTGTTCTTCAGTGATTATTCTTCTTTGTCAGACTCCAGCAAGAAACAAAATCTTAACACTTCTAAATCAGTAAAGTCTTCAAATCCTGTTTTCACACTGACATAGTGATGCAAAGTTGAAGAAGCTGAAGGTGGCCCACTACAGTCTCCACCCAGAGAGAGTTCCTCCAGAAAGTTCCTGTCTCATGTCCTGACTATTTTGGAATGAATAATGCCTGAATGCCTCCATGTAATGCTCTTTATTAATTTAATAATACCGTTATTATTAATGTAGACTCATTCATTAGAGTTGCTACTCACGACACTGTTGTTAAGGGCTCTGCAGGTAAGAATTCAACCCTCTCAACAGATCAGTGAGGTAGCACCACCTTTCCTTTCCCAACAAGACAGTGAACTGAGGCACAAGGAGATTGAGAAGCTGCCCAAGGCCACAGGGCTGGAAAGTACTTTAGCTAGAACTTGAACCCAGAGTCTTGTTCCAGAGATGCCTCTTAACCGTTTAGCTAATACTGTCTCTTGGCATCTAAAGAAAAACTGTATTTTCCACAACAGTTTTGGTCCCTGACTAAACTCTTTCATTACTATGTCTTACCTAACTGTCCTAAAGCTGGGACAGAAATGAAGAGCAAACCGCGTTGGAAGTCCTGAGCCTTCCGCCCGTTTAGGGATTGTTTATTTACATGGGGAGCTAGGCTGGGCCAGTCCCGGTGGGAAGGGAGAGATGAGTCGATCTCCCAGCCCATGGAAGCCTCTAAAAGCAAAGAAAGCCAGCTCATCCTAAGAAATTCCTGTCTCATGTCCTGTCTCTGTTTCCTTACTGATTCACCTGTTTTTGCAGGGGCAGTGACACCACTGGGGCTCTGAGAATCACTAATCATGTCAGAAAACTTTCTGGAGGAACTCTCTCTGGGTGGAGACTGTAGTGGGCCACCTTCAGCTTCTTCAACTTTGCATCACTATGTCAGTGTGAAAACAGGATTTGAAGACTTTACTGATTTAGAAGTGTTAAGATTTTGTTTCTTGCTGAAGTCTGACAAAGAAGAATAATCACTTAAGAACACTAATATAAAGATGAGCTCACTAAACAAACAAACAAAAAGAAAAGCCCCTCATCCAGCTGCATGAGCTAAGGTCCTTCTACTGACCGTAGCTCTTTGATTTCAACAAAGCCACGGGTTCTCTTTGATGACATGCACATCACTGAACCCAGAGAAAGTTTTGGAGCACAACCACTAGCTCGAGGATGACCCAGCCCAGATGAATTTCCTGCCCCTGCCCCCACCCCCCCACCCCAGAGCAGCACCTGAAGAGCCTGCAAAGGAGCAGGAAGGCAGGTCTCTTGTCCAGGTGGCCTTCCGTTCCCATTGTTCTAGAGGAAAGATTGCAACAGCAAATAATTATCCAACTGAGAGCAGGAAACAATAAGGAGGCAAAATACAAGACAAGTTGAGAATGAACAGTCCTAAACAAGAAGAGGGGATAGTGTCAGAAAGGAAAGGAAAAGGTTTTCCCTTCTCTGTTTATGAAAGTCAACATCTTCATTAAATAAATAAAAATCAGAAAGTCAGAGAAGTCTCAGAGAAAAATACAGCTCCTTAGTAATCCACCTCCCCTGCGTAAGGACACTCTGCAGGTGGTGTGTCCTTCCAGACTGTTTTCAATACTCCTTGTTGGGTGTTTTGTTGTTGTTTTGTTTTGTTTTGGTTTTTTTACCTTGCTTTTTAATAAGAAGTCTCACTATATAGCGCCGTCTTATGTTTCTTTCATTTCACAGTATACTGTGAACAAGTCCTAACCTAAACTGGGAATTTAAATTGTTAGAGGGTGATTTCGAACAGCGGTCAACATACTTCTCTATTGGAAGAAAACATTTAAAGAATAGCATTTACTTTTCTGAGCCTTCTCCACCACAGCTTAACTAATTAAATCACACTTCCTGATAAGACTGGGAACAAAATTTTGAAACTGACAAGGACTTTAATGGTGATTGAGTCCAAATTCCTCCTTCTCTAAATGAGGAAATGACACCATTCCATTCTTGGCATGCTGGGAACATGTTTTCCCCACTGCATACATGTTTGTACATCCACCTGAGCCCCTCAAGGGACTGGACAGAGCAGGGACCTCTAGGCCTCATATCCTGGCCCCTCTGGGTAGCGTTCTACCCAGCCCAGCTCCACGGCCCCCTCCACTTAGAGGGTTCTGGCCAAAGTCAGCACAAGTCTCCATGCTGCCTGAGTCACTGGGCACTTACCTGCCCCACCTAACGGTCTAGATCACTAGAACTATTTACATTTTCTTGTTTACTAGAGGCCCAAAGCACGAAATTTGGGCGCGGTCAGCCCTCGCAGCCGCGGCGGCTTGCCTCAGCCTTCACAGCCCCAGCTTTGTCCAGAAGGTCATCCAGAAGGTTGTCCAGTAGGATGTCCAGAAGATCGTTTGTCCTTCTGATCTAATTAGCACATTATGCTTTTATTATTATAGATTCCACTCAATTCCTATGAGGTAGGTACTATCATTATTCTCATTTTTCAGATCAGGAAATTGAGTCACAGAGGATATATGTGGAGGAGGCAGTATTCTTTAGAGCCTACACTTAAAAATATATATATTTTATATATATATAGATTTCAGAGAGGAAAGAAGAAGGAGAGAGAGATAGAAACATGAATGATGAGAGAGAATCATTGATTGGCTGCCTCCTGCATGCCCCACACTGGGATCAAGCCCCCAACCTAGACATGTGCCCTGACCAGGAATTGAACCATGACCTTATGATCCAACCACTGAGCCACACCTGCTGGGCACAGAGCCTCTACTTTTAACCACAATGTGAGGCTGCCTCTCCAAGCTTCAGAAAGTATTTTGAATCCACCCACCCCTTTCCACTCCATCAGAACCTCCCTAATCCACTACTGCCCACCTATGAAATAACCTCCTCACCAGCTTCCTTTGCCTCCCTCTAATCTATTCTCTGTACAGCAGCCAGAAAGATCTTTTAAACACATAAGTCAGATCACTCCCCCTCCCTAGTCTCACTCCCAACACTTAAAATCCTCCACTGGGGTTTCATTGCACTTAGAATAAAATCAGAAACTGTTCTCATGGCCACAAGGCTCAGTGGTTCCTGCCCCTGCCCTCCTCTCCAACTTCATCTTATTCTGCTCATTATACTCTCAGCAACAGCAGCCTCAACAATTTCCTAGGACACCAGCTTCTTCCCCACCTCAGGACCTTCATACTGCGGTCCCCATGTTCAGACCACTTTCCCTCGAGCCCTGGCCTGACTGGCCCCTCACATCCCTCAATGTAGGAGGAATGTGCTTGCTTTCCTGGGCTCCTCTCTGATCAGCCTTCTCGACTCTCTCAAGTCCTTGTTTTCTTCTCAGCACTTATCACAGTGGCAGTTACTTTGTTAACCTGTTTATTTCTGTCTCCTGGACAGGCTTTTGTCTATTTTCTCAACATATAGGTTTTAGTTTAGGTTAATATAATGAAGAATTTAAAAGACTGTTTAGTTAAAAAGCTGAACATCCTGCCCTGGCTGGTGGCTCAGTGGTTAGAGTGTTGGCCTACACACTGAAAGGTCACCTGCTTGATTCCAGGTCAAGGGCACAGGCCTGGGTTGCAGGTTCAATCCCCCCCAGCCCAATCCAGCATGTGTGAGAGGCAACCAATTAATGTGTCTCTCTCACATTAACGTTTCTCTCTCTTTCTCTCCTCCTCCCTCCCTCTCTTCCACACTCTCTAAAAATCAATGGCAAAATATCTTCCGGTGAGGATTAACAAAACAATAACAAAAATCTAAGCAAACTTATGCCAACTGTACAGAACAGTGAAAGCAGACACTTCAGGTTTTCATACAAATTATAATGTTACAGTCATTAGAACAGTGTGGTGCTGGGCTAGAATAGAAAGATCAATGAGCTGAAATTCAGAAACAGGCCTGGGAGGTAACGCTTTTGTCTATGGCTGTGGAAGAGACGGCCAGTTACCTTCCTTTCTTCTGTAATAGAAGAACCCCTATATTTGTTGTAGCAGATTCGTGCCCCTCTGAAAGTCCCCCAGCCTCTGTTACAGAGGACCAGTCAGTGAAACATGACAGTCTCTGGGAAAGTTCTTTAAAAACCCTAATCTGGGGGGACGTGTGCCATGTTGTTATCTATTCCCCCTTGTCCATTTTTCTGCCTGAACTCCAACATGGAGGCTAGCATTGCAGCTCCCATCTCGGTACCATGAAGCACCAGGTCGAGCGAATATCAGAGACGTCAGCCCCCAAACCTCAAATCACTGAGCTAGCAGCAGCCAGGGCCCACTCTGCATTTTCGTCATATGAGAAGAACAACACCCTTCTATGTTTAAGATGACCATATGGAAAGAGTAATGCTTCTCTCTCTCTCTCTCTCTCTCTCTCTCTCTCTCTCTCTCTCTCTCACACACACACACACACACACACACACACACACACACGCGTGCGCGCACTTAAATTTAAACCAGGCTGACATGTCCACTTATACAACAGTACAATCCCATATATAGCCAAGTGCAAAATTATGTGTCTCAGATGATGCTGAGTGTCTGTCTCATCCATCTGTATGTAGAGGCAGATGGAGGCTTTGGGCAAACATTGGAAGGAAAGCAGACTACAAGATTTAGCGAACTCTGGTGTTGGCATGAACGGTGCAGCCTGCTCACCAAACCTCAGGTAAGCACCACTCAGCTTATGGCAAGCCTCCTTTGGTCTGGTTCTGGCCACATGATTTCTGAAAGTCCCCTTACAGGTGAGCAGCCTTCTGGAGACAAGCTGGTTACAAAGAAAAGGTATCAGTGTCCTGTAGGGTGAGCCACACTGAGCGGTTGTGAGTCACTCTCTTGTTCCTCCCCTACCTGCCTTACCCCATTCCTCTCCTCCCTGCCACACACTTGACCCCTCGCCCTATCTTACCCTCCTGTTCTACCTCTGAGTACAACATAATGGGTTTGGAATGTAAAGTGGACAGTTCTGAATTTCAGTCCTGACTGCCCTAAGGAGCTGTCACTAATCTTGTTACCTCCTTCCTCACCTGTGAGAGGGGGCCCAGGGCTGACTCACAGGGGCACTGTGGGGACAGAGCTCACACTGGGCACCGGGGCACACAGGCCGGCCGCATGAGGGTGTAAACAACAGCCAGAGGAGGAGCACCAAGTGTCACAGAGCAGGGACTGGACTCCATCCTCAACATGCCGACGCCCTCCTCCCCACGCACACACACCCATGCCTGCACGCAGAGACTGGCGCCCAAAGGCAGCCGTGGGGGTTTGCACCCCCCCCCCCCACACACACACACAGAATTGTGTGAAGCCCCATCAAACCTTCAGCATTCTCACCGTCAAGGGGAATCAGATGCTGCCCACTGTACTATTCTTTGACTTTTCTGTAGGTTTAAAATTTCTTAAAACAGCTTCCTTTTTGTTTGCTTTTTTGTGTGTGTGTTGGGGGCTTGAGGGGGGGGGGGAACGGGGACTAAATGCCTTTGAACGCCCCTGCCTTGTATAAGGATTCAGACGTCCGTTCTGAGCAGCACCGTCTTAAACATCTATACAAGCTGGTGTCACTGCTGGCCTCTCTGTAATACAAACTTCCTGCTGAACGTCTTTGTTATAAAAATAAGGTTTGTTGTTCCATATTTATGAATTAATTAATAATATATGCATTTTCTACTATTTTATTGTCATAAAATATGTAACATGAAGTTTACAATTTTAACCAGTTTCATGTGTACAGTTCTGTGGCATTAAGTACATTTCCTGCTTTGTAGCCAATACCACCATCCATCCACAGAACTTCTTCTTGCCCAACTGAAAGTCAAACTTCCATCTCTCTCCTCCTCCCAGCCCCTGACAACCACCACCCTACTTTCTCTTTCTATGAACTGACTACTCTGGGAACCTCTTACAGGAGGAATCAGACAATATTTGCCTTTTTGTGACTAGCTCAGATTACTTAACACAATGTCTTCAAGTTTCACCCATTTTCTTCCTTTTAAGGCTGAATAATATTCCATTGTATGTAGAGACCCCATTTTGTTAATCCATTTGTCTGTCCATGGGCGCTTGTATTGATTGCTCCCATCTTTTGGTTCTTGGGAATAATGCTGCTATGAACACGGGTCTTCAAATATCTGTCATGTCCCTGCTTTCGCTTCTTTTGGGTACATATCTTATACACATGCCTACTTCTATCCCCCTTCAATTGGTTGCCCATCCATCTAGCAAACATTGACTGTGGTCCCACCATGTGCTCAACAGGCACTATACTAGATTCTGGGGCGATACAACCAGAAACTGTGCTGCCCAGGAGAACACACAGAGAACAGTGAGGTCCTGGGCAACTTGAACACAATCTCCAGAAATCCCAGTCATTTTTGTGACATTTAAATTTTAAATATAACGACAATTCCCCAGAGAAGGCCACTAGCTAGCAGTTGGAAATGCTTCTTTTATTCAGGGATTTTCATGCTATGGTATTGACTTTAAGTTCCTCCTGTCTGAGGACCCCTCCCCTGGGCCCCATCCCTTTCTTCAGCTCCAGAATCTCCATATGATTCTTTTCAAATATATTTTTTACTGGTTTTAGAGAGAGGAAAGGAGAGGGAGAGAGGAAGAGAAACATTGATCAGCTTTCTCCTGCTCATCCCCTACTAGGGATCCAGCCCGCAACCTGGGCATGTGCCCCGCCTGGGAATGGAACTGGTGGCCTTTTGGTGCATGGGATGACGCTCAGCCTACTGAGCCAAACTGGCCAGGGCTCCACATCATTCCACTAGTATGTTTTCATGATCCGGTCTTCACACTTTAATTTGTGTCTACCTGTGTGTCATCCCACCTCTCTCTCCTGACCCATCTGATGCTGCATCCACCTGCCTTTGCCTGCCTCAGAGTAGGGCAGGGTGGTGCTAGAAAGGCCAAGGGAGAACCCGGTGGAAGGTGATGACTGGCAGAGAGAGCGTCTCCTTTTAATAAATGTGTGTGTGTGTGTGGGGGGGGACGGCGTAGAAAAAGGATGCAACAGGTTAAATATTCCAAATATGCTACAATGATGCAGAGGAGTAGAAGGAAAAGAAACGTGAGCAAGCAAGGACCTGTGCGGAGACTGTTCTTCCCGGTCTGGGCACCAGTGCCCACCCTCTGCTGCAATCTGAACCGGCAGCTTTGTCACAGGTTGTCCACATCTGGCAGATGCCCTTGACAAATGCCAGCGTTCACAGAGCCTCTGGAAACAGGCCCAGCCTATCCAAAAGCAGACAGGCCGCCTGTCCAGGCTGAGCACGGGAAGCCCTCCTCCAAAGGGACTGCCTGGTCTTCTTCTCCCTTAACTAGATCAGAACACAACAAAGGGGACCCAGTGGTTCTCAATCTTTCTAATGCTGCGACTCTTTAATACAGTCCCTCATGTTGTGGTGACCCCCAACCATAAAATTATTTTCGCTTCTACTTCATAACTGTAATTTTGCTACTGTTATGAATCATAACATAAATATCTGTGTTTTCTGATGGTCTTAAGTGACCCTGCTAGCAGTTCTCAACCTGTGGGTTGCCTAAGACCATTTTGGAAAACATAGATACTTACATTACGATTCATTACAGTAGCAAAATTACAGTTATGAAGTAGCAGTGAAAATAATTTTATGGTTGGGGGTCACCACAACATGAGGGACTGTATTAAAGGGTCACAGCATTAGAAAGGTTGAGAACCACTGGTACAGACAGAGGAGGAATGAAAGCAAAGAGCTAGAAGAATCGAGTGTTCGTGGACGTTTACTTGAGGTTACAAAGAGCTGCATTGGCACCAGGCACGTTTTTCTGTTTGCTGCGGTGAGGGAGAGCCCATCGAAAGAGGTTTGGTAACATCTTGGAAGAAGAAAGTAGTCTTGGATTTTTTTTGGAGATTTTTGCAGTTTGGTTTAAGGCTCCTCTTTCAGAGCAGGGGAGGAAGAAGAGGGCTCCGGGAAGATCAGATAAGGGTCATGAATAACAGTGTAGAATTCCAGGCACTGTTTCATGTTCTAGCAACCGTGGCTAAAAGCATTCTTGCCATAAAGTTGTTTTGCTTTTGCCTTTTAAAGCATTTTTTTTGTGTAATTACATGATCTATTTGTATTCCTTTAAGAGTCATGTATGACAGATTGCTGACAGATATATGAAAAGATGTTCATCCTCACTAGCTGTAAGGTAAATGCAAGCCAAAACCACAATGAGATACCACCTCACACCAGTTAGAATGGCTATTTAATCAACACAACAGGAAGAAGCAAGTGTTGGAGACGGTGTGGAGAAAATGGAACCTTCACACCTGCTGGTGGGAATGTCAATTGGAGCAACCTCTATGGAAAACAGAATGGAGGCTCCTCAAAAAATTAAGAGCTACCATATGACCCAGCAATTCTTCTTATGGGTATCTACCCCCAAAATTTGAAAACACTTATTCATAAAGATATATGTACTCCTATGTTCATTGTAGCACTGTTCACAATATCTAGGACATGGAAACAACTCAAGGGTCCTTCAGGGGATGACTAGAAAAAGGAGACGTGGTTCATACATACAACGAAATATTACTCAGCCATAAAAAATGATGAAAATTTCTATTTGTGAAACATGGCTGTATCTTGAGAGTATTATGCTAAGTGAAGTCAAATTGAAAAAGATGAGAATATATGATTTCACTCATATGGGATATACAAAACAGAAATCAACAAACAAATGAACAAACAAACTTATTGACACAGATAACAGTATGGTGGTTATGGGGGGAGGGGAAGAGGGTGGAGGGAGAAGGAAGAAGGGAGAAGGTGAAGGGGGTCAAACATAAGGTGATGTAAGGAGACTAGACTCTGGGTGATGAGCATACAATGCAACATGCATATGTCTTTATCAACTCATCTCACCCAATACATTTATTTTAAAAACCCTAAAAATAAAAAAGAATCATGTGTGAGCAAAATTTTACATTATAAAATAACTTAAATCTCCTGGCTAACTATGGACTTGAGTTCTAGAGCTTGGGAGAAGGGAGTGTGCAGTGAAGCAGAGAGGACAAATGAGGCACAATTTTTACTTCCTATTATTTTGAAATTTCTGAATTCAGCTTCATCTGACTGTAGATAAGCTGAAAATTACTTTTGTGTCATCTACAAAAAAATCTCATTTGGTGGAATAAACAGAAGAGCAAGAAAGAAGCCTTCATCACAAACAGCTCGTGAGGAGGCGCTTGGATGATGCCGTGAGAAGCCCGCCCACTGGTGAGAACAGCTCTCCCTGGAGAGACCGCCATGACCACTTGAGAACAGCAGTAATTTCAATGCAAACCACAACGGGACTGATGACAACTACTCTATGTCAGGCCCACAAGGACTGCAAAAGACGCCAAGTTCTCAAGCCTCATTAACTGTGGGGAAGGCCTCTAACAAAAATATTCATATTGTTAATTCCTCAGGCCAGGACATCAGCGGCCAAATTGGCAGAGGACATGAAGGTTTCTTGGAAAAAGGACAGAAATAGGACTCAAACAGATCTGGACAGACTTGCATCTAGTAAGAGGAAACTTAACAGAGATAAAGACTAACGCTTAGGTCCAAGAAATTAACTGCACTTGTCCCAGATGGAGAAATGTGGTTCAACAGGAGCACCGATGGAGAACAGCTGTGTTTTGGCTGCCTCCATTATTTGGAAGAGTCTCTGTTTAGTATAAAACTGCCAGGTTGAGTTTTTCTTTTAAAGGCAGCAAAACCAAATCTAAACCCAAATCAACGTGGTTCTCCCAGAGTGAGGATCACAGAGCTGCAGAATCCTAAAGGGATCTTAGAAAGCATCCCCCACCGGTTTAGACATTGGGACAGAGAAGGGATGGGTTTGTGTCTGGCCACAATATTCTACAAGTTTAGCGGCACAGGGAGGAGCTGGTGACCACAAGAGGGAAATGAAAGAAGTTAAGGCCAAAGAAGTGCAAATTGAAGAGGAATGAAAGCTGGCTCCAAATATTTTTTAAAATATATTTTTTACTGATTTCAGAGAGGGTGAGGGAGAGAGAGATAGAAACATCAATGATGAGAATCATTGACTGGCTGCCTCCTACACACCCCCTACTGGGGATCAAGCCGGCAACCAGACCTGTGGCCTGCCCAGGAATTGAGCTGTGACCTCCTGGTCTCATTGGTTGACACTCAACCACTAAGCCACACCACTGGGCTTGACTCTAAATATTAAAATGCAGGTTGCTGGACCCAGAGGTCCCAATGCAGCAGATCTGGTGGGCTCAGAATTTGCATTTTCCAGGTGCAAATTAATAAGTTCCCAGATGATGCTAATGCAGCTGGTCCAGGGACCATACTTTGGGAACCACTGCTCTAAGTAACAAAATCATAGTTGTTCTTAAAATATATATACTTGGTGTACCAGTTAATAATGAGGATTTTGTAATCAAAGAAAACATGATAATTTTAAGAGAAACATCAAAAGTGCTTTATTCAAAGTAATGTCCATCGCTAGCTACACATTTCCCCCATCTTTCAGGTAATTTGTGGATACCATCCCAATAGAACTTTTATTGTTTTGAGGCAAAGCATTCAGAGACTCAATTTTCTACTTCTTTGTACAGAGTGATGCTGGCTGTTCAGTTGTTTGGTCGTCCCTCACTAACCCCCCTGCCGGCCTGATCATAGGCAGCCATCTTGTGAGGGTGTGAGGATTAATTTGCATATTACCTCTTTATTATATAGGATTTTTTTTTTTACTAAGACCTATCATTGGCAATGGCCTATTTCTTAGTAAGCCCAACTTAGGGAAACTTTATTGGTTTTAAAACTCCACACATTGGTATTTAAGTTTATGCTTAAAAGTTTCGCCTTTACTTTCCGACCCTTATCATTTCTTATTAGTTCAGCTTCATAAAGTCTTCTGTTTCTGCTTCATTTTCTGGCATTTTATGTAACAGGCCATTTCTTTCTGGTCTTCTTCCACTTTTTTCTTATTTTTCTAGTATACTCAGCAGCAAAGCTTCATCACACATTAAGACATGACCTGCTTTTATAAAATGGTATCTGGCTGTTCACATCTTCTAGAATAGTAAATATTGATCCACTCCTTTCCCCAAAGCCCACACCAAGCCCACCATTCCCAGGGGCCCATTAGGGTTTGAAGCAGCTGCATTTAATTCCTCATTAATTTTGTTTGATCTTATGTACTTGAAGCTTCAGCCTTTAGATTTCACAAGGAAAATTACCAGCAGATGGAAATGCATATAAAATGACATGTAAAGCAATGCAAATTAGTACAAAACATATACCTCTACATTGCCTAGGAAAAGTCTGATATCTGCTTTGCTCCTCTGTGCTCTGGTGAGCGTCAGGGGATCCTTTTATTACAATTAATTTAATTTTGCTTTATTTTGTTTGTTACAGCTAACTTTAAAGAGCATCCGGCACCTGACACTTGTTGACATGTTAAGTGAAAGATGCCCCTGCCTGTGGCAAATGGGATCCTGGCCTTAATTTTGCTACTGTTCAGCTCTGAAGGGCTTGGACAGGTTCTCAAAATTCTCTAGGTCTCAGATTCTACATCTGGAAATGATGGAAATGACATCATCATAATACACCCACCAGCGCTAAGGCTTACTGAGCACTTTGTACCAGGCACGATGCGTGCGCAAGCACACACACGAACACACACACACACACACACACACACACGCACGCGCGCACACACACACACACACACACACGCATGAACACACACACACACACGCACGAACACACACACACACGAACACACACATGCATGCACGCACGCCCGCACGCACACACCACAGTGCTCACTCCCACTGCAGCTTAGGTGGAGATCCAGCACTGCCCTGGTTTTCCTCCACCTTTTCCCATGAAGGCAGGGGTTTTTCCAGGTCCACACCCCTCCCCCAACCCATCCCAGACTTAAAAGAACAGGTGACCCCCAGCTCTTTGGAGGGCAATCTACGCCTACTGTATCCAGACACTGAAGTATTTCTACTCTCAAAGCCTAGAAAGTAGCTCAGAGTCAACCAAACCAAATCCCTCCCCCCAAATCCACCCCTCCTCCACTCTTCCCTCTTTTGCACGTGGCAGCACCATATACCCAAGTGCTCAAACTTAAACTCAGCGGCGTCACCCTGCACGCACACCCTACACAAAACTAGTCACCAGGTCACCCCGAGGTCTGCCATCAATCCACCCACCTGTGTCATCCCTGCTGCCACGACTTCAGCGAGGCTGCCAGGCCTCTCTCAGGCCCGGAACCAGCCCTATCTACTTGAAGGGCTGTCAAGTCCATCTCCACCCCGACACTGCAGCTTTGAATTTAACTCTCCCCAGGACACTTTCAGATGTGGAAAAGTCCTGAGGACCAGTTCCGCCAGATGGCCCAAAGATCTGGCGTCACCTAGCCCTGGTACCTGCTGCCCTCAGCTGGTGCCATTCATTCTCCCCGGGGTCTGCTCTCCCTTCCTCAGCCTCGGGGCACACCCTTTCCTAGGCGAGCACACTCCCCCTTTTCTCTTCTTCCTTCCACTTAGTTTATGCAGCTCCTACTCATCCTTCAGGTTCTAACTTAAATCTCCCCAAGAAGGCCTCTTTCCCTCACCCCAGCACACCTGTGCTCACACAGCACCCAGTACTGCTGGGCACACAGTCCGGGCTCAATAAACGTGGGTCAAGGAAGTGACTTTTCAACCTTGCATTGCATAATCCCGTCTTACTGCTTTCTTCCTGCCTTTGAAGCTGGCGTAGTTTTACTTCCAGTCCATGGTGCTATAAGCCCCAGGTCCCCAACACCAGCGGTCCCCAATCACTGGTTGGTGATTCTCAAGGGAGAGAGTGCAGAAGCGGGGCACTCTCTGTAAAGTTATGTCTCCAGCTGCTCCTGCCTCCATGGCCCACGTTCATGCAAAGTTAGTTCCGTAACTATGCACTGCCCTATCCTGAGGGTACTTAGCCTGGTGCCATCCAGTGTGAATTTGGACCAACTGCCCAATGATGCCATTCACCCCCCACACACACACAAACCATCTCTCTGCAGGCTGTGTGGCATTTAACAAATAACTGTAAACTTTATCTCTCAAAGGAATGGTTTCAAGTAATAACCAGGAGAGAACACTCCTCTCCCACTCCCAAAAGAAACTCCTCACTCTTTCCCACAAACGTTCTGTGATCCTTCAACTCTGTGTTTCTCTGCAAATGCAGGTTAAACAATGACTCAACGGCATCTTAACTGGCCATTTCTCACAGCGAAATGGACCCTTAGAAAGCGCGTTAGAAACTGCTCTCCGCAACGATTCGCTTACCTTTAAGGATTCCACTTTCTCGTGACACTGTCAACAAGAACTGTGCAAAGGACAGGCTCTCGAATGCCTTCCATAGGTGGCTTCATAGAAAGAGCATGTTTGTGCAAGCAAGATAAGATCCAAAGGGGTGGCTTTCCTGTCTACCAAACGACGTGGACACTTAATATGACCTATCCCCATCTCCCTTAATAGTCGAGTTTGTTGCTTTTTGATTTTGAGGACCAAAAAAAAAAAAAAAAAAAAAAAAAAAAAAAAAAAAAGCTAACGCCAGCTCCCCACCGGCCCAGACGGACTGACTACAAGGCACAAGTTTCCCCGACTACAGCCACGAGAAAAAAACCTCCCCCAGGCGGGACAGCGTGTTCTGAAATTAGCACATCACCCCCCGCCAGCACCGTTAGCCCATAGACGGTAAGCCGACTCCGAGTGCGCACCTCTCGGCCCGGATCCCCGGAGGCCCCCAGCCGCCCGGAGCGCGCCGCCGCTGGGCAGGGGGTGGGTGCCGCTCCGCCGCGCCAGCGCCAGCCCGTCAGCGCAGCAGACCGTCCCCGCCGAGGGCGCCGCGGGGAGTCCGTCCCGCAGCCTCCGGAGCCCGAACTCTGAGGAGACATCCCCACCCCCAGTCCACACACCCTGTCCTATGGGGGAAGCCGGGGAAGCAGCCCGTTCCCGCGGGCGCCGCCTCCCTCTCCCTCCCATGCGCCGCCCGCCGCTCGGGGGCCAGGACGCCAGGTCCAGGTCCGGGGAAAGGCCAGCAGGCGGGTCCGCACACACGGGCGTGGGGACCCCGTCCTTCGGCTCCGCTCACCTGGGCGAGTCTGGGTGGCCCTCCGGCCAGAAGGACAAACTAGCGGGCCTGGCCCGGGAAAGGCGCACCCCGGGAGCCGCGCTCTCACCCTGGGGGACAGTCCAGAGAAAACCCTGGGACGCGCGCGGCTTCTCCGGCCATCCCGCCGCGCTCTGCCCCGGGGCCGGGGTGCGCCCGCGGACCCAATCGCCCTGGACGCCCTCGCCCTGCACGCGCCGGCCGCCCCGCACCCTCCGCCCTCGTCCTCTGGGCACTTCCAGCGTCCGGCCTCCGCCCGGGGCCCTGAAGTTGCTGCGCCCGGCGGAGTCGCCCCAGCCCCGGACTCGGTCTCCGCTGTCCGGTGCCCCCACCGGCCCCCACCGGGGACACCCGCAGGTTCAGCCCAGGATGCGAGCGACTTCCCTGGCAGATCCCCGCCCCCATCTCTGGAGAGGGACGGGCGCCCAGGTTTTCCCGGAGGTGAAGTGAAAGTCGCGAGGAAGAGAGGGTCGGGACGTCCCGGCCTCCCAGCGGCTGGGACAGGGGCCCCGCACCGCCGCCGCGGGACCAAGTCGACTTACGAAAGAGAGCGGGCAGCCCCGAAGCGGGGTCCCCTCAGCTGCTGAGGTGTCCTGAAGGGGGGCGGGGACCTCGGCCGCGCTCCGGACTCCTGGCCCCTCTGCTGCCGCGGTGGCCCCCGCCTCCTCCAGCACCCAGGCGGCGCGCCCTGCCCAGCAGTTGCTCTCCCTCCTCCGGGGTGGGAGAGCGCCGAGCGGCCCCCGTGACGTGGAGGGGAAAGGAGGAGCGCCACCGCCGCGCTCCCGCAGAGGGAGCTCCCGGCCCCGCGCTCCGGGGTCCGGGCCCAGCGCTCGGGGAGAAGTTCCCAGGCGCGCGCGGCGCACGCTCCGCTCGGGTGGAACCGCGGCTGCCCCGAGCGTCACTCAGGTTAGGTTCCCCGCCCCCCCCCCCCACCCCCCGGCCTGGAGAGCTGAGCGACTTGCCCTAAGTTGCTCAGAGATCGATGACAAAGCAAACTCACATCTGGTCTTCTTGCTCCCCCCAACACCCCCTATCCCCCCAACCCCGGCAGGCTGGGCTCCGCGAGGCTCGGCTTTGCGGGACTCGCCCGCTCCATGGGTAAGTAACAGTGTCCCACGCACCCTGGAGAAATGTCATCGAGGAGCAGCGTGGGAAGGTGGTGCTTTATGCCCAATAAATAGAGTACAAAGTTGTTTTTTCAATCAGTGCCTACATGCCGAACAGACACCACGGCTTCCTCTTTACCCGAAAGCGGGGTGAGGGCGGCGGGCTGCGGGCGCGGTATCCGGTACCAATCCTGCTCACCTCAAAACTGCCTGAAAGCTAGCACACGCCTGCTCAGCCAGTTGGACAGTATCTACCACGCTGCCCGGGTAGCGGGCTCCTGTGAGTCTGCTGCCTTCATTAATCGGGTGCTCTGCTCTGAGCTGTGCTCGTAATTCAGTCTTGTACTCGCAGGCGTCTCTGCGAGGTTCCCCCCATTCACGGCCAGAGCTCCTAGGGTCTGCCTGGTGGCGCAGGGAGCGCACCAGGAAAGTCCCCCAGCTGGTTTCTTTACTCCTTCCTCCCAGACTAAGGTGACTCTGCCTGGCTGGTTGGTGGGGATCTGAAAAGGACCTGGTAATCTGGCTAGGAGTCCCGAAAGGGATCCCAAATTCTTTTCTCCCAGGATTTAGAGTCTGTCCACAGTAATAGAGACTCTGAGACTACCCTGCCCTTTACAAAGTTCCCAGTTCTCACGAGGAGCAAGCAATGGCCATTTTACAGGCTTATTTTCAAGCATATGGCTAGTGTTGCACGCATCTTTTTCCCAGTGGGAAAGAACTCTCTCAGGACGAGTCATTAAGAGTCACTAACTCACTCCTCTGGTCTCCCTCATTTCATTTGCACATCATGGCGATGATGATGATGATGATGACAAAAACAATTGATGCTGCTATTACCCATCAGTGGTGCTCTTCTAAGCAATTATGCAGATTAACTCTTTCATCCTTACAGTGTTAGGAGGGAGGAGCCATTTCTATTCTGATTTTACAGATGAGGAGAGGGAGGCAAGTGAGGTGGAATAATTTGCCAGTAAGTGGCAGCCAAAACCCAGAGCGGGAGGTCTACCCTGATGTCCATGCTGTTAACAACTGAGGAGACGGAGGCCCCCAGGACTGGAATCCAAACGGCTCCCCAGCCACAGCAGCTGGCTCACAGGAAGGTTGCCGGGAAATCCACACACACAACGAGGTCATTTTATCATTTTGAATATATCGTGTCATAAAGAGGTTGTCCATTTAACTCACTGGCTCTACTATCTCCCAGTTCCCAGACCAACCTTCTTGTCATAAAAAGAACTGTGTCTGTGACGGGACTTTAAAAACACCATTAACATGAATTCTGTAAACTTTGTTTTCGATTGTTCTACACTCAGACCATACCCAGCTCTCGCCCTATCCTGTCTACCCACTGCCTTCCCTTAGCCCTTTCCTTCCCTTGAAACCGAGCTGTGGTCAGCACCTTCAGAAAGCAGTTGCCCAAGGCTGGGCAGAAGGCGTCTGCTAAGTACCACAGCGTGCTGGGCATTCCCAGGGGCGTTTCCAAGGGCTGCTGTAACAAACTCCCCAAACTGGGGACTTACAGCAGCAGAATTGTGTTCTTCCACGGCTGTGGAGGCCAGAAGCCTGAACCAAGGTGTTGGCAGGGCTATGCTCCTTCTGAAGGGAAGATCCTCGGCCTCTGAGCTGTGGTGGTTGCTGCCCATTTTGGTGTTTCTTCTTGCAACTGCTTCATTTCAATCTCTGCCTCCACCATTGCTGGGCCTTCTTTTCCTGTGTCTCTTCTGTATCCAAAGTTCTTTCTTCTATAAAGAATACAAAACATTGGATTTATGGCCACTCTAATCCAGTACGGCCTCATCTTAACTTGATTATATATGCATATACATGAATTTTGGAGGGACCTTATTCAACCCAATACAATGGCCAAAAGTCTACACTGTTAATGAAAATGTGTTGCTTCAATTGAGAATGCAAAGAGCTATAAGTCACAGACCCTGCCCTCAAAGAAAGACACTATAGCTACAGAGGTAGTCCCTGCACTCAGAACATAATCAGCAAAACAGGGGATGCTAAGAGCCAACTGACTGGGACAAAAGACAGTTCATGGGCCAGGTGTCAAAGCTCCTCAGGGAATTCTAATGGGAGTCAAAGCTGTAAGCCCCCTACTGCTAGGTTGTGCTCTAGTGGCTTCAGCTCCTTGTGTCCCACAGCTGGGATCCTTGACGCCCTAATCTGAAAGGGACATGTGCAAGGGCTTATACAATAACTCAATTTGGGGAGACCTATAGTCACTTTATTATTGTGGGGGGAAAAAGTGTTACTTAAAGCAACTGAATGTAATCTCTTATACTTCACTAGAGGCCCAATGCACAAAATTTGTGCACTGGCAGGGAAGGGGGTGGCCCTCAGCCCAGCCTGCACCTCTCCAATCTGGGATCCCTTGAGGGATGTCCAATTCCCCATTGGGGTCAGGCCTAAACGGGCGGTTGGACATCCCTTTCGCAATCCAGTACTGCTGGCTCCCAACTGCCCTCCCCTGCAGGCCTGGTTCCTCCCCTCCCCTACAGGGTTCCCCCTAACTGCCCTCCCCTGCAGGCCTCCCTGCCCCCAACTGCCCTTTCCTGCTGGCCTGGTCCCCACCAACTGCCCTCCCCTGGAGGTCTGGTCCCCCCCCACCCCCTCAACTGCCTTCCCCTGCAGGCCTGCTGCCCTCCTCTGCAGGTCTGGTCCCCGTCCACTGCCCTCCCCTTCCCAACTGCCCTCCCCTGCAGGCCTGGTCCCCTCCCCCCAACTGCCCTCCCTTGCTGGCTTGGTCTTCCCCAACTGCCCTCCTCTACTGGCCTGGTCCCCTCAACTGCCCTTCTCTGCTAACCTGGTCACTCCTAACTTCCCACAACTGCCTCCCCTGCAGGCCATCTTATGGTGGCCATTTTGTGTCTTGGTGTGATGATCAATTTGCATATTCCTCTTTTATTAGATAGGATGGCTAGAGCAGAAAACACTACACGAATCCTTTATAATAAAGACCCTCCCACCATCACAAGACAGCTGCCTACAACCAGGCTGGCAGGGGGTTTAGTGAGGGATAACCAAACGACTGAATAAGCAGGCTGCATGGGGTGACCAGGCCGGTAGGGGGATTAATGAGGTATGATAAAATGACTGAACAGCAGGTCATGTGGGGTAACCAGAGTGGCAGGGGAGGGGAGGCAGTTGGGGATGACCAGGCTGGTGGGGGGGGGGCAGATGGGGGCGATTAGGCTGGCAGGGAGGGTTGACTAGGTTGGCAGGGGGGGGGGCAATTGGGGGCAACCAGGCTGGTGGGGGAAAGGTCAGTTGGGGGTGAGCAGGTTGGCGGGGGAGCAGTTCGGGGCTATCAGGCTGGCACGCAGAGGCAGTGAGGGCAGGAAGGCAAGTGAGTGATTAGGAGCCAGTGGTCCAGGATTGTGAGAGGGATGTCTGACTACCAGTTTGAGTCCAATCCTGGCAGTTGGACATCCCCCAAGGGGTCCTGGATTGGAGAGGGTGCAGGCTGGGCTTAGGGGGCCCCTTCCTCTGTGCACAAATTTTGTGTACCAGGCTTCTAGTATTTTAATAATGAGAAAGCTAAGACCCCCTGGGCAATGCCTAGATGGGCAGGGGTGAGTCACAGAGAGCCAAATGGTCTGCTTATAATAAAATTAATAGCCCAGCACACGAATCTGTGCACTAATAGCTCGCTGCCACCTTCCAGTAACTCTCTGCCTGCTGCCCTGCCTTCCTGTAGCTCCTCCTCCCCTCTCCGGCCCCCATAGCTTGCTGCCCTGCCCCCTCCTGTAGCTCTCCACTTCCCACTTGTAGCTCGCTGCCCCTCCCTCCTGCTGATCTGTGATCCGGTCGGTCATTACACTTCACGGCATAATGACCATTTGCATATTACATCTTTATTATATAATAAAATAGGGGGAAATAGGAGAATTTTGACTTCCTTTGGCAGGCCTGGAGAAAGGTGACGGGTGGCCCAGGAGACAGAGAGAGAGAGAGAGGGGAAGATGTGGAAAGAATCTGTAGATGTGGTTTTCAGCTTGGCTGCACATCAGAATTGCCTGGGTAGCTTAAGTTTGGATGCCCAAACTTACTCTGAAAGATTCTGCTGTAATGGGTACAGGGGTGTAATGTATGTGTGAGTGATGCAGCAGGGTTGTTAACCAGAGGTTTAGAGAGAACTAGGGGAGACTGTGCAACTTCTCATAATAACAACATATGTGATTTATTGAGTAACCGCTATGTGCCAGCCAGTGGGCTGCTCACTTTACACAGATTATCTTACTAAGGCCTCACAAATTTCTTAAGAAGAAGGCGCATACGTTTAGACATGGAATGAGACCTAAGGAGGGTCACAGGCTTCCATAAGTAGTGAGTTGGGGAGCTAGGATGTCAGCCTAGAGCCTGCACTCATATCCACTCTCCTGTACACAACCAAGGCCGGTCTGTCTGAAGGGAACGTCATGACGGACTGAGTCCCTGCAGGAGAGGCTGTGCTCAGTTATTTCTAACTCGTGCGCTGTGCTGTGACTCCTTCCCCTTGACTACCATGCCGTCTGGGAAGCTGCTCCTGCTCCACAGCAGCCTGGGTGCATGGTGCTTTGGGAAAGGCCCAGTTGGGGTGGATCAGCATATGGGAGGTGGTGACCGCACAGTGGTGGCTGTGCTGAGAGCTGAGGGCAATGACTGGGGACCGAGCTGACCAGCAGGCTAATGGATTTTTTCATAGAAAAGCAGCTACAATGGGAGAGCCTAAGTCTATTCTTGGGAATACGTAGAGAAATGAGGGTACCTAAAGAGGGGGAGGTGAGTGGCTTTTGCCCTCAAGTCACTCCATTTGGGCTCAAGTCACTCCGTTTGGCCGCTGAAAGTAAAGGAGAGCCACAGTCCCAAGGGAGCTAGGGGCATTACTGCACATAAAATCATTTGTGGTACAGAGCTGGGCTCTTCCAGATCTAACTGCCTGCCCTTTTCACGTCCTGGATATCTCTTTTGGGTCGGAGCACTAAGAACCAACATTTTCTTAAACCTCTTCATTTCCATCAGCAGCATATCTTTTGGGGCCATTTTAACACAAAAAAAAACAGTTTTTTGTTTTGTTCTGTTTAATCTTTTCGTGACAGATAATGTGTAGGCTATAACGAACAGAACAAAGAGGCTGTGCTGAGATGCAGGTGTTGGGTGATTGGTGAGGCTCATCCCCCAGCTGGGAAACTCTCCGTACCACTTCCTTGCCCCCAGCCTTGAAGGGACAGGACCCAACTTCCTATCTCATCCAGGTGTCTTGTGCTCAGAAATGTTAACTGCCTGTACCTTCACAAGTACCACTATACGCATTGCAGCTTCAAATGTCTGCATCTATTGTTTCTATTTTAAAGTCCCCTCAAAGTAGCCAAAATGAAGGAATGTGAACTTAAAATTTGTCCAAGGAATTTAGAGGTTAACCATGCAGCCTGTATTTGACAGGCTGAGTTGATCTGACATGGCCTCAAATTCTGTTTCTCTTATTTAGGTGGGAAAGGAAATAGGGATGTGAGAAGATGATGATCGAGGTTAAGCAGAAACTTACCACATTTCTTGGCTTTTATGTATTTAAGAAAGATATATTCCTGGTTTCCTGTAAAATAGGCTTCAATAAAAATGAGATGAGGAGCCCTAACCGGTTTGACTCAGTGGATAGAGCGTCGGCCTTCGGACTGAAGGGCCCCAGGTTTCATTCTGGTCAAGGGCATGTACCTTGGTTGTGGGCACATTCCCAGTAGGGGGGTGTGCAGGAGGCAGCTGATCGATGTTTCTCTCTCATTGATGTTTCTAACTCTCTATTCCTTTCCCTTTCTCTCTGTAAAAATTCAATATAATATAATTTTTAAAAATGAGATGAGGAAATAAAAGGAGTCCAGAGAAACAAATGTGGAGGTCATGTGATGAGAACTGAAAATCCAAAGAGACTTAAAATCCAGGTCCTGTGGGCACATGCATTAACTTAAAAAGAAGAGGATATAGCCTGAGCTGGTTTGGCTCAGTGGCTAGAGCGTCAGCCTGCAGACCAAAGGGTCCCAGGTTCAGTTCTGGTCAAAGGGCACATACCTTGGTTACAAACTCCTCAGGCCAAGGCCAAGGCCAAGGCCCAGGCCCCGGCCAAGGATCAAGCAGGAGGCAACCAATTGATGTTTCTCTCTCACATAGATGTTTCGGTCTTTCCCTCTCTTCTACTCCCCTAAAAATCAATGGAAAAATATCCTCAGGTGAAGATTAACAAACAAACAATATAGTCTCCAGGAAAATTGAGTTTAGGCAATATCTCACATGAATAAACTTGACTCATTCTTTATGCCTGGAACTCCCTAGATTGAAAAAGAGAGCCTACGAGCAGATACCAATGTGTTCATCCTGAAACTTGTCCAGCAAGACGACTACATTCCATTACCCGTATTGAGCATCACCATCTTCCCTGATTGCCTGTCATTCACCAAAATGAGCAAACACTGACTCCCTCAGAATGTGTAGGTTGGAAGGAGCCAAGAGTCATCATCACTCAGAACAATGTTGACACTGTTTTCA
This sequence comes from Antrozous pallidus, assembly GCA_027563665.1. Lineage (NCBI taxonomy): Eukaryota > Metazoa > Chordata > Mammalia > Chiroptera > Vespertilionidae > Antrozous > Antrozous pallidus. Next base: position 41,714,230 of record CM050512.1, read on the forward strand.
ACATTTAATATATATTTTCAGGCAGATATATTGGTTGAGAGAAATATATGGTACATCACAGTGTGAGCCTGAAGCCAGATTATCAGGTTTAATTCCACTACTTGGAAGCTGTGTGACTTTGGGCCAAGTTACTTCATCCTGTATCTCCATTTCCTCATCTATAAAATAAGGATGCTGTTTCTTACTTCATAGCGTGTGGTGGGGATTAAATGAATTAAAACCTTGAAAGAGCCTATACCAATGACTAGTATATATTAAGTGTTCAATGACTATTAGTTCTCACCCCAACCCTTCCCCCCCACACACACGTGTTTTGTTTTTTTCTTTACTGGCAGCCTAAGTCTATACAGCTGACTACTCTCTTGCACAAGGGCATGTACTTACTTCTCTCGGCCAATCAAGGTAAAACCGATTCCTGTTAGTAACTGATTAAGGAACACGCAGATAGTACAATTCTGAGACCATGGGCAATTTTCTGGGGTGCTGGTGATATTCAGGAAAGGTTTATTCTCAAAGGATGTAAATTGAAAGAAAATGTTTTCTTTCTTCTTTTTAAAAAATATGTTTTGATTTTTTACAGAGAGGCAGGGAGAGGGATAGAGAGTTAGAAACAACGATGAGAGAGAAATATCCATCAGCTGCCTCTTGCATACCTCCTACTGGGATGTGCCCACATCCAAGGTACATGCACTTGACTGGAATCATACCTGGGACGTTTTAGTCCACAGGCCGACACTCTATCCACTGAACCAAACCAGTTAGGGCTCCTTTCTTCTTGTAACGATGTGATTCCTGCATGTACACCTGCCTGTAACAGCAGAGCCGTCTTGGCACTGGGAAGGGAGCTGGAAACGTAATCACATTGTTGAGTGGAAGAATTAACCAATCATGAAGTCCCTTACCTCTGGACTTGTATAAAATAATGCATTTTCCTTATTGCTTAAGTCATTTTGAGTAGGATTTTGTTATTGTACTTGAAAACACACTGACTGATATTTCTTGAGCATCTAGTATGTGCGAGATATTTTATAGGAAGCACACAGGGAATAACCCTAAATGTGATCATGACAAGTTTTCCAGTTACTTGGGAGAGATATGTCATGAAAAGAAAACTAGTAACTACTAAGCAGTTGATATTAAGTGCTTGGATTTGGGTGGTCTGAGAAAGCAACACAAGAGTTCATACAAGAAGAGAGGGCTCAAAGAATAAGGAAAACATATATGAGCAGGAAGAGAAGGAACATTCTAGGTAGTATAAACAAATGTAAGGGATATTTAGAAATTGTATTTAGTTTGCTAGGGTTGGGTGGCTTAAACAACAGAAAGTTATTCTCACAGCTGTGGAGGGTAGAAGTCCAAGATCAAGGAGTCGCAGCAGGGCTGATTTCATTCTGAGGCCTCTCTCCCTGGTTGGCCCTGTGTCCTCACAGTCTTCTATCTGTGCAGGGGCATCCCTCAGGTCCTTTTGTGTAACTAACTATATTTCTTCATATAAGGACAATAGTCAAATTGAATTAGGCGCAGCTTTATTCTAACTTAACCACTCCTTTAAAGGCCCTGTCTCCAAATACAGTCACATTTTGAGGTACTGGTGATTAGAACTTCCTATATAAATTTTTAAAACACACACATATAAATACACGTGTGTGTGTGTGTGTGTGTGTGTGTGTGTGTGTGTGTGTGTTTATATTGATTTCAGAGAGGAAAGGAGAGGAAGAGATGGAAACATCAGCGATGAGAGAGAATCATTGACCGGCTGCCTCCTGTACACCCCCTAATGGGATCAAGCCTGTAATCTAGGCATGTGCCCGGACCAGGAATAAAACTGTGACCTCCTGTTTCTTAGGTCAATGCTCAACCACTGAACTACACAGGCTGGGCTCAACCTAAGACTTTTGAGGGGACACATTCATCCCATAACAGGGATAAAAATAGTTTATGAGTGAGTTAAAAATGATTGGGACATGAAGCTGGAAGATTATATCTGATCACAGAGTAGGAGTCCTTGAATATTGGACCCAGATTTTCATCTTGGAGCAGCAGGAAGGAAAACAGATCTTTAAGAATGATTTGGCACGGTGTGCCACAGGTTTGCATAAGGAAAAATGGGGGTGGGTTAGGAATGCTGATGCACATTGTCTAAACAGGCACTGATAAAGGACTAAAACCAAGAGGGGAAGTGGAAGGGAATGAATAAAGAAACTGAGAGGACAAGACGTATGCTTGGACATCAGCCATCAGGCCATGGAAGCCTGTATCATAGTAATTCAAGCCTTAAAAGGAAGTTTTATTTTATAATTTTTATAACAGGATTGTGACATTGGGGTTCCAGCATTCTAACACCTAGGACTACCTTACAAAGTGATGGTAAGGAATAGGCTTCCTTGGTGAGTAAGGAGTATCTGGAGGTGTTCAAGAAGTGAGTTTTACATTTTTTGTTCTTATACATTTATTTCTAGTATGCAGGGGCAAGATATTTTTGAAGAAAAGAAACAGGGGAGAGTGATTGATATAGAGGCAGGGAGGCATTGAACAGGCTGTCAAGCTACAGGGGGAAGGCTGGGATGGATGGGAGGCGGATGCTGGGGGAGACCAACCGAAGGACTTGTATGCATGCATATGAGCATAACCAATGAATGAAAGACACTGGGCCAGGGAGGGGGGCAGGTGGGGACATGTGCTGGGGGAAGGGGAGGCTGGCGGGAGAATAATGGGGAGAAAAAAAGGAAAACATACGTACTGCTATTAAATATAAGTTATACTGCAAAAAATAATTTAAAAAAGTAATAAAAAAATAAAAAATAATAAAAAAGAAGTAAGTTTTATGGGAAGGATGTAAGTATCAGGCAGAAGATTGGATTTTTAGATACTCCCTGAAGTCCCTTATATGGCTTAGGGTTAGAAGCTTGAGGGTCTCATGTAGAACTCAGAATAGGTAAAACATCTAGCAAATCCCCAAATTGCCCAGTCTTCTCTCCTGCATGATCTGGGGTCAGGTGGCTCTCTATACTTGAACCCTAATTGGAGTAAACCTTTTAGCTGTTGAGTTTGGGCAACACTCAGTGTGCCTCAAGGCCCTAGGTGCTATGTCAGTTTCCACTTGGTATATAAAATTTTAAATGGGCTTAGAAAATTAAGTGTAAGGATATGATCACTAAAATGAAAAATTAGAATTGCAAAATTTCTTGTATAAATTTAGAATATATGGCTTTTATAAATTATAATCACTAAATAAAATACCTGTTTTTAAAGTTGTTCTTAAAAATATATTTTTAAATTACAAAAAGAAATGTGGTGTGTGTTTTTTAAGTTGAAAGTAAACTGCAAAAGTATGCTTTCGCCAGGGATTAAGAAGCACACATTGGCAATTATAAAATAGTCATGGGGATGTAAAATACAGCACAGGGAATACAGTCAATAATATAATAATTATGTATGGTGGCAGGGGGTACCAGACTTATAGGGTGGTCACTTTGTAAGATATATAAATGTCTAATCACTATGTTGTACACCTGAAGCTAATATAATATTGAATGCAACTGTAATTGAAAAATAAAATTACAAAAATATCCTTAGGGACCATCATTGCATAGTTTTATTTGCAGCATTCCAGACTGTTTACTCAACATACCCTACCCTCCTACACATTTATACAAATACACCTTTCATAGTTTGTAAAGTACATATAGCATACATAGTATAACTATATGCATAGTAGAAGCCCAATGCACGAAACTCGTGCAAGAGTAGGCCTTCCTTCCCTCCGCTGCTGGTACCAACTTCTCTCTGGCACCCAGGGCCCAGGCTTCACTCCAGCCGCCATCAGGCACCCAAGGACTTGGGCTTCCCTCACAGCCTGGCTTTGTCTGGAAGGTGGTCTGGAAGGACGTCCAGTCTAATTAGCATATTATGCTTTTATTATTATAGATTTATATGGTTATTTTTATACATGCACTCAAAGGCATATAATTTTTATTTATTTAAAACCAGTATTTGTTTTAAATATTTCCTAACAATTTGCATCTTTCATTTACTTACATGTACAAGTTCAATGTTAGTACATATATTCCCAAGGGACCCATGTTTTAAATATATCCTTAAGTAATGAAAGCCAAATAGGCCACATCATGTAAACTATTCAAGAATTAGGACAATGGAATAGTCTTAAGAAAATTATGATGGAATTAGAGGCCTGGTGCACAACATTTGTGCACAAGGGGTCAGGGGGTGTCCCTCAGCCCAGCCTGTGCCCTCTTGCAGTCCAGGATCCCTTGGGAAATGTCCACCTGCCAGCTAAGCCTGCTCCCCGCTCCCCGCAGGCAGTTGGACATCTCCGAGGGGTCCTTAGTGCTGCCTCAGAGGCCTCAGAGACAGAAGAGGCTCCTGCCACCACTTCTGTGCTCGCCAGCCATGAGCCCAGTTTCTGGCTAAGTGGTACCCCCCCTGTGGGAGCGCACTGATCACCAGGGAGCAGCTCCTCTGTTGATCTGGTGGTCAGTGTGCATAATAGCGACCAGTTGTTACGCCATTCAGTCGATTTGCATATTAGCCTTTTATTAAATAGGCTAATGAAACTCTTTTCAGTTCTCAAACATTACAACTTGAAGGATATTCTATACTAAACATTTTCAATGGACTCTCAAAAAAAGAAAAAGAAAATGATCTACTATCTACACTAATAAAAGAGAAACATGCAAATTGACCATCACTCCACTACGCCCCAGCCAATCAGGAGGGAATATGCAAATTAGGAGGACAATTATGGCAGCCACCCAGCTGCTCTAGGTGTGGAGTGGCCAGGGCGAAGGCATCTAGAGGATTGGCATTCCGGCCGCAGTGAAGACGAAGACTGCAGACTCCAGAGTCTGCAGCGAAGATGAAGATGGTAGACTCTGGTCGGAGCCTGCAGCAAAGACAAAGAAGGCAGACTCCGGCTGGAGTGAAGGCCTGGGTCCTGGGTGCCAGAGGAAAACCAGTGCTGGAAGCCAAGAGAAGGAAGGCCTATTGCACGAGTCTCTTTGTGCAATGGGCCTCTAGTGTCTTTATAGTTTTATTAATAGGTTAATCTTTCAGGTGCTTTCTTTTCAGAAAGTTAAAATTTGTATCTGAATAGAAAGAACACACACATAGAACCCATTCAAATTTGCCAAAGGGTCCATGTAATTAAAACTCTTTCTTTCCTCTTAGATCCCCAGCCCCATTAACTTTTCTCCTCACAGGTAACTGTTATTTAAAATTCTATATACTTAAAATAAGAAATATAAAAAATACCATCCTATCTTTTCTCTACCTTCCCTCAAAATTCTAGCACTGCTAGAGTAATTTTAATTGCAATTTTGACTTCTCAAATGAAAGAGAATGGATATAATTAGGCCACAGAGTTTATTTGGGAGTCTGGGAAAATGATGAATAAGTGAAGAATAGTATAGTTATCAAAGGATTAACACAGACCCTTGAGAAAACTTATAATGCTCTTGAATATATCTCTTTAAAAAGCCTTCATGAAGATGTAGCAAAAGTCAAAGATGAATTACATCCTAGTTAAAATAATCAGTCCCAAATCAACACTTGATTCATGTTTTTGTTCTAAGACTCAGCACAGTTAAAATTCTGTCTACACTAAATTTTACAAAACTTAAAATAAATCTTTAATAATTTCAAATTTTTATTTTGAGATAAATTTCAAAGCAAATGGGGAAAGGTATTGAGACTTGACTTCTTATTTGAAATAGATTCACTTTAGCCGGGCCTTTTATTTTTTTCTTTACCAATAACCACTCTTGCTTGTATCCTTATTTCCCTTAAGGAATATCTATTATTTATACAAAGGTAGAGGTGTTGATAAAAAGATTAGTTTTAAGTTATGTTGATAAAAACCAAGCCAGAGAGTCAATATGATTTACTTCAAAAATGCCTTTATTTAAATTGATGAACAAATATGAACCCAGAGACACAGAAGCATAAACAGACAATTGAACCTCAGAGGGATGGCAGGGGAGGGTGGATGGGAAGAGATCAATCAGTAAACTTGTATGCATATATGTATAACCCATGGACACAGACAATGGGGTGGTGAGGGCCTGGGGGTGGGGGGGGGACAGGAGGGGCTGGAAGAGGTTAATGGGGGAGGAGGGGGAAGGGGGTCTATGTAATACTTTGAACAATAAAGATTTTTTTTAAATGCCTTTATTTGAATGGTAAAAAGAATTAATCTTACTTCAGTAGTTGAAGTTATATTTTTTTCTTATAACAGTAAACACACATCTTAAGTGTGTATTAAAATAGGCCCATCAGACCACAAAGATGAAATATAAATGTTAATTAATAATATGAAGAAATACCTACTACATTATTAAGAAAACAAGGTTTTAGAATGTTAGCTCTTCACACTCCACATAGAACTTCCAATGCTGATCCATTATATGGGATGGGAGAAATTCTTGATCGCTGATTAATAGTATTTCATTTATTTGTAGATAATGTGGTATGCTTGGCATTGACTTGCTGGAAGTTTCTGTTTAAATGTGTCAACAAATTAAAAACTGCCTTTTAAAAATAAGATTTAAATTTATTGCAAATCCTAGACCCTTGTCAAGTCTACGAGCACACATAATAGGCTTTCTGACCACTCTTCACTCCATTTTCTATACCCAAGATAGGCTGTAAATCAGCTGATCTTTGGAGAAAGAAGCTTGTTTGCAGTCTGAGTCATTCATCCTAAAACTGGCTTCTTCATCCTCCCTGACAGTCTCAGAAAGTCCTTTCTCAGAAGGCTATATGAGTTCTATATCATTCAGCAAATTGAATCTCAGTCCACAGACAGCACCAATATGGGTGTGACCTTTGCCAGGCAATTTCAGTTAGACCACGTAATCCAAGAGCTCTGTTCATAACTGCCCTCCCCTGCAGGCCTGGTTGTCCCCAACTGCTCTCCCCTGCAGACCTTGTCCTCCCAACTGCCCTCTCCTGCAGACCTGATCGCCCTCAACTGTCCTCCCTTGGAGGCCTGGTCCCTCCCAACTGTCCTCCACTGCCAGCCATCTTGTGGTGGCCATCTTATATGTTGGAGTGACAGTTAATTTTATTAGATAGGATATCTAGTTGTACTAGGGGAAACATTCTATTAGGGCAACTTAAATAAAAGTTCAATACCTTTTAAAAAGAAAGGGATCCTAATGGATAAATATGGTAGTAGATTTGTTATTTAGTTTTAAATTAAATGATTTGGTATTTAATTTTTTAAAAATTTTGTGTATTGATTTTCTTTTTAGAGAGAGAGAGGAAAGAAAGGAGAGAGGAAAAGGGAGGGGGCAAAAGGAGAGAAAGAGAAGGGGGGGGGCGGAGAGAGAGAGGTTGATTTGTGTGTTTCACTTATTTATGCATTCATTGGTTGCTTCTTACATGTGCCCTGATTGCAGATTGAACCCACAACCTTGGCATATTGTGATGACACTAATCAACTGAGCTACCTGAGCAGGGCTATGATTTGATATTTAAAACTAAATTAATAATTTGATATTGATTCACATTAATAAGAATAAAAGTCACCTGTGAAATTGAAGTTGTACTGGAATCAAGAAATAACGTTGAATTTTATATTTTGAAGTTTAAAATTTTGTCAGCCCTCATTCTTTGGGGAAAAATGAAATTTAATAGGTGGTTCCTTAAACTGAACTGGATTTGAGATACTTGATTTTATATGTAAATTTGAAGGTTTTTTTGTCTTTGTTGTACAAGCACGAGCCCTGGAGTTCTGCTGAAAAGGAGCTCCTAAATGGTAAAGTATGTAAATGTAAAAGCATCTGGTAGAGGGCCAGGCACATGGTAGATACTCAAAAGAGAGCTAGTTGTCTTCCCTTTTCTACACTTTATGAATTAGGTCAAAGAAGTATTAATCATAAAACCAGTATGAAAAACATGATGAAAATAATGAAAAACAAGAGTTGTAAATAGGAGCTGAAATAAACTCTCTGCTGTTATCAAACACCCATCTTCCTCAGGTGTTTACGGTTTAAGAAGTTCTTAACCACATAAAAAAGAAGCACCTGTGGATGTCTGTGCTCTATTACTTATACTTTAACAGAGAAATAAAACATGATAACAGCACTGAAATGATGAAAACTCTTTAAAGTCACTTTTTACAACAGATTATCAGTAAATCAAGGACCATTTTTATGTTTTCAAGTGCCCGTGGTGGAAAAATTCTTTTGTCACAAAGCTGTAAGTAGATGTTCATGGTTATCATTGCAAAAGAGAGTCTATTTTTCCCTGAAAAAGCATGTTCTATTTTCAAATGAATAAATGATGTTAAGCCCCCATGAAAGTTTACGCTTTTCTAACTTGCCATGTCTTTGGATTTTTGTAAGTTACCACAAAAATAAACACAAAAGAATCCTAAATCAAGAAGATTCAAACAAAACTCTAACAGCAGCCTACAGAATGTCAGCAGGGACCTGCCTGTAGATTCCTAGTCTCAGATCAAGTAGTAAGAAGTGGGTTCTGATACTTGCACAGTTTTAAATTAGCATTAATATTTTTAAAAATATCTAAAGGAAAGATAGTTCAGAATTTAGTAACAAGAAACTGCTTACATTGTCAGCAGTTGAGAAATCATTTTTTAAATTCATGCTCTCTCATCAGGGAATTGTGGGCCCTGTGAGGAAGGAGATGCATGGCTGGGGGGTGGAAATGCATGCCTGTTTTAGGATGTACTACCTTCGGCCTATCCTGTTTGGACATGTTTTCTGAAATACATTGTTATACATTTTCCCCCATAGCTTCCAGCAAACACTCTGCACCTGCAGAAGATCAGATACACTCCCCAGCTGACTCACATGCTCCCCTTTGTCTGAGTTGTGCTATCTTCCAAGGACTTCCTATTGTTTAGGCAGCTACCCCGCTGGCTGGTGCCACCCCGACCCCGTCCATATATAAGAGAACATAAACACTCCCTTGGTGCTGATGAGGGGGAATATAAGATATTTGGGGGCAGGGGGTGGGGGTGCTACCAATCTGAATCTGTGCCAGTAACCTAATGTACATTCTTGATAGCCTATAATTTAAGTCACTGTCCCTTTCTCCACAATCTGGTCTAGCAAGACCTGTTTTCCTAATTACTCCCAATTTACAGGGGGGCCATAAACAAAGAATGTAACAGTTTAGCTACAGGGGAGCTCACTGGCACCATCCAGACCAGGCACTTAAGATACAATCTAACTTCCCCATTCTGACTGACTCGGCTGTAGGAGCCCACCACAAAAGCCTGGTAGTTAGGAAACAGAAAACAAAGAAACCAAAGGGTATAAAGGGAAAGCTTCCTCCATATTCACTCACCCAGGATTTGGAGAGCTGACCCCCTGAGTCACTATACTAGTACATCTGAAAATAAATGGGTTTATCCTGGATCTCCGAGTACTCCCTGTGTGTTTTTTCAGTCGCTTGGTAAATTCTGTAACACTAACACTGACACAATAGTCTCAACCCACTGCGAGAGAATATAATAAAATTTCTTAAACTCTCACGTCTCTTGACCTGGCTCCTGTTAGCATGGACCTAACACATATCACTGGAAAATCGGAGGAGCAGATAACCTTTGTGTATAAAGAAGACCTACAGTTCTGCTTCAAGATTAGAATCTAGGAGAAAGAGTTACTTGGCTTTCCTTCAAGTGTGCATGGGTGTGTGTGTGTGTGTGTGTGTGTGTGTGTGTGTGTGTGAGAGAGAGAGAGAGAGAGAGAGAGAGAGAGAGAGAGAGAGAGAGAGGGCGAGCGTGGGCCTGTGGGCACTAGAGCGGGTATGCTTCTAAATCAAAATAAAGGACTGAATGTATCAAGTTTTCCAATTATTATCTGCATAAGTAATCAGATTCTACTAGTCATTCAAAGTAATAGGTCAGGCTGACTGCATAAGAATCACTTTTTAAAATTCAGGTTCCTGGACCCTATGCCAAGATTTGATTATAGATAGATCTGCAATCAGGGCTAGAAAGCAAATACCATAAATTACTACACAAACTCCTTTTCGTTTCTTAAGGCTTTTAGTTTCACCACAATTGCTGTTATACCAAATCTTTATCATTTCTCCCAAATGATAAAAAGTACTTTTGAAGTTGTCTTCAGAAAATTGGGAGAAATTCATCCTATTCTGAAACCAGTTTTGGAGACAAAGGAGGACCCTCAGAAGTTAGGGTGGATTAGGTATCAAGTTAGGAGAGGAAAGTACTTTGAATCATTGGGGTTTGCTGTAAGGAAGGGAAAATCCCTAGAGTGCCCTCTTTAATGGAGTGGTGATGAAGCATAGTAACTTCCATTTTGTATAAAAAACTGCTGTTTGAAATTCTCTGCTATTGTTAGATAATCCCTTGCCCTGTAAACTCTGTCATTATAAACTCGTCACTTTAAGACAGTCTCTTATTCTATAAAATGATTTTGTTTTTAGTTCAAATAGAAAAAAGATAAACTTAACTGTCTGACCTTACAAGCTAGCCATCCAATGTAACAGACTAACATGGACTAATAATACTGGTAATAATTCCCATATTCTTATGTCAAGTACTAACTCATTATGTATTCAAGGTTACAGCTATCTGTAACAATAACTCATACAGAGCCTTTGTAATATCTGCAAACAAAGAAGCTCAAACTTGCTGAGTCACAGGGCTCAGTGATTTGGAAGAGACACCTCCCTCTGGGCAACGCACAATAAATGATTCCTAATTAATTGGCTCATTAAGGCATCCTTTATCTCATTTGCTGATTTATGATACAACAGTGATAGCAATCCCTGTTTGGTTCATGTCTCTGGTATTATTATCTTCTGATTTGTACCTCTTCTCTATCTACATTGTCCCCAACTAGTCTAGGGCAGGGACAGGGGTGGGGTGGGGGCAGGGGTGGCGGATACTATAGCAGAGAAGGGTAACTTAACATTAGTTAAGTTTTCTAAAAATGTGTGCTGCCACTTTAGGATCATTTCAAAATCTGCAGGTGAAAGTACATTCTTTTCAGTTTTCTCGGGCTAAGGTTTATTTCACCAGATAAATCGTATTTGTTTACACTAATAAGCAAATATTTATGTTAGTATATTTTTAGAAAATATGAAAAACTAACCAAATCACCACCCAAAGAAAAGAGAAAGAAATTGTGAGCAGAGGGTATCATTTCTTTAATTATCCTAGAATCAGTTGTGGTTAAAAATAGGAGTGCTATAAACAAACAGAAAATAGCAAATGTTGGTGAGGACATGGAGAAATTGGAAGCCTTGTATATTGCAGCTGGGTATGTAAAATGGTTCAGTTGCTATAGAAAACAGTTTGGCTGTTCTACAAAAAAAATATAGCATGGCTCAGTAGCTAGTGTCGGCCTTCCCCTGTCTGGGGCAAGTGCCTGGGTTGCAGGTTCTATCCCCATCCCAATCCAGGTGTGTGCAGGAAGCAACCAATTGATGTCTCTCTCGCCTTGATGTTTCTCTCTCTCCTTTCCCTCTCTTTCTCTCTCCCCTCCCCCATCCCTTCTACTCTATGATACATTCAGAATAGGTAAATCCATATAGACAAGAAAGCAGACTGGTAGACCCCAGGGATGGGGAACTGGAGAATGGGGAGTAACTGCTGAATGGTATGGGGTTTCTTTTCGGGGTGATGAAAGTGTTGGAACTACACGGAGGTGGTGACTGTACAACATTGTGTATGTACTAAATGCACTGTGTATGACTTGTTCATTTAAAAATGGTCGTTTGAATGTTATGTGAATTTCACCCGAAAGAAAAAGAAGACAAAAATAAAAAAGAGGAGTGCTTTCTCACTAGGTTTGTGTGTGTTGTTCTCATAACTAAGAAATGGGTGTAGGTCTCCACATACCTGGAAGACAAGGTTGATGTTGCTGAGGTACCAAGTTTGGTTCTGGAGGTATGGGTACTTCTTCATAAACACACTTTGAAAGCTCCTTCCCCATATATGTTACCTGTATATAATTAAGCACAGAATTTAAAAACTATTCTATATAATAAAAGGCTAATATGCAAATAGACCAAATGGTGGAACAATTGGAACAACAGGTGGCTATGATATGCGCTGATCACCAGGAGGCCTGTGCGGAACATGGCAGGCATTGGCTGCAAGCAGGATGGTAGAGCAGATGAGTGGGGTGCCAGACCAAGGTGGGGTACTGGCTGCTGTATTCAGGGAGAGGCTCTGGTGGTTACTGAAAATTCTTTGCTCCCATGTGCCGTGGACCTGCCTGGCACTTGCACATATTGCTAGTGCTGGCCCCACTCACACCCGCAGCTACCACCGAAGTTGCCACTTGCACCACTGCAGGTGCCCAGGGTTGGTCTCGATCACTCAGCACCATCAGTGGGTGGAGCGGCAGCTGACAGCCCTGATCGCTCCTGAGGGCTTCTCCACCTCCCCCTGCTCCTGAGGGTTGGTCAGGACAGCCGCTGCTGCTCGAACCCACTAATGGCGCTGGCCTCACTTGCACCCACTGCTGACACCAGCCCCAATCAACGGGTACAAGTGGGTCAGTGCATGGGAGCAGTAGTGGCAGGAGCAGGCTGCTGGCAGAGGACTGGGTGTGTAGCAGGAGGGGCCAGGCAGGGGTGTGGAGGATGGGCCCAGACCCGCCCTTATGCCTGCTGCAGCCTCAAGGCCCACAGTTCCTTTCAGGTGTATGAATTTGTGCATTGGGCCCCTAGTACATTTTATAAGGAGCAAATTGTAACTTTGGTAAAGTATTGACTGTTATATGTTATAAATCGGTAAACTGCAGCCCAAAACCAAATTTATGTAAATAAAGTTTTATTAGAGCACAGTGACACACACTTGTTCACTTAACATATATGGTTGCTTTTGTGCTACAACAGGATCAAGTAGTTGCAACAGAAACTATATGGCCATGAAGATTAAAACATTTATTATCTGGTCCTTCACAGAAAATATTTGTTGACCCTTATTGTATATCATTATTTCTCTTATCCATTCACTTATTTCACAGAAATTTATTTGGCACTTGATACTTTTAAAAATGGTACTTTTCAAGAAATCAGATACTTAACTGATTCGATTAACAAAATTTGGGTCTATACAACCAAGTTTTTTGTTTGGGTTTGTTTGTGAACTTGGCTATTGTTTATCACTCAGAGAGGTTGGAGCTTAGAAATATTTACAATGAATGGGCTGGGTTGGGCTGGGGTGAACTGGCAAACACGTACCAGAAATATTCTGGGCCTGTCTTTGGGACCTCCACTCTTAGTTCTAGGGGAGTCTGATAATATACCCCAGAAACTATGTCACTGTAGATAAACCATCAAGTCTTAACTTGAACACCACTTCCTCCAAGATGTCTTCCTAAAACTTTAACTCAAGTAATGACCCTACTCTAGGCTCCCATACCTTCTATGCTCATATTTCTGTCAAGACACTTATCACATTTAAATGAAATTATGTGTTAATGTATCTGTTTCTACTAAACTATAAGCTCCCTGAAGACAGGGTCTGTGTCATATTCATTTTTATACTCTAGTACTTCACATAGTTCCTTGCAAAACTGGGGAGGGGGGTCTCTGAAGTCCTAACTCTTAAGCAAGATTCTTAAATTCTAAGTCTGTTTGTACATTTATAAAACAAGCACCTTTGGCTTATTAAGTTGCAGTGGGGATTATAAGAGATAACATATGAAAATCATTTGGCATACTGTCTACCAAATCTGTTACTGAACAGAGTGAGGTGCACCTAGGGAATCTGGCAGGGTTAGACACCCTTTGGGCTCAGTCCCATGACCAAAAGAAGCCTGGTAATGGAAATGAAACAGACCTGGCTACTCAGTGTATTAACCCCTCCTCACAGGCATTGGGAAAAGGGCAAGGCACCAAATGCCATCTGTCAGTTCTCCAAACAACTAAAATTAGAAACCATGGATTTTGTTCATATTATGCCCTGACAATACACAATACACCTTATATACTCATCAATGTGGAGGCTCAGTATGTTTTCACCTATATTTCAGATTTAAAGTACATTTTTGTCAATTGGTGCTGGGTAATCTTACCTAATAATAGACAAACATGTAAAAATGACCGTAACTCCGCTACGCCACCAGCCAATCAGGAGTGATATGCAAATTAACCCAATAAAGGTGGTGGTTAATTGGCATACACAGGCACCTCATGATGGGGTGGGCGGGATACTGACATCGTCACCATGGCTATAATGCAAGTGTTCTGCCCCACCCCTAGTCTCTCAGGGCCTCTGGGCAGCGTGGGAAGGCAGGGTTGGAGTGGAAAGAGGGAGCACTTAAGAGGAGAGAGGCGGCTCCCAGAGTGGTAAGAGGTGGCTCTGGGGCCTAAGCAGAAAGAGGCTGGGCCTGAGTGGAAAGGCAGTGCTAGAGCCAGGGAAAGGAAAGCCCATTCTAGTATGAATCTTCGTGCATCAGGCTTCTAGTCTATATAAATGAAAGGCTAATATGCTAAGTGTCCCTCCAACTGTCTGACCAGTTGCTATGATGAACACTGACCACCAGGGGTCAGACACCCAACACAGGAGCTGTTGTGATGCACGCCTGCCATTTACAGAGAAATGGCAATGCGGACCTGGCGCCAACAAAGCAACACTTGGCTTCCCCAAGTGGAACACAGACCCTGCCACCACCCCTGAGTGACAGTCCACCAAATCACAGCTGATAATGCCGAGATCCCATGGTGCAAAACATGGCCCACGGCCCAGCACAGCCTGGAAATGATGACTGTGGGCACCAAGTAATGATGTCACATAGCAAGGCCCAGTTTCCTCTTCCTAGTGACTAGTCTCCTTGTAGTTGATTCAGCCCAGGAACATGACTTGCTTTATAGCTAGGTGCAAACATTTCACACTTCAATCAAATGTCTACGAAGCATTTTCCTGTACCTCATCTCATTTGATCCTATAGAAGTCTTGGAGTAAGTAGATAGAAGACTCAATAGAATCCTATTTTCTTTTCATTAGCCGAAAAACAGAGATTTAGAATGCTTAGAAACTTGACACATTGAAAAGAAGAAATGGTGGAAGCTGAAAATGACTTCAGGTTTTCTCACTATGCAGAATATGGTCAAACACTGCTGCAGTGAAATATTTTACCCTTTGTTCTTCCTGCATGAACTACAATAATAATCTGCTTTGTGTTGATATTTACTGCTGTGTTGTTGATAGTGACATGAAAGAGAAGGTGGGGTGCTTCACTGGGTTGGAAAAGTTTAGCTACATCAGAAAGCAGGTCTAATTAGACAAGTTTATTCTGTATATATAAAAGGCTAAGTTGACCTGCACATGAGCCTTACATATAAAGCTCTCGCTGGCACCAACTGCATGTGTGTGTTTCGATCTGTCATTGTCAAGCACGAATTTGGTTGACACTTCTAATATAGAGATAATAAAAGCAAATAATGATATTTAAGTATTTCTTCTAATTAATTTTCTTTCAACATGCACAAATTCATGTACTGGGCCACTAGTATTATCTTTATATATAAAAGGCTAATATGCAAAGTGTTCCCTCAGGAGTTTGACTAGGAAACCAGGAGTTCAATTCCTTACTATGATGTGCATTGACCACCATGGGGCAGCACAGAACATAGCAGGTGACCAGCAGCGGTGGTGGGGTCCTGAGGGAGTGAGGGTAGGAGGAGGCAGGGAGGCAGGGAATCTGATTGGCCCTGATCACTGGCCAGGCAAGGGACCCTAGGCATGAATTTCATGCACTGGTGGGGTCCCTCTGCCTGGCCCGTGTACTCTCATAATCTGAGCTGAGGGACACCCCCCCACACACATGAGTGCATGAATTTCATGTACCAGGCCTCTAGTAGAATAATAAAGTACATCTGCCTATGACCAACAGATTCCTGGACTAAATCTCATTAGATGTAAATCTGCCTCATATGCCTGCCCTGACAGAGACTAGGTTTGTAGAATTTTGGGCTACATAATTTCCAGCAATCTCAGCAACTTCACCCTCCAAAGCCCATTTTTCTGAAGGGTACCTGATGGGAAGCAACCTTCCCCCAGATGAGGACAAGTAAGGGAGTAGTAGCTCTGGGTAAGATGTATTCTATAAGTTGTTCTTACTTTTCTAAAAGATAGGGCTAAACGGGTGCTTCACCCTGAGGCCACAGGTGCTTTCCCTGAAGCGTTCAGAGCAGAGATCCATTATTCCTCAGAAGCCAGTCTATGCTGATGCTCTAATATCATATTTAGGAAAGAAGTGGGGTGTGGGAAGTGTGCATGTAGGTGTTTGGGGTAGATGGACAATTCAGGCAGCCACTATTCTGAAAATGTAGTGCATGAGCCAAGTGAAATGATCAACTAACTTTATTTTAGTTAGCTTTCTTAAAAATAAAGCATGGTATCATCAACTGTCATTAACTGCAATAACAAATGTTTCTCTACACCTTATGTATTAACATACATGAAGCAAAGAATATAAAACATGACCTGCCTTTGACTAGTAAAGAGATGTCCAAGAATTTGTTTCCCTGCTGGGACTGCATTTTATTTGAAAGTACTAGTCCATTTTTCACAGATCTTCAGAAAAAAAGTTATTGGTATTGACTAATGAGAATCTGTTCACAGATGATCAAATGACTGTTTTAATTTCATTTTAAGTTTTAAGAAGCAAGTCTTAACAACCTTTCACTATTCCAAGAGGATGAAAGAGAAAGGGAAAACTGTTTTCCATCTTAGGGGGAGTAAAAAGGCAATGTTCATTTCTTTAAGTTTGTTGCAAGATAGAAACACATTTGGGCTAAGAATATTAAAATATTTCTAAGGAATTCAAAAGACAAGACAGAAAAGAGTATCAAAGTGCAATTGTAATAACTGCTTTGCAAGAGCTGATCCTGGGGAAAAGATGAAAGATATTTTCCTCACCTCCTCACCATCCTGAAGCCTCTCTTTCCACTTCCCCCAGATACCCTATGCAATTAGAGGCAAGAGAAGAGCAGCAGGCCTTTCACATTATTTACGTCTTTGGGATTCATACCTCAGATATTTGTATTTTAACCTTTTTAATCCTCACTGGAGGATATGTTTATTTAGGAAGAGGAAGGGAGAAAGGAAGAGAGCAAAATAGCCATTGGTTGCCTGCTGTATGTGCCCAATCTGGGGATCGAATCTGTAACCTAGGTATGTGCCCTGACTGGGAATCAAACCTGAAATTTTTTGGTATATGCGAGAGTGACAATGCTCCAACCAATGGAGCCACACCCACCAAGGCTAAATATTTGTATTTTAAAGGGGCCCACATCTCTAACTATCTCCTCCTGAGTATTAGCTGGACTCACAGGAGGTTTAAGTTATGACACATTGGGAGTGTATATTAGATAAACAATTTTCATCACTTCTGTATTCCTACCCCAAGTTCTCCATATCTTGATATTCCTAATCATAGTAGCGTGAGAAACTTTTTAAGAAGTGTGAAGGGTGAGGGGGAAACCACATAGAAAAGTCAATGCTGTATCCAAAGGAGTACATTTGTGAGGGCAGAATTCAGACAGGGAAGCAGCACGAGGAGAAGTGTGTTTGAAAAGAGACCTGTCAGTCTCGAGTCACTGCCCAAACGGCAGCTTACTTTTTCTCTGCGTAAGTCTGGTCCTGGGCTTGAACTGTCACTGCCATTCTTATGATTTTCATACTGCAATTGTGTCACAGAAAGGCATTTTCCCTGGGGAAGTGGGCCATTTTTGCGGCACAAGAGTAAGTCTTTGCAGAAATACATAAAGACAGCTGAATGATTCTGAGTTCAAGCCAAGCTGTTTCCAGGGAAAGGAAGTGGGCCTCCCTTGTGTGTGATATTGTTGTAAATGGAGAAAACAGTGCATAGGGAATCAGAAGATCAGGTTCTAGTCCAGTTTGGGCACCTACTGGCCTTGAGGCTAATCAGGTCACTAACCACATGCAATGCTGTTTTCATATCCACAAATAAAGATTATAGTTGATCTTCTGAATTCTTAGGGGTTTTGTGAAAGAATATACATAAAAGTGTTTTATAAACCACAGTGTTATGCAAGTCCTAGCATCTCCATGTTGGAAGGATCTTTAGAGACCATTGGCATTATTATTTACTTTATACATAAGAAAACAGGTTCATAAAGGAAAAATGATTTGATCTGGATCCTGAGTCTCACTCCAGGCTGCACATTAGAATTACCTGGAGACCCTTTACAAAATATTACCACTTGATCTTTAACTGAGACTATTAGTTCAGAAGCTAAGGACCTGGAGTCCACTAGGCACTGGTAGATTTAAAAGCTCCCCAAGTGATTTTAATGTGCCTACATCATATAACTTACCAAGATTGGTATCAGGAACTAGCATGGTTTCCTGTCTCCCACTGAGAGAGATCACTCTGCCACATCAGGATGATGGCTAACAGCCAGGAGACTATCCGTGACAGCAAACAGTGATGCCCAATGGGAGTAAGCAGGATTCCCGCGACTAGGCCCAGCTGCTTGGGTAGGAAGTATGAGTCATCTCTTGATCTTGTGGCTCTGTCATTCTGTCTGATGCAGGACAAGACCTAGTTTTATGGCATTTCTTGCCTGACAACCAACTATTCCTAGTCCCATAGCCTCAACAACAGTCTTAAGACTAGTCAGTTGAAATGGTCACATTTACCAATGTAACAAAAGTTCCCTTCATCAAGAAGTGACTGTGAATTTAGGAGTTACTCTAAGACAAGAGGAGGTAGAGGCAATTTTTGTGGTAAAGTTTAAAAGAGGTTTGTAAAATAAATTATTTTAATAAAGAAACCTACTGGAGTAGAGTTTCTCAGCCTAGAGTATTTACTGGAAGTACATGCATGGCCTATAGAAGTTGTTAAAACTGTTCCTGTTTTTAGAACAATTTTTTAAAAATGTAATCCTGTTCAGATAATCTGTATGAGTATCTTATATCCAAGATTTGCACTAATATTGATGTCCACATTTGCATTTGGCTTCACTATCACTGTTTTCTTGGCTTCACTGTTTTCTTATGTATGTTAAACAATACAAACCTAATTGACATGACTAATGAGAAAAGATCAGAAGCAATGTGGTATGTAAATTAGTTACAGAGTGAGGGCTAAATGATGTCACAGCCAGTTATTCAAAAGTGGGAATGCAGTAGTTCTAGTAGAGAAAAAGAGTAGGAGACTTAAGTCATCAGTAGGCACGCTGTAACAGAGGTATGTCAAGCTCAAAAGAACCTAAGCTTAGCAATCAGTACCATATTAATACTGTGAGCATAGATTCAGCAAAATAATACAATCTATCATAAGTTTAAGAAATGTTGTAAAAAAAAAAAGGAATTTTCATGGGTTAAGTGTTAATTACTATTATGTAAATATGACTTATGAGGGTAAATTGAAAGTAGATGGCCAGTTGACTCCAGGGGTTGAAAGTTAAAAAAAAAAAAAAGGAACAGAAAAACTATAATACAGAGATAATGCAAAATGCACTGATATAAGTAAAGGAATTGAGTTCCGGAAGCACCTCTCACAAAGATCTAGGAGACCAGAATGCTGTGTTTAGGTGCACAGACCAAGAGCAGGAGTTACGAGAAAGGGTGAGCAGAGGTTGGACAAAAAAAGAGGAAACTATGCCTCTTATTAGTGCTGGAATGAGGCTTACTGTAATAGTGAGTGGAGGCTGAAGATACCTGCAGTTCTGTGAAACAGTAATGGTGATGTCCAATTTTCACACTTGCAAGACTGTTCCCTTAAGTGGTGCCATAGACATCTGGAGGTGGCTGGTCACTGGACCTCAAGGGTGTCAGTAATTAAAAGTCTTCAAATTGGTGGTCAGACTGGGCTTGTAAGTCAGAAGACAGAACTGAGGGGGAGGCTACTAAGTCTGGGAAGTATGAATGAATAGAAATATTTCTTTTAGGGGGAACTAGCAATTCATAGATAAAACTATGTTCAAACATAAAACTGCACCATAACTTCTGTGGGTCTTAGGACCCTTGCTGGTTCCTTCTGTCTTTAGGAGAAGATTCTGTCAGAATACTGATAACATATTAATAAATTGTTAAAGTGAACAGTGGCTCCAAATTTTCTACTGGAGTCAGAAGGACCTGAAATCACTTGGGGTCAGGAACATTGGGGGCATTCAAATTTCTGAGACTAAATGAGGAGCAACGAGAGACCCTTGCCCCTGGGGAATTCTGGCAAATAGAAATTGTGGGGGAAAGCAGGTAGCATATTGCAGAAGGGACACCTGGGGACAAAAATGAGCTTGGAGAACTTGTAAATTTCTTTAAAAAAAAAAAAAAAAAGTAAGTAGCCAAAACCGGTTTGGCTCAGTGGATAGAGCATCGGTCTGCAGACTGAAAGGTCCCAGGTTCGATTCCGGTCAAGGGCATGTACCTTGGTTGCGGGCACATCCCCGGTAAGGGGTGTGCAAGAGGCAGCTAGCTGATTGATGTTTCTCTCTCATCGATGTTTCTGACTTTCTATCCCTCTCCCTTTCTCTCTGTAAGAAAATCAATAAAAAAAATATATTTTTTAAAAAGTAGTTTTATCATTTTTAAAAAATGTATCTTTCCATTTGAGCATGAAGTGAAAGATGACCCACCTTATTCCATGCATAATTCCGGGTCACATGACTGTCACTTCCTAGAAGATCCTTGAGCCAGGTGACTGGATTTTGATAAATCTGACCATTTTCTACCTTAATTTTACCACTCAATAAAACACTGGCTTTGTGGGTAGTCTCCTGAAGAAAAAAATGTTAATATTAAAAAATTAATGAAATATGTGAACTTCTGCTTCTGGCCATGAAATAACAGGGACCAGATTTACCCTAACACATGATGCAACCAAAAAACAGATAAAATAGATGAAAACAATAGTTTAAAAATCCTTAAAACTCAATAGGAAAACAAGAAAACAATAAAAATGAACAAAAGATTTAAACAGATATTTCATTAAAGAATAAATATAAAGGCAAACAGCACATGAAAAGATACCTAACTAATCATTAAGAAATGTAAATTAAAACCACAATACATGTACTACTACATATTTACACTATATGTTAGCATGGCTAAAGTTAAAAGACTGATCATACTAGGTATTGGCTAAGGAACTATAACTCTCATTGATAGCTAGTAGGAATGTAAAATGTTACAAACTTTAGCAATTTCTTAAAAATGTTAAATATACACTTACCATATATAATTTTGCCACTCCACTCTCAAGTATTTACTCAAGAAATAATGAAAGTCTATGTCAGACCACAACTGTATGCTCATAGTAGCCTTCTTTGTAACAACCAACAGTTGGAAACAATCTAAATGTCTACCACAGATGAATTAATAAACTGTAGTATATATATATATAATGAACTAATACTCGACAATAAAAATAAACAAACTACTCCAGGGGTTGAAAGTTAAAAAAAAAGACAGAGAAACTATAATACAGAGATAATGCACACAATGGATTTCAAATAATTATGCTCAGAGAAAAAAGTCAGACAAAAATAAATACATATGATATAATTCCACTTATACAGCATTTTTTAGAAATGCAAACTACTGTATAGGGACAGAAAGCAGACCAATAATTGTCTAAACAGTGGCATGGGAAGGGAGCAGATGAAGGAGGTGTACAAAAGGACACAAAGAAGTTTTGGGGATTGATGTATATTGCTTGTGGTCATGGCTCCACAGGTGTATACATATGTCAAAACTTGTCAAATTGTATACTTTAAATATGTGTATTGTATTATATGTCAATTACATCTTAATAATGCTATCAATATGAAAAGTTGTAATTATAGCTAATCCAGAGATGTAACCACAACTGTCAAACTATGAGTTAATGTAATTAATTTACTGAGTAAAATGTAATTTGCTCTGGCTAATCTGAGGTAGGTACTACTTAGCAATAAACTGGTTGACAGGCAAGCAAAAAGGATCATCAAGGAATCTGAGATCAAGCTACTAATTTGGTCTTTAAATTATAGTTTGAAGCTTTAAAATCTTTTTTTTTCTCCTCACTTATAAGTAAAGCTACTAACTAGGAAAAGCCTAATTACCCAGAGATGGAAAGGATTGGAAACATAGGTCATTCAGATTAAATTCCAGTTAGCCTGGATGGATATGTTGGATGGTCCATAAGAAAGGAAGCATTCCTGGACTCTGCAATCTTTGCCATTCTGAATTCCTTTCAAAAAGTAAATGTGGGAAGGGAGGAGAGGAAGCATCTTTTGTTAGTATTTCTAGCAGAACCGTTTTTTCCCTCCTTTAGTTTTATGCATATGTGATATTGTTTTAAGTGGGTCTGATTTACGCAAACTCCAAGTCACTTTTTTTTGTAAAAACAACTGAGCCCTGGCTAGTTTTCTCAGTGGTTAGCGTGCCCACCTCTGACAAAAGGGTCGCAGGTTTTATTCCTGGTCAAGGGCACATACCTCAGTTGCAGTTTCAATATCCAGCCCCAGTCGGGCATACAGGAGGCAACCAATCGATGTGTCTTTCTTTTCTCTCTCTCTACCTCTCCCTCCTTCCCTCCCTCTTTCTCTTTTTCTTTGTCCCCCTCCTCCCTCCTTTCCACTCTCTCTCTAAAAATAAACAAACAATGGAAAAATATCCTGGGGTAAGGATTAAAAAAAAAACACTCAGAAAAACAAAAAACTAAGTTTTTATGGAAGTGAATTTATACTTATCTCTTATCAGGGGAAGCTTCAGCAGTATAACTGGCAGTTTCTAAAAATTTGGAATCAAAGCCAGCTCCAGCTTACTATTTTTATGTTACTCTTAAATCCTTCCTGGTGCAATATAATTTCAGTCTTTGAGCCCAAAGATACTTGTGACTAAAATGTACAGGGAAATTCTAGAAGCATGATTTCATTTGCTAAAAATACAATGGTTGTGGTCCCTCCATTCAAGAAGCCCAGCCAAACCCCATTTCACTAATTGGAGGTAAATGCCTACACTATGCAACAGCAAAATTTACTCACTTTTAAAATTTAGATTGTTTTTAGAGAAAAAAATAAGATACCTGTGTTTTGAATTCCAAAATATTATTTCCTGGATTAATTCTTCCTAGTGCTATCAGATCCTTTATCTGCATACGCTTCTTTTTAGGAGCTGTGCTGTAGTTTAAAGGCTTTTTTGCAGTATGCTGAGGGCCAGCCCCAGAGGAGGAGGTGTTCTGACTGTCATTTGCATGTGGAATAGCAAAAGCTGAATTTTTAAGATATGGTTTCATCTGATGCCCCATATCACTGCCTAAATCATCAATATCTTGATGTGTCAGGGTTTCTGATGCCCCCCTTGGTGGCTGCTGGGAAGGAGTTTTCTTGTTTCCTCTTTTTGGATCAAAATTGGAAAGAGTCTGACCACAAGTAACAGTTGATGGATGGTCATCTTTTGTGACAAATTCGCTTGTGGTTTCTGAAGTATTTAATGGGCCAGTTGGTGCAGAAGGACTATAGGAGTCATGACCTTTGGTTGTACGTTCTGTAAGATCATCTTCTTTTTGTAAATATTTTGCTTGAGCAGTAAAAGCAACAGGTAACTTAATCTTTTCAGTGCCATGTGAAGATCTGGATTTTGAAAACTCATCCAAGGAGCAGTCATTGACATTTCGTTTAGAATTCAGCTTAATTCCAGAAAATTCTTCCCCTCTCACTGTCCCTAAATTTAGACAAGTGCTGGTATTTTGGCTGTCGTTCCATGTTTCCAGAGACAACTGTGACTCCTGTGTGCTTTCACAAACAGAGCTGGCAGGAGAAAATGAATCCGCCAGGGTCTGCACCGAGTTTTCCAGGCCGGTAAGCTCTTGGCTGTCCTTCTCACAAGGGATCTCTGAGCGGGACGGCAGTTTCCTCAAACTAAGACCAGACACAGAGGTAACATTCTTATAGTTTTGAATTTTCTGGCTTATTTTTTTCTGTTTTTTTGCCACAAATAAAAGGCTCTTCTGTCTCATGGCCAAGTTGGCCAGTTGTTCTCTCAGGACACCATGCTTAAATGATTCTATGGACACCCTACAGGAAGAAACACAAGAGACAAAAAATACAGAGTAAAAAGCTTTTTTAAAAACAGTCATTTGTACTTTAAAGATACTTGGTCTCGATTTAAATTTGACCACCACAAAGTACACAAGATTCTGTCTTGTGCACCATCTTTGTAAATGCATTTTCTTTGAGAGGAAACTGACTCTTAGGATAGCAGTGTGGTTATCCACATTTATATTCAGATCATTATTTAGCAGTTGTGAGTTAACCCTAAAAGAGAAACAAAACTTGGGTAGTCTATCCGGATATCTTACTGGTCCTTTACTTGTAAGCTAAGAAGTAAGAAGTAAAATTTGGAAGTTCACTCAAGTTCCCATAATTTCAAAGATTGAGATTGTTTTGTGAATAATTACGCCTGAGCTAACCTGAAAAATTCAGTTCAACAAGTAATTACTGTAATTGTACTAAGCATTTTCAAGTCCAGAGGGACTACTCAGACAAGCACCAATGGGCCTCCCCCAAACCAAATCTCTCAGGGGTGGAGGACTAAGTAGGAGGAAATGGCTCACCCACACCTCTGTTTGTTTGTTTTTTAATTATATTCCACAGTTACCACTTCAGGACATCCTGTGACACCTTGTTTCCAGTAGTCCTCAACCTTTTTGTTCTCAGGACTTTCTTATGCTCCTAAAAATTATTGAGAGACCCAAAGAGCTTTTGTTTATATGGATTATACCTATCAATATTTACTGTTTAGAAAATAAAACTGAAAAAATTTAAAAACACAAGAATACCAAAGCACACATTCCATTAGCTATTAGAGTGATGATGTCATCACCCACTATGTGGCCAAGATAAAATTCCATTATACATTCATGAGAGAATGAGAGCCAAAAAGGGCAAATAACATCTTAGTATTCTTAAAAAATAGTTCTGACTTCATAGACCTCTTGAAATAGTGTCAGGGATACTTAGGGACGACCCATTAAGAGCAGCTGTTTTAAGGAAAGCAGTAATATAGATATCTGTTTCTTCTGTCACAGTTTAGAGTTGTTGCCAAACTCCAAGTATACTGGGTATTAAAGTAAATATAAGTGTAAGAAACAGAAATAAGAAATAAGATTAACAAACAACTGATAGCATAAAATGCAAGAAAATAGAGAAAAACTAAATTAACAATATCACATTTAAAGCTATGTGAAACAGAGGCTTCAGACAAAATGGCAGCATAGTTAAACATGGTAATCAAATCCTCCCACAACCATATAAAAAATACAACTAATCTTTAGAACATCCATAATTCAGAACTGCCTGAAATTTAGCTGAATGGAAGTTCCACAACTAGGGAATTAAAGAAGCCCCATAGAGACGGGTAGGAGGGGTGGAGGCATGGCAGTTTTTAATTGGGAGGGATATCTTGGCTACAGAGGTTCCCCACTGAGGAGTGAGGGATGCCAGCCCCATACCAGACCTTTAGCCCAGGGTTCCAGAGCTGAGAAAAGAAGTCTCTATAACTTTGGGTTGTAAAAACCAGCAAGGATTGACTGAGTGATATGGAGGCCACTGGAGTCCTAGGCAGTTCCTCTTAAAGGACCCACACATTAACTTATTTGGACTTATCCCCTCTGAGCTACCTCATTGGGGCAGCAGCTTGACAGGAACCAGGAACATACAGGAAGTAACTAAATTGTCTGGCATCAATGCAAGAGCTGGGGGAGACACTTTCTCCTAGACAAAAGTGCTGGCAGAGGCCACTATTCCTTTGCTGAGCCCTTCCCCAAGAGAGCTGACAGACGGGTGCCAAGTCTGAGTCTCCATCAATTTGGCTCACTCACATATTTCGCTCCATTCTGGTGATTCCCTGAGACCCTGCCCTCCCCAACGTGGGGACTTACCCAAGCCATTTCCAGTGGCTTTTCTATACAACTGTCCTCAGAGAACAGACTTTCCTAAAATCTTTCAAACAAGCAGCAGCTGGCCTCAGTGTATACTATATCTCTTGCTAAGTGGCCCCAGGCCTGGCACTAGCTACATCCTGCCTTGGCTCAGAGCTTGGCCTCTCCTGGGTATCTGTACACCCAAAACAAGTTAGCAACCATCTGTAGATAACTCTGTAGCTCATGCCAGGTGGGCCCAGGCAAGGCACCAGAACCTCCCTGGAGGCCCCAGAGTCAGTGCACTCAGTGGACAGCTTCAGACCATGAAGAATTACAACACTACCACCTCCATGAGTGATACATTCAAGGAAGCTCCCATAAGACTGTCAGGTGATTTTCTTAACAGAAACTTTGCAGGTCAGAAGAGAGTATCAAGAAATACTCAAAGCAATGAAAGCAAGGACCTACAACAAAGAGTACTCTACTCAGCAAGGTTATCATTTAGAATTGAAGGTCAGATAAAGAGTTTCCAAGACAAGGAAAGTCAAAGGAGTTCATTGCCACTAAACCAGTAATACATGAAATGTTAAATTGTCTTCTTTAAGAAGAAGAAGAAAAAAAGATAAAAAATATGACCAATAAAATGGCAATAAATACATATCAACAATTGACTCTAAAAATAAAAATAAATGAACAAGCAGAACAGAAATAGATTCATAGATACAGAGAACATTTTGATGGTTGCCAGATGGGAGGGGGATTAAGGGGATGGGAGAAAAAGGTGAAGGGATTTAGAAGTATAAATTAGTAGTTATAGTATAGTCATGGAGGGTAAGGTACAGTATAGGGAATATAGCTAATAATAGTCTAATAACTATATATAATATCAGGTGGGTATGAAATTTTTCAGGAAGATCACTTAGTAAGTTTTATAATGTCTAATCACTGATGTGTACACCTGAAACTAATGTAATATTGTATGTCAACTATAATTGAAAAGTAAAAAATGATTAAAAGTAAAAATAAAACTATGTGAAACAAAGAGTTCAGACATAAAATAAAAGTGCTCTTTAGTTTGTAATAAGGATTTACACTTGAAATCCTAACTGATCAAGAACTTTCCAAAATTCTAAGTATATTGTTAATCAAAAAACGTAAGAAAAATTGGAGCCAGCCTCCTCCAAAGTTCCCCAGGTTGGCCCAGGCAAGGCACTGGGACTTTCCTGGAGGCCCCAGAGTCAGTGCACTCAGTGAACAGCTTCCTTTATTCAAGTCCCTATCTGTAGGTCTTATAAGCTCATTGGCTTTATAGAAATAAATTTATTCACTTATTCACTAGAGAGTAAAGCAAAATGGATAAAGATAGTAGGTTTATAATAAAAATAAAAACTGATTTTAAAATAAGTTCATAAAAAACCTGAATATACAATGGATGCCAAAAGATTATGACAAGAATATAAAGAAATAGAAATACTACACGTGAATAAAGAATAGGGTAAAAAAGATCTGCATATTCATTGCAGCATTATTCACAACAGTTAAGACATAGAAACAACTTAAGTGTCCATCAATGAATAAAGAAAATAGAGCAGACATAGAGTGGAATAATATTTAGCCACAAAAAGAAGAAAATGCTGCCATTTATGATAACATGGATAGACTTTAAGGGCATTATGCTAAGTGAAAGTCAAACAAAAACCCTATGATCTCACCTATATATGATATCCTATCTAATAAAAGAGTAACATGCAAATTGATACCTCTGCTATGCTACCAGCCAATCAGGGCAGGGGGCGTGGCAGGGGCATAGCCAGCACACAGGGGTCAAGGCCGGCAGGGATGTGGCCGAAGTGCAATGAAAGCAACCACCACGCTATAAGCTCTGCCCACACAGTACTTAAGAGCCGGCCCTCCTCACACTCATGGTAACTGAATCACATGCAAATGAGTGCCCGGGGTCCCTGCATTCCCCCCAGCCCAGCACTCACGATGGGAGTGGGGTGACTGCTGCCAGTCTCTGGAATGTGCAGAGACCCCAGTGGCCACCACAGGCTGGAGAAAATTCACAGTGCTCTTGGTTCGTGCAGGGTATTGGGAGCACAAGGAATTCTGGGAAATGTAGTTCTGGTGGCTGACCCACTGTAGGAGAGTTTGAAGTACTGAGCAAGGAATGGGGAAGCGGCCAGGAGAAGGGGAAGGGCGGTGGCAGTGGCACTTTTTTTTTTTCTTAGTTCACAGCATTAGTTGATGTTTCCCCTAAACCCAGGTCACAGCCCCACATGTTCACCACAGAGCTCAGATTATTGGTCAATTCAGTGAAAATGGGACAGAAAAACTCACTAAGGAACAACTGCTCCCTGAATCTGTTCATCCATATCCTATATCACCCAGAAATCCAGAAAATTACCATCAGACACATCACAGGATCAAAGCCTGGGTCCAGGAGAAGCTTAAAAGGACACAGACTTTTCCATTTGCTCTGCTCTTCCCTCCACAGGATTATCTTCTGAAATCCCCAAGCGTCTACCCCTGACACAGCTTTCTCACATACCACGCTACCCATCCTCCCATCTATCCCCATCCATTTTAAAGCACCTGGCAAACACAAGAAGGAGAAACACAGGGCAAATGCCAGTCTGGGCTTAGTCAAGCATGATATCTGTGGAATGGTGTGTGGAAGTTTCCATGGCAGCAAGACTTCAAGGCAGGCAGGGGAGTCACATAATCTTTCTACCAAGGTAACAGAAACATGGAGACCACCCAAGGGATGCTGAAGGGGGACACAGCGAGTTCAGAATTCTCTGGTGATTGCAAGGACCTAGGTCCTCATTGCCTCCTCCCCCACCCTCTGCTGTTCCTTGAAATAATCAATCATCCCTCTTTTGGGGGAAAGGAAGAGACACATTAAAGAAGTCTTCTCTAAAGGGATGCTTATGAAAAAAATGTAGAAAGGACTACAAGAGAAGAGTGTTTTCTTTAGTAGACAAAGCAGCTCTATTAGGCAACAGGTTTGGGAGCCCCGATAGCCTGAGCCCACGCTGGCTACCTACAGGGGCGCTTGCACTTCCACCAAGCTTCTCCGCTTTACATTGCAACATGGTCTTCTTGGTGAACCCAATCCGTAATGAAAAACTCCTGAACTACACTGTATTTTACAGATGGTTTTTGAAAATTGTCCAACTGATGGCTCCCAGTATGTGAGAGGAGGCAGGTTGGGCTGAGGGACCCCCCCCCCCCCAGTGCACAAATTTTGTGCACCAGACCACTAGTCCTATCTAATAAGAGAGTAATATCCAAATTGACCATACCTGTGATCAAGCCACAGCCAGGCCCACCAACCAACAGGAGCAAATTATGCAAATAAACCCCAACCAAGATGGCCACCACCACTGAGAGTAGGAGGGAGGTTTGGGTTTCCTTGACAATGGAGGAAGCCAAGCTTTCCACCTGCCATTGTTGGCCTAGGCCACCACTCAATGCTACTAAGTTTGAATTATAGAAGATACATAATCCCAACAGAAAAGCGGCAGCCACGGAGCTAGAAGAGAAGAAGCTTAGGGTTGCCAGGGCGATGGAGGAAGCCAAACTTCTGCAGCCCTAGCCTAGGCCCCCACTCTAGGCTACAAAGTTTCAAACAGAAATGGCTGTCGCCATGGAGCGAGCAGAAGGCTTGGCTCTGCTCCAGGCTACAAAGTTTCAATTGTAGAACATAAATAAATCCCAGTTCCCAGGGCCTCTGCTTGGGTCTCTGGAGGATGTGGGTGGCCTGTAAACCATGATAGGCCCCTCGCCCAGGCTTCCCCAGACCCCAAGGGAACCCCCACCCTGATCTGGGACACTCTTCAGGGCAAACCAGCTGGCCCCTACTCATGCACCAGGCCTCTATCCTATATAATAAAAGAGTAATTTGCAGATTGACCATCACTCCAACACGCAAGAGGGCTGCCCCCATGTGGTCAAAGATCCTGTCCCTATGTGGACACAAGATGGCCACCACAAGATGGCCAGCAGGGGAGGGCAGTTGGAAGGGACCAGGCCTGCAAGGGAAGGCAATTGGGGGTGATCAAGCCTGCAGGGGAGGGCAGTTAGGAGTAACCAGGCTGGCAGAGGAGGGAAGTTGGGGACAAACAGGCTGGCAGGGGAACAGTTAGACATCAATTAGGCTGGCAGAGTAGTGGTTAGGAGGTGATCAGACTGGCAGGCAGAAGCAGTTGGGGGCAATCAGGGAGGCAGGCAGGCGAGCAGTTTGGAGCTAGCAGTCCTGGATTGTGAGAAGGATGTCCAACTGCATGTTTAGGCCTAAACATCCCTCGAGGGGTCCCAGATTGGATAGGAGGCAGGCTGGGCTAAGGGACAACCCCTCCAGCCTCTTCCCCCATGCACGAATTTCGTGTACCAGGCCTCTAGTATATATATAATATACATACACAGTAGGCCCTCAGGTTACGTAGGAAATCCGTTCCTACTGCACGACATTCACCATAATTTGGAACTCACCTACATAAGCACCTATGTCACTCACATGGAGCATATACACAGCAATAATGAAGTGAAATAGTAAAAAAAAGTTTTAAAAAAAGATAAAAATTCCTGATCTTTATTTGTGGTAAATAAATAATAAAAAACATAAAGCACATATGTACATATGTCAAAATGACCAAACTTTAAAAAAAAATAAATAAATAAATGGGAGATGACAACATAAACACAAAGTGACATACATCAAGTTCAACGTAACCCGAGGACTGTCTCTGTATATATTCCAAGAACAAAAGGTGGGAGGCAAGAGGTGGCTGATATGAGTGAAGATAGTCAAAAAGTACAAACACCCAGTTATAAAATAAGTAAGTCATGGGGATGTAATGCACAGCATGGTGGTTACAGTCAATAATACTGTATTGTATATTTGAAAGTTCCTAAGAGAACAGATTTTAAAAGTTCTCATTACAAGAAAAAAAAATAGAAAATGCCCAAACAAGAAAATATCCTATATAATAAAAATCTAATATGCTAAGTCTCCAGTCATCCGTTCAACCAATCAAAGCTTAATATGCTAATGATAATGCTAAGGCCACTCAACTGCTCTCTATGCCATGCACTGACCACCAGGGGGCAGACAGTTGACCAGTTGCTATGATGTGCACTGACCACCAGGGCGCAGATGTCACCTGGACAACCAGTCATTATGACATCCACTGACTACCAGGGGACAGATGCTCCAACCAGTAAGTTATCTTGCTGCTGGGGTCTGGCTGATCAGAACTGAGCAAGATGGACCGGACATGCCCTGGAGCCCTCCCGCAGTCCCTCCCCAGCTGGCCAACCTCCCGCATGCCTCCCCAACCCCAATCATGCAATGATGGGGTCCCTCAGACTGGCCTGCACCCTCTTGCAATCCAGGACCCCTCAGGGGATGTCTGAGAGCCGGTTCTAGCCCGATCCCGCGGGCCAAGCCCAGTAACCTCACTGGTGCACGAATTCATGCACCGAGCCTCTAGTGTGTGTGTGTGTGTGTGTGTGTGTGTGTGTGTGTGTGTGTGTGTATAAAACATCTTTCTCAACAAAGAATGAGAAGTTCTAGCCAATTTGGCTAAATGGATAGAGCATCGGCTTGTGGACTGAAGGGTCCCGGGTTTGATTCCAGTCAAGGGCAAGTACCTTGGTTGCAGTCCCCAGCCCTGGTAAGGGCTCATGTACTGGCAAGGGTATGTGCAGGAGGCAACCAATCAATGTGTTTCTCTCACATGGGTATTTCTGTCTTTCCCTCTCTCTTCTACTAGTTCTAAAAATCAGCGGGAAAATATCCTTGGGTGAAGATTTTAAAAAAAGGATGAAAAGAGGTATATAACCTATATAATCAGGATAAAACTCCTTAAGAACCCTGAAAACTTAGAAGTACACAAAACAAATAAATATACATAATTAAATTGCTTAGGAGGACAACATTTGTGATAGCAAAAAGAAAAAATTTTAGTGTAAACAATTTGAGTTTACTAAGAAAAAAAATTTACTTTGGGGATTCATGACCAGAAAGGCTTTCATAAAATTCTCGGCTGTAGACAAGTTTTCTACAACTTTTGGTTTCCTGAATATTTCCAGTAATGAAGAAAAATATCTTTCTGGGAAGTACAATTCCCCATGGAGACAACAGATTAGACAAAGTTATTTTTTGGTCCTAAGCAACAGTCTTAAGAATTTGTATTCTAAGAAATTCTAGGCCTTACTATTATAGCTAAAAATATATAAATTCTAATAACTCTAACATATTCCTATTTTTTCCACTCACCTGTATTTTTTAGCCAGATCATCCCTTTCTGCCTTCTGTTTGGCAAGCACGTTATCCATAATCTCTTTTACCTCTAACATCTTTTCAGTGTATTGTTCTAGAAACATAGTAATATAGTAAAAAGTCAGTTAACTGAGAGACAGCCAATGTTAAATTTGGTCACATAGGACTCAGCCTTGCTGTTAATTTTAAAAAGTTATTGTTTCCTTATCCTTTTCCCCATTATCAGTGGTGCAGATATATAATCAAGGCTTAAGGACTTATATCAGGGTACTTATGGAAGTACCCTAACATGCATAGGTAAGAACACTGTACCAAGCAAGAGTCAGCCAGCCTGAGTTCTAATCCTGCTATCCCACTGACTAGTCTTAAACAGGGTAGGAACATGACCCCTGTGGTCAGCTTCCTTATCTGTGAAATGAGGTGGGTAAAGCATCAAGATAAATAGGAATATAAGTATTTTGCCTATTAAAATTATTTACTTTTAAATACAAAAAAATACATTATTATTGTAAAGAATAATTTCAAACAATATGAATGTTTACCCAGAAGAAAAGTAAAAGAATATCCCACTCACCTCTCTGCTTTACCTCTATTTTACTTTATAAAAAAGACTGCTGTAAATACTTTGGTAGCAGTGTATGTATTTGTGTGTATATATTAAATATATTTATATAATGTATTGTCATATATACATTTATACTATATAACTACATATATGTGTTTAAAAATAATAATTGTGCTATCAGTTCTTGCTCTTTATTCTTAACCTTTAGATAGGGCTATATGAAATTGAAGGTCACTTATAGATCTACCGTATTTTCCGGCGT
The DNA here is from genome assembly GCA_027563665.1 of Antrozous pallidus. NCBI lineage: Eukaryota > Metazoa > Chordata > Mammalia > Chiroptera > Vespertilionidae > Antrozous > Antrozous pallidus. The sequence goes on from CM050512.1 coordinate 41,747,196, forward strand.
ATAAGACGACTTTTTAACCCAGGAAAATCTTCTTAAAAGTTGGAGGTTGTCTTACATGCCGCTGAGTGTAAAAATAGTGTGGCTTTCAATTATTATGGGTGTTGCTAACTCACCAGGGACTTGCCCGGCACTTGTTCTCTCTCTATTGTTTGTTATCTTCCTCCTATCATCAGTTCCAGTTTGGTTGACAGCTTAGAAAACAAACAGCATGGCAGCACCCATGGGTTTATTGTCTTATCCTTCCTTTCAGCTTTAGAGTGAATTAGGAAAAGTTTAATCCACTTGCACTGTTTTATGTTTACATATTTGATAACAGCCTTATGTTTATAAGTGACAGTTTTCCTGCTTAAGTACCTGCATGTCATAAGCATTTGAATTAAAATTACCATATTGAAATCAAATCTGATGTTTTTTACTTTTTATTTGGTGTGTGTTAGAAGAGGGGTAGTCTTATATGACGAGTATATCCCAAACTCTATATTTTAACTGGAAAAGTTGGGAGTCGTCTTATATGCCAGAAAATACGGTATATAAAGTAAGTTTTGTAATAATTACTTAAAATTTTCCTACTTTCTCCTATTGCCTCCCCCAACCCCATCATAAACCCACAGGATTTATACATAAATATCAATTATGTCCAAATACAGAGTCCCAAGTAGAAAATTGAAAGACTTAGATTTGATTTCTTTTAAGCTATCTGCTATTTATTTCACTTTTGGTGTTGTCCCCTTATGTTTTTGACTAATTTTTTAGACCAATGCATATTTTCTATATAATTTAACTAGAGAAAATCAATAGTAAGAAATAACATGAAGTTCATGTTGAAATTAGTTCCAGAACCTGCCTTTGCAAATGAGATAAATAATTTAATAAGTATAGAGTGAGTGTTTCCAGAGTAGTTTTTGACTCCTCAAAAGGGTTAGGGTCATGTTGTGATGCATATGCTAAAAAGAGGGGGGATGTCTATGATCATTAAGAATTTAGCCTGGCCAGCATGGCTCAATGGTTGAACATTGACCTATGAACCAGGAGGTCCCAGTTTGATTCCCAGTCAGAGCACATGCCAGTGCTGCAGGCTATTTCCCCAGTAGGAGTAAGCAGGAGGCAGCCGATCAAAGATTCTCTCTCATCATTGATGTTTCTACCACTCTCTCCCTCTCCCTGCCTCTCAAATCAATAAAAATATATTTTTTTAAAAAGCTGTAGTACATATGTAGCAGTAAAAAAGAAGAATCTCTTACCTTTTGAGACAGCATGGAGGGACCTGGAGAGTATTATGCAAAGTGAAATAAGCCAGTCAGAGAAAGACAAGTACCACATGATCATATTTACCTGCATCTTCGGGGGTTCTTATTTCAAACTCCAATAAAATGTCCTGTTTTTCTTCTATATCTTGTAGAATGGCACTTATAGTCTGATGCTATCAAATAAAAATATTAAAACTTCATTATAAGAAAGTAGATATTTCTCTCTGATATGCAAATGACAAATGCACAATGAAAATGCTATTAAAAATACTCATTTCCCTTTATATTCAAAAGGTAACCATGCTTTGCTTCACCTTAAGTGTATACATACTGCATATCTGAGGGGGAAAAGTAAACTGAAATATATCTTGATTTAAGCATCAGTTCTAGTCCTAGAAAATAGAATGTAAAAGTAGCAACCATATAAAAAATCATAATTTTTCATTGACTTTTATTATAATTATAGGTATAGGAGTAAAAACAATAACTCAGCACATAATATTTAAAGACAACATATATACAACAAGTTCACTTTAAAGCCTTATGACTATCATTGCACCCTATTAAAATATCACACATAAATTAGAAATACAAAACATTACTTTCAAAAACTCAGAAAGGGGATTTAAGACCACATCTTTATACCCTTGTTAGTATTAATCTTCCCTCCTAGAACATCTTCAATTTATTCTGCCCAGATCCCTCCCTTCTTATGAGAGATGGAGTAATAAAAGTGAACTCTTGAACCAAACCTATCTCATACACAAAACCTCTTAATACACACTGATTTTTCCTTTCTCGGAATTAGTTAACAATTTCAGTGCTACAGAATTTAGTATTAATATGTCTTACAAATTCTATTTCTCCATCAAGATAATGAGATCTTGTAATCAGGAGCATGGTTTTTATATTTACACATGGTTTCCACACTATAGGATATTAAGTTGTTGCTCATCAGATAAAAACTGAAGGATTGGTTCATATTACTTATCCTTTAATATATTCTCAATACACATTAAATTTTACAATGTGTAGGTTCTCAAAAGCCTTCTGAAGTATGTCGCTCTGAAATTTTACTTTGGTGTCCAGAAGGGATATAGAACATGCACATAATAAAACCAGTCAACCATGTGGAAAAACAATCTCATTGCTGCCCTTTATAAAATGAATCAAAACTAAACTACAAAATATAAACATGCAAAACAAATAAATAATGAGATTTATTTCTTTGTACATTGAATGGCTATGGTAATAAAAGAAAACTAAAGGACTGAATTTGTGTCCAGGCTAAGTCTCTACCTACAGATTCAAATAAAACAACTTCTGATGCTGACTTTCCTTTGTTTTCCTTACATTGTTAATGCCTTATATTGCCTTATCATGTAGTCTCAGTCACAACTGGCCATAAGCTTTCACTGCACACTAGTTCCATATCCCACCCTGGAGGATCCAGCAAAATCTTCCCTCCAAAATCCCCTTTTAGTCCTTCATTATTGCTTGTATTAACACACACACACACACACACACACACACACACACACACACACACCAAAACAAACCAAAAAAAGCCTAACCTGGGACTTGTCTTTGGAAAATACAGCTTTATAGTTTATATTCTGATTACTATAAAGCTTCTATGATTTTATTCTACTATGATTTTATTCCAGACTTGCTATTTTTACTGAGGCAGGATCATCTTTGCCTGACACTTCTTTCAAATTTTGTACAACATAACACAGTGGTATAGGCTCTGGAGCCAGACTACCTGGAGTTTAATTCTGGCATAGCTACTTAATAGAAATGTAATTTAAAATGTTTTTATTAATTTCAGAGAGAGGAAGGGAGAGGGAAAGAGAGAAAGAGAAATATCAAGGATTAGAGAGAATCATTGATTGGCTGCCTCCTGCATGCCCCAGATTGGGGATTGAGCCCACAACCTGGACATGCACCCTGACAGGGAATCAAACAAAGACCTGAATCAGGGTTGACCCTCAACCATTGAGCCACACCAGCCAGGCTAGCAATGTAATTTGAAGTTAAGTTACTTCACTTCTCTTACTTTAGTTTCCTTATCTATAAGGAAGAAAGTAATGACAATAATAAAACCTACCTAGAAGGGTTATTATAATGACTAAATGTGTTAATAAAGTACTTAGAAGACAGCTTGCCATATAATCAGTACTCAGTGAGTGTCAACTATAATAATAATAATAATAATAATAATTATTATTATTATTATTATTATTATTATTATTTCTGTACTTACTTTATAAGGATAGAGGAGGCTGCCTACATATTATGATCTGCAGGTAGTACCAAGGTAAAATTATCTCACTTCCTTTGTATGTGGCCACAGAGTTACCCTTCATTGGAAATTTTGAAATTTCTGATATTTAAAATCAATTTTACATTTAAAGTCCTCATATTTCTTTTGAGTTTTTCTTTTTGGTAAAGTAGGTTTTCTTTAGACTGCTATATCTCCATTTTCTGAGGTGTGGCATCTAAAACGATATACATTTTTCCTGAAGCAAATACCCTACCCATAGTTAATAACAAGTGTTTTTTCATAATGTTCTAATCTTGACATGAAGATATACCTTTAAGTCACATTATCATGTAAATTCTGGACAAATACAAGCTTTAAACACACGCATGTGCATGCATGAGCATGCATTCACACACACACACACACACACACACACACACACACACACACACACCTAAAAATGAAAAAGGAAAGAAAATTCCCTGGTGCCAGAAATTAGGTTAGCAGTGGTCCATGTGGGATTTGGAACACAGGTATTAGGGGTTAGGTTTCTAATGCCCACGCAGGAATAGGAGATAAGGCCTCAAGCCCACATGAGGAGGGAATTATTATGCAGTTCCTGCATAAAGCTAGTGGCTCAGAGTAGGTGTGCTTTAGGTTAGATAAGGATTAGAAAAATTTGTCAACCATCTAGGCTTTAGATAGAAAAGTAGAGACCTACTTTTGTTACACATGTATATGAGAACTAAATTTATACAATGTGTGGTTAGGAAACCAAAAAGGGAAATTAGCATACAAATTGGTGTGCACCTGACAAACCTCTATGGCCCTTTGAAAAACAAATTTTAAATAGGAAGCCTACACTCACCAAAATTCCCACAGTAAACAACCATCACTGAAGTGAGATTAGAATTTTAAAAATTACAAACCACATGAAAAATTATGTTATCAAGAAAAAGAGTCAGGAGGAGAGTTTAAAATTCCTTTAAAAATATTTGAAAAGATTTTATAAAATAATATCAACATTGCCGAAACCGGTTTGGCTCAGTGGATAGAGAGTCGGACTGCGGACTGAAAGGTCCTGGGTTCGATTCCGGTCAAGGGCATGTACCTTGGCTGTGGGCACATCCCCAGTAGGAGGCGTGCAAGAGGCAGCTGATCGATGTTTCTGACTTTCTAGCCATCTCCCTTCCACGCTGTAAAAAAATCAATAAAATATATTTTAAAAAATAATAATATCAATATTGTAAGGCAAGAGCAGAAGTCTTTTTGTTTATTTTATTTTTAAATAAATATTTAAAAAGGAAACAATTCCTAGAAATAAAAAAGTCATTAAAATTAGCCCTAACCAGTTTGGCTCAGTGGATAGAGCATCGGCCTATGGACTGAAGGATCCCAGGTTTGATTCCAGTCAAGGGCATGTACCTTGGTTGCGGGCACATCCCCAGTATGTGCAGGAAGCAGCTGATCGATGTTTCTACTCTCTATCCCTCTCCCTCTCTGTAAAAAAAAAAAATCAATAAAATATATTTTTTAAATTCATTAAAATTAAAGACTCAATGTATAGGTTGAATAAATTATAAATATTTGAGGAGAAAAATAATGAATTGAAAGAGAAATCAAAGGAAATCACCCAGAATATAATACAAGGAGTTTAAGATATAGAAAATAAAAAACATATTAGGAGACACAGAGATGGACCTAACAGACATCTAAATAGGAGTTCCAGAGAGAGAGAAAGAGAGAGAGAGAGAATACTGAGGCTGGAGGAGAGGCAATATTCAAAGATATAAGGGCTGAGAGTATCTAGAATCTTCCAGAATATAAATGAGGAATGTCTTCAGATAAAGGAGCATGCCTAGTCCTGACTATAATTAATAAAAAGACATCATATTTAGAATGTAAAAAAATAAGAGAAAAATTTTTAAAACTGCAAGATTAAAAAATAGATTATCTATAAGGAAATGACAAGTCAATTGACAGTTGACTTTTCATTTATTACAACAGATACCAGGAAACAATGCAAAATATTTCAAAGTGCTAAGGCAAATGCAATTTAGCTTTGAACACGACTTAAAATATTTAAGGTGTAGCCTTTGCCAGTTTGGCTCAGTGGATATAGTGCTGGTCTATGGACTGAAGAGTCCCCAGTTCAGTTCCAGTCAAGGGCACATGCCCAGGTTGTGGGCTCAATCCCCAGTAGGGGTATGCAGGAGGCAGCCAATCAATGATTCTCTCATCATTGATATTTCTAACTCTATCTCCCTCTCCCTTCCTCTCTGAAATCAATAAAAACATATTAATAATATATTTAAGGTATAATTTGGGTTCAATGAATGACACTTTCCCTCTCTACACTAATAGAAAATATGTAAGAGAAGCTTGATCAACATTCAAAGTCTTATTCAAAATAATATTTCACTGAGGATACTACTTTGCTTAAGAAGTAAGTTATAAAAAAAGAAGTTAGGATCTATATGCTTTGGTTTTTTGTCAAAGTAAGGATATATATCTTTTTTTTAAAAAGGAAAATAAGCTTTTTAATAGTTTGAAATCATAGGGGCTATAATAGAATACTAATCCTGTAGAACAAAGAGTCAGGAACACTGCCCAAGACAAATTTATCTTCATAAATTGGGCTGTTCTCCTATATTTCAATTAAATATCTGTTTTTAAGCCTCCCTTCAACAATGAATGTCTCTCTATCATAGCTTCCAGAAGTCTATCTATGAAATAAATTACAGTATTATAATTTTTCTCATGGCTATCAAGAGAGTACAGCAGTTTCTTAGTTTATTACACTCTCAAGAAACTACATATCTGCTTGGTGCATTCAAAAGCAATCGCTGAATTTTTCAATATAAAGAAAGGAAAATAGATACCTATGCCAAAGTTAATGCGTGTAAACAGCTAACAGAGCTGATATTACAAAGGAAGTTAAGAGATTCGTTTTGGGATGCTTAGATTTGCTGCTGAAGATACATGAAAACTATAACTGTTGAAAGGGCCAGTGATAAATTTCTGAGGTTGGCCTTGGATTTCCACAGTCTCTACGGGGAAGAAAGTCTGCCTAAGAACAGGATGTTAGTTGAGGGATTGTATCGAATGAAAAAAATGAATGGATGGTCTGCCACAAAATTTTCCTCTGGCATAAGCATGCAGAAGGTGGCAATTCCAGCTGTGGTAGCTGCTGCCTCTGTCTCCTCCTCATTTACTTCCACAAAGGACTTGTGAACAATTTTTGATATAAAAAGATTTTCGGCTCCTGACATGCCAAACAAGTCAGCCTTGCTAGTAGAGAGATCCTCTATACCCAGGCTGGCCAGGGTATAGAGGTTGTAGCTCTCTTCCAACTTGAACCTGGGCAGGTGGACATTGACTTCAATGGAACTCAGATTCTCAGGTTTGGTCCACTCATGGAGTTTTTCCAAGGTCAATTGTTCCTCGATCTTCTTCAGACCCGTGGCCTCGTCCTCGATGTCATCTGGCAGCAGGATGACCATGCTGAGCTCCCTGCCCCAGCACCAGCACTTAAGGTCCTCGATGTAGCCAAATGGGAATTTGCTCTTATGATACATCATTTTCACTGTTTTTGTGTCTTTCTTATTCAATCTGAAAGGTGTATCGGCTGTGGCCTTTTTACTAAATTTCTCCTGCCAGTTTCCTTTGAAATAGATGGCGTTAACTAGCACAAGGTTAGTCATATTATCAACCATGCCTGCAGCCAACAATTCTGGAATTTTCCCTTCAGTCTGCCCTTTGACCCACTCGTTTATCACCTTTCTTGCATCTTCAGAGGCTCGCTGAAAATTGACACTGGCCAGTTAAGCTCCATACATTTTCTGGGTTGAAGCTAAGAACTCAGGGAGAAACTCAGGTTTTCTCTCCATATAACCTATTAGCAAGTTTCAGAATATAGGGAGCTCCGCACTTGTGGATATCAGCATTCAGACTGGAAACTGAATGAATCTCCTTAACCGCATCGAAGTGAAGAGTCTTGGACATCTGTGCTGCAGTAGTGCCTCTGGTCCCCAGGAAGACCATGCCCAGCGCTGAGGAAATGCTTATGGGGGAGACGAAGATGTTCCCCGAGGGGTTGCTGTCCTTCAGGGTACGGAAGAGGTCCACTGCGAACCGGGTGTTGGCCAAGCTCAGCTGCTCCATGGTGAGGCAATCTTGACTTCTCTCAGAGCTTGTTTCCACAGAGATGGGCAAGGAAGGAGAGTTGTCCTGGCTGCTTCCCAGTCGCTGGCTGCTTGGGACGAACTGGGAATCTTGACAATCAGGATATATGTCTTATAAATTAATATATATCTTATTGAGAAACTATTATGTTATTTTTAAAAATATATTTTATTAATTCTTTACAGAGAGAAAGGGAGAGAGACAGAAAGTCAGAAACATCGATGAGAAACATTGATCAGCTGCCTCCCGCATACTCCCTACTGGGCATGTGCCCGCAACCAAGGTACATGCCCTTGACCAGAATCGAATCTGGGACCCTTGAGTCTGCATGCCAATGCTCCATCCACTGAGCCAAACCGGTTAGGGCTACTATGTTATTTTTTGCAAAACTACTACCTTTTTATGAAAAGTTTCACATATAGCAAACACTATTGATCACTATAAATCATATGGGATCCAGGTTGGCTAGACCAGATTGCTTTCCTCTTCTCTGAGATTTGGGGTCTTGTCTAGCATGTTCCCTAAATACTTTTAGGAAGTGGGTGAATGAAGACACACTATGACTGTGGAAGTGTCTCTGGGAAAGAAGTAGACAATTATGCTATATGTTCTTATGACAGAAAACATTTCAACCTGCAAGTCCTTAAAATGGAAGGAGTGCTGCAATAGCCAAAGTTTGGCTGGCCCAAAGAATGACATTTTCTAGGTGAAGAACAAAGGACTTCAACTTTACTTACCATATGAAGGCTTTCTCTCGTTTTTTCTTGGTGTGAAAGAGAAGGTGGATCATCAGTTTTTAAGCCATCACAAAAACATGGTTTGTGTCTTTTGGACTGGACAATAGGAATTTTTACTTTAAAAAGTAAAATTGGAAAATACAATAAGTATGTGCAAAAATTTAGCTTAATTTTATCAGTTGTAATGGTGAAAGGAATGACTAAATTAAGTCTACAATTATATTAATGTTGGTCAACACCTTAATGTTTATTATCAATTGACTAATTATAGCTAACATTTACTGAATACTTACCACATAGTAGGTATCATACTCTTTCCCTGAATCATATTTAATCTTCATATGAACTCTGTGTGATAGGCAGTTTATTATATCTATTTTATAGAAGAGGAAAATGAAGCTTAGAGAAATTCAGGAAGTTGCCTAATTGTCACATAGCTAGCACTGAATCCAGATCAGACTTCAAAGTCCATGCTCTTAATCACTATGACTATGATTTATTGTCTCTGTATAGTTCTCTCTGAGTCTCTTTCCATTCTGGACTCCCTTTCTCCATATAACCATTGTATTCTAACCCCTCATCCTTTTGGGGGAGCCTGTCCAAGGAAATATGTATACAAGAAACAAATGGGAATAGATATAGCATTTTACAACAGAGTGCCTGATAACGCCTAATGAAAGGCTTCTCTTAAGTTGAGCTGATATAATTCATGGGATCCAAACCCTCAGATATAGCTGTGGAAAGGGATAGAGACAGGGATGTGGCTCTAAAAAGGCCCTAACCGGGGAATTACCATATAGTTGCAGACTATGAAAAGAGGAACTTTATATACATGTGATTTTAGTATACTAGTAAAATATGACACAATGATTATTCTTGGCTCTAACCAATCATATCAATAGTTGATAAGAATACTGGTAGGCTGGGGAGAAATGTGTATCAGACTCTTCCTAACATTCTCCCTCATAAAAAGAGAGTGCAGATTATGTTTGTGATTTCTTCTCTATGAGTCAAAATTCAAGCATAAGGGAAAAGGTAGAACAATTCCTTCTCCTCAATACTTAATAAATTGTGTTGAATTGCCTATTATCTGGCTGATCTCTCCACAAGACTGAAAATTCCTCATGGGCGAGTGCCTGGTTTGCACAGCAGGTACTCAACAAATATGTTTTCTAAATTAGTGTTTATTAAATGCCTATTTCTAATAGATAATCCATCTATACTAATAAAAGGGTAATATGCTAATTAGACCGGGTCGACTGGCCATCTTCCAGATGTCCGACTTCCTTCTGGAAAAAAGCCACAATGGTGAGGGTAAAGGCAGCGGCAGTTGGAGGCAACCAGGCCGGCAGGGGTGGGCAGCTGGGGGCGAGATCAGGCCTGCGGGGGAGGGCAATTGGGGCAATATCAGGATGGCATGGAAGGGCAATTGGGGGCAACAGGCCAGCAGGGGAGGGGAGTTGGGGGCGAGATCAGGCTGGCAGAGGAGAGCAGTTGGGAGTGAGATCAGGCCGGCAGGGGAGGGCAGTTAAGGGAGATCAGGCAGGCAGGCAGGCAGAGGGGATAGGGGCAATTAGGCAGGCAGGCAGAGGTAGTTAGGGGTGATTGGGCAGGCAGGCAGGTGAGCTGTTAGGAGCCAGAGGTCCCAGATTGAGAGGGATGTTCAACTGACGGTTTAGGCCCAATCCCACAGGGGTCCCAGATTAGAGAGGGTGCAAGCCAGGCTGAGGGACACCCCCGACTCTGTGCACAAATTTCATGCATTGGACCACTATTTATATTATAATATTTCAATTCAAAGAACTGCTATAAAATGGTTCATAAAATTTTGCCTGGTTATACATTTCCTTGAAATATTTTTTCACTATTTGTTACACACATACCCATATAATATATTTGCTTAACAAATTGATATTCTAGCATTAGAATATTAGATTCTTTAAAAGCTGGCATTAGTCCAACTTTTATATGAATCATTATAAATTGTGAAGTAATTAAATCTTTATTTGCAAATAGTTTAGTAGTATAATATCTTTTTCCAGCTCCACTACAAGTAAAGCAATATGCATTGCTTTAGTTTCATCTCTATGTCAGACCCAATGTTAAGGAGATACAAGTTTATTTAATGAATGTTACGGGTTTTATTTCAGTTGTAACTCCAAATCCAATAGGATCATATTATTTATAAATTAAATCAAGTTTAGAAATGCTACTTTCTAAAAATAAATGGTTTCTCAAGAGTTTAATAAACATACAAAACATCTGTCCCCAGTTATAACAACTTACACTACAAATATAGAGATTTTATTTAAGCAGAGGTATACACCTATATAAAAAGGTAAGCAATACTGACATACATACCAGTGACTCTAACTTTACTCTCATCTCTATTATCATTCTCAATAGCACCATAAGATTTTAGCAGCTCTCTCATTCTTTCATCAGCTGCTTCATCTAAAGCAGTCTTCTGGTTTTTATTCTTTTTATTAGGGTTTGCTCCATGTTGTAGTAGAATCTCAGCTGCCTAGAAGACATTCCAAAGTTATCTCTACTAACATCTTAAATCAATAATTTTTGCTTTTATTATAAGACACCATTAACAAGCATTAAAAGTTATTTTTAAAAGTTTTCAAACTCTGGGCATGTGTTAAATCTGATATGACAACTGCAAGTGGACCCACTCATTTGACCCGATTTGTTCCCACTGAAAAACCAAACATGATGACATAGAAGTACCAGATATGCAGCCTTGAATGCAGTAAGAGGCAGACTGGTTCCCTCCCTCTCTCTCACGCTCTCGCTCTCTCTCTCTCTCTCTCTCTCTCTCTCTCTCTCTCTATATATATATATATATATATATATATATATATATATATATATATATATATGAAGAGAGCAGGAGAGATACAGAAACATCAATAATGAGAATCATTGATTGGCTGTCTCTTGCACACCCCCTATTGGGGATTGAGCCCACAACCTGGGCATGTGCCCTTGACTGTAATCAAACCCGGGACCCTTCAGTCAGCAGGCCGATGCTCTATCCACTGAGCAAAACCAGCTAGGACTATTTGATCTCTTCAACAGAGTGTCCTGTTTACCCTCCTCCAAGCTGATGGAGGAAGGGGTGAAGAAGGAAGAAAGAGTCACTTCAGGACTATATTATATTATAAATTTTATTATATATTGCCATTAGACATAGTTGAAGAAAGTTCTACTTGGACCATATTTCAGGAAACTTGATATCCGGTCTAATAATGTCTATGCAAATATGTGTCCTTTATAACTGACTTATATTCACAAAATGTTAAAGATAAAAGGGAATGTAAAAATAATTTATTCCAACCCCATCATTTTATAGAAGAGAAAACTGAAGTCAGAGATTGTGACACTTTAGGGGCAAAATAATCTTTGAATATAAGAAAGATTTCTCTAAATAAATCAAAATTATGTGTTAGAAGTCAGTTTGCAATTGGTCAAAGTTAAAGATGGTTACTAATTAGTTCATGGTATGTCAGCCGCGGTTTGCCGCTCTGTTGACTAATGAGTTTGCTGACCACTGATATAAGTCAATCAGTAAAAAAAAAAAAAAAAAAAGCTAGTGATTCCACTTGCATGAGGCAAGCAAGTGACTTCAACCACTGAAAAACTTTCTAGTTAGGAAAAGATGGTAAGGTTTTGTTTAAACAGAGATATGCTATGTGCTAGCTCTTTCGGCTTGTGTTCCTGGATGAAGCAGCAGAGAAATTGAGGAACAAATGGTCACCTAAAATGGCCTTATTTGTTCCATTAGCCTAGAGATAGCACAGCATAAAAAAAAAAAAACACTTTTATTTTTATTTTTAAAAATATTTATTGTTTAAAGTATTACAGAGTTCCCACTCCCGCCCCCCCCCACCACCACCAATTTTCCCCTTCTACTCCACACCTGCTCCTCACTGGAGAGCTCCCCACAACAACAACATCACATTTATCTCTCTCACTCTCTTTTTTATATTTCTAGTTTACCTACTAATATCCTATCTTAAGATAGGAAATAAAGATAAAAGGGACAAAGTGAGTCAGAAATAAAATGAGCCAAAGATAGAAAAAAGGTCCATAGAGAGAAAGTTATGAAAATATGAGGAAAGGTGATAACAATATATCCCTGTCAGGGGAACTAAAATATCATGAAAAATACCATCTTCTTTTCAAATAGAACATTTCTCTTAAAATAAATGCAATAGATTTTTTAAAGTTTCCTCCAAAAGCAAACTGTCTAAATCACCACTTAGGTGATATAACAATAAATGATAGCAAACTGTAGCCCACATTGGCCAAATTCAGTCTGCTGCCTGATTTTGTAAATACAATTTTATTGGAAGAGGTATATCCAGTCACTTACATATCATCTATGGTTGCTTTTGCACTACAACAGCAGTTGATTAGTTGCAACAAAGACTGGGTGCCTAGAAAACCTAAATTGTTTATTATCTAGTCCTTTATCCTCCTATATAATAAAGAGATAATATGTAAATTGACTGTCACTCCAACACACAAGATGGCCACCCCAATGTGGACACAAGATGACTACTACAAGATGACTGGCAGGGGAGGGCAGTTGTGGGCGATCAGGCCAGCAAGGGAGTGTAGTCAAAGGGAGGGCAGTTAGGGGTAACCAGGCCTGCAGGGGAGGGGAGTTGGGGGCAACCAGGCCAGCAGGGGAAGGCAGTTAGGTGTGACCAGGCTGGCAGAGGAGGTCAGTTGGGGGCAACCAGGCCTGCAAGGGAGGGCAGTGGGGGTGACCAGGGTGGCAAGGGAGGGCAGTTAGGGGCAACCAGACCTGCAAGGGAGGACAGTTAGAGGCAACCAGGCCAGCAGGGGAGGGCAGTTAGAGGCAATCGGATGAGCAGGGGAGCAGTTAGGCATTGATCAAGCTGGCAGGGGAGTGGTGAGGGGGTGATCAGGCTGGCAGGCAGAAGCGGATTGTAAGAGGGATATCCGACTGCCCTTGAGGGTTCCCAGATTGGAGAAGGTGCAGGTTGGGCTGAGGAACACACACACACCCACCCTGTGCATGAATTTCATGCACTGGACCTCTAGTAGGAAATATTTAACAACCCCCACTCTGGACTAGAGCACTATATAGCAGGGTTTTTTGTGATGACAGAAATGTTCTAATCTGCAAAGTTTAATATGGTAGATACTCGCCACATGTTAGCTACTGAGTACTTGAAATGTGACTAGAACAACTGAAGAATTGATTTTATATTTAATTAATTTTAAGTAATTAAATAAGCACATGTTGGCTAGTGGCTACAGCATATGACAGTACGCTCTAGATCAAATTCCTTATTTCAGAGGTAAAGGTATTATATCTTTCTCAAGCAGCTGAAGTAGGCCTAGAATTCAAGTTTTCTATTATCAAACCTGGTGCTTTATCAAACTAAACCAAGCTCCCCTTCTATTACTTTCTATTGGTTGATCTCTTGCCCCCCTCACCACCCTCTGCCTTCCCTCTGAGGTTTGACATTCTGTTCAATGTTTCTATGTCTCTGGGTTTATTTCTGTTCATCACTTTATGTTCATTAGATTTCACTGAATGGCTACCATCAACAAATCAACAAACTTGACAAGTGCTGGTGAGGATATAGAGAAAAGGGAACCTTAGTACACTGCTAGTGTGAATGCAGACTGGTGCAGCCATTATAGAAAACAGTATGGAGTTTCCTCAAAAAATTAAATTGGAATTTTCATTTGACCCAGTGATCCTACTTCTAGGAATATACCATAGAAACCCGAAACACCAATCAGAAAGAATGTATGCACCCGTATGCTCATAGCAGTGTAATTTACAATAGCTAAGATCTGGAAAGAGCCCGAGTGCCCATCAGTAGGTGAATGGATAAAAAAGTTGTGGTAGCCCAGTTGGGTGTGGCTCAGAGGTTGAGCATTGACCCAGAAACCAGAAGGCCACTGGTTCGATTCCTGGTCAGGGCATATACCAATGGGGTGCATGTAGGAGGCAGCTGATCAATGATTCTCCCTCATAATTGATGTTTCTATGTCTCTCCCCCTCTTCCTTCCTCTCTGAAATCAATAAAAATATGCTTTTAAAAAAGCTGTGGTACAGTTACACCATGGAGTATTATGTAGCAGTAAAAAAGAAGGATCTCTTACCCTTTGAGACAGCATTGAGGGACCTGGAGAGTATTATGTTAAGTGAAATAAACCAGTCAGAGAAAGACATGTACCACATGATCTCATATGTGGAATCTAATGAACAAAATAGATCCAGAAACATAGAAGCATGAAACAGACTGTGGAATCTTAGAGAGAATGCAGGAGTCTGAGGGTGGGTGGGAAGAAATCAACCAAAGAACTTGTATGCATATATGCATAACCCATGGACAAGACAATAGGGTGATGAAGGCCTGGGCGGGGGAGGGGGAGTGTAGCGCAGGGGCAGGATAGAAGGGGGTCAATGGGAGAGAAAGGGGAATATGTAATACTTTCAACAATAAAGGTTTAATTTAAAAACTGAAAAATTTTAAAGTCTAGATTTGAAATTCAGTGTTACTAAAAGAGTAACCCTAGTAATTTTCTCTTATATTTTTATCACTCTGCCCAATTAAAACAAAGGAGAAAAATATATAACGAACCTACAAGTAACAAACTATTGTGTTTTTAGTCATTTCTTTGAAACCTCAAGTCCACTGTGTAATTCTGAGTTAAACAAAATCTAGCTGTCACATGCATCATCGCTATAATTAGACTTTTTATGCACAACAGCAAATCATTTAAAACCATTAAAAATGGAATGTATTAGAGCCGGGACTGGTTTGGCTCAGTGGATAGAGCGTCGGACTGTGGACCGAAGGGTCCCAGGTTCGATTCCAGTCAAGGGCATGTACCTTGGCTGTGGGCACATCCCCAGTAGGGGGCGTGCAAGAGGCGGCTGATCGATGTTTCTGACTTTCTATCCCTCTCCCTTCTGCTCTGTAAAAAAATCAATAATATATATATATTTTTAAATGGAATGTATTAGATTGATAGCCTGTGTTTATTCTGAACCATTTCATTTTATTCTGATTTATATGAATTATGTGATGAAGAGACAATAGAAAAATGAGTCATTAGAAAATACATTGAGGATAACATTGGTGAATATGTTTTTCAAGACCTGGTTTTTCCAGGAGCCTTGAATTCAGCCGGCACAAAGATTAAGAGAATGCTCAAAGTGTCTTGCCTGGGGCCGCTCCCCATATCTCCCCTGATTTTATTTTAAAACTACTATAATAAAAGTAAAATTTAAATATCAAGAATAAAGCTCTAAATTAAAACAATTTGCTAATAATACCAATGCAAAAACTAAACTGCGTACAGAGAAGAACCAAGATGGCAGCATAGGTAAGCACCTATTTTGCTGCCCATGCAACAATTCCGAAACTACAACTTAACAACAACACAAACATCATCCAGAATCTCCGGAAAGCTGGCTGAGTGAAAATTTCACAGATAAAAGTAAAGGTGGGACACGGTGACTCAGGAGGAGCAGCGGTGCGCAGCTTTGAGGTTCGGAGTGCGAGCGAGCGATGAGGGCTGGGCGGCAGGCAGCAAGCCCAGCTGGTTTTCTCCAGCGGGGAGGGCGGAGGCCTCCCACAGCACCGACCCCCCAGTTCCAGGCAAGCTCCCAGGTCGGGGAAAGGAAGACCCGGGGAATGGCTGGGGTCTGCGAGTTTGGGGAGAGTGCGTGCGTAAATTGGAACAGCAGTTCCTGGAGTGCGCAACCGGGCAGAGAACGCGTGACTTGCTCACTTGCTTGGAGACCACTGTACTGCTTTGTTTTACAACCCTAAGTGAGACTTTGGCTGTGCAGACTCATTTGGGGAGAGGCAGAGTTGTCTGGCAATGGAGAGACCAGCGGTGGATTTCCATTACCACCCAACACCGAGACCCATGAGCCGCATAGCTAAGCTGACGCTGCGAGCCCCATAGACGCTGACGCTGCGCGCCACATAGGGCGGAACTAAGGCTGACACCACGCGCCGCATAAGGAAGCTGGGCCACTGTCCCTTAGAGGACACCTATCACACATCACTAAGGGACCAACTCAGAAAAGCATCCACAATGCAGAGAAAAGGAAAGAACTCAGCTGTGAAAGAAATGGAGGAAAAAAGACGAATAGACATAGAGTTCAAAACCACAGTAATTAGGTTTATGAAGAGGCTACTAGAAAAGGCCGAGGAACTTAATGAGAACTACAAGGAAATAAACAACACCTACAAGGAAATGAACAACACCTACAAGGATATGAAAAAGGACCAGCTAGAAATTAAGCATACACTGACTGAAACAAAAAATATTATACAAAGAACTAAAAGCAGTCCAGACAACCACAAAAACCAAGTCAAAGATTTGAAATACAAAGAAGCAAAATCCACTCAGCTGGAAAAGCAAGAAGCCAAAAGAGTCCAAAAAATTGAAGATAGTATAAGGGGCCTCTGGGACAACCTCAAGCATGCCAACATCAGAATTATTGGGGTGCCAGAAAAAGAGAGAGAGCAAGATAATGAAAACCTACTAGAAGAAATAGTGACCGAAAACTTCCCCCACCTGGCGAAAGAAATTGACTTGAAAACCCAAGAAGTGCACAGAACCCCAAAATATAGGAATCTAAAGAGGACCACACCAAGACACATCATAATTAAAATGCCAAGAGCAAAAGATAAAGAGAAAATATTAAAAGCAGCAAGAGAAAAACAGTTAGTTACCTATAAGGGAGTACCCATACGATTGTCAGCAGATTTCTCAACAGAAACGATGCAGGCCAGATGGTAGTGGCAAGAAATATTCAAAGTGATGAATAGCAAGAATCTACAACCAAGTTTGCTCTATCCAGCAAAGCTGTCATTCAGAATTGAAGGTCAGATAAAGTGCTTGGCACATAAGAAAAAGCTAAAGGAGTTCATCACCGCCAAACCAATACTATATGAAATGCTGAAAGGTATTGTTTAAGAAGAGGAAGAAGAAAAAGATAAAAATATACATTATGAACAACAAATACACATCTATCAACAAATGAATCTAAAAATCAAGTGAATTAAAAACCTGATGAACAGGATAAAATTGGGACTAGAACAGAATCATGGACATAGAGAGGGAATGGACTGATAATTCTTGGTGAGAAAAAGGGTGTGGGAAGTACAGCAAGAGACTGGACAAAAATCATGCAACTATGGGAGAGGACAGTGGGGGGAGGTAAGGGTGGAGAGTGGGATGGGTACTGGGTGGAGGGGAGCTATTGGGGGAAAATGTAATTAATAAACTGAACAATAAAGATTAAAAAATAATAAAAAAGAAAAAAAAGAAAATATATTGATTTTTCAATTATACAATGTCTTATCTTCATTTGTAATTTTAAGGTTTTAAAAATAATTTGTTTTAAGGAATCACTTCATTTCTCAATTTAAAATATCTTCATTTTGTTCACTCATTTTTCAAAGAAAGATTAATAGGAGAGCCAAATCTGATGTGCATTGTACCTTTAAATGATTATTTGCAACAGCATCATGTAAGGGCAGAATTCCATCTAGATCTTCACAGTTAACATTAGCACCAGCTTTTAACAACTGTACTATTATATCATCAGATCCCTCACTAGATGCTTTATGTAGTGATGTCCAACCTAAAAACAGAAAAAGGGACAAATTAAAACAAGCTGCTGGTGACATATACTCATTATTAAGCTTGTTGCATTAATAAAATTAACATCTACATTGATTCAAATGTACATATTAGTGGGAAAATAATATTGAAAACTATGGCCTTAAAATGTGTTTCATTTTTAAAAACAAACTGATCTCATACTATAGAGGTGCCAAAACAGAAGCATAAGCATAATGGGACTAAAGTAAATATTAATCATGTCAATTTGTTTCAACTCAGATACTAAAAGATCATTTCTGACTTTTTTACTTGTATCCTTCCATTGTCACATTTTTCTTTAAAATGACATGTCATTCCATCAATTTTTGAGTTTTCCCCCTGGAATTCCTCACACAAGATTCTTTGGTGCTGAGCAAATTGTTAGGTCAATTTAAAATTGGGGGTTTTAAATAAAATAAGGAAGGGGAGAAGAAAGGAACAGTAGAACGACATAAGGAAAGGAAAGAAGGAACAAGAAAGTAGGAAAAATTTTTCATTCTCTCCAAAGATAGGGTATAGAATTAAGGCCTATAAAGAAAAGGCCTAAATAAAGTTTCCCTTACTCCCCATTCTGTATACTCTTGCTGAATGCTCTCAAATGCATATTGAAGAAGGAAATTATTTTAGCAATTGGTGAGAACCAAGGTAAGTCTTACCATTCAACTTATTATGTCATTAAAGAAAATTGTTCAAAGTTAGCTATTACAAAAACTGGGGTTAGGGGCTGTGAAAGGTTGAGTTCAAATTATAAATACAATTCAAAGAATCCAAACCTGCATTATCTTTTAGATTCACATCTGCTCCAGATTCTATTAGAACTTTCATCAGAGACAAATCTCCTCGTCTGACAGCCAAATGAAGTGGGCCTTCCCCTCTGGCGTTCCTCTTATTGATCCCAGCTGCTTTCATTTCTGTAAATTTGCCAAGTAAAACTGAGGCTTCTTTTCTGCCAAATGCTGATTATAAAGGAACTTAAAAAATATAGACCAACTTCCTTAAAATATCCTAAGTAGAGTGCACTATACAGAAACATATATCTATTAACATAACTGTTACTATTTTAAAATATAACCATAACCTAGTTCTTCAACTTGTGAAAAATTATAGGGCACTTAAGCATTATTTCAAATTCATTCTGTCAAGTGTTCAGTCACTCTATCACGTTTGATTAAAACAAATAAATCTGTTCAGTTCTATACTCATTTCACCCTCAATAGTCTTTTAGCAATAATTTTTTTTAAATAAATTGTGATTTTATAAAAATTCTCTTTGTTCTACAGCTATTCCCTCTGTCTCAATAGGTCTGTTTCTGATCACATAAGATGCCAAGAACCATTCATAAAAAATAAAGTACAAAGGTTGGGAGTGGGGTGGGGGTCAAAGAAAAAAAGAAGAAAAAAAAGTACAGTATCATTATCTAAAGACTCTTTTTTTAATCTTTTCTTTGCAACACAAATTAGACAGACTTATAAGTTAAAGCTAAAAATGGTGAACTAACCGAATTTCCCCCCTATTTCCTTCCCAAACCACGCTGAAATTATAGTAAAAGATATTTTTAAAAATTTCATACAAGAACAATCAAAGAGGAAACAATAATAGAAGACTTCAATAAATTTGGGGGAACTGGAAAGTCACTGATAGAGAAGAGATGACTGACATGGCAGAGTGGGGAATGCTTCAACCCAAGTGCCCACGAAAGGAATTTGTAGAGGAACGGAGCCAATCTGAACCAGGCACTCTGCCCTTGGGTGCATCAGGTACCATGAAAGGCAGTATAGAACAAGGCTAGAAAAAGCGAGACTGACGGTAAACGTATGTATATAGAGAAGTTAGGACTCCGAGTTGCCTTTCCCAACCCCAAAGTGTATGGCAACCACTCTTAGCCCAGACCCCCATCTGGAGGTTCACTTTCTGTAGAAACTACATCAAAGAAACTTCAGACTAAGACACAAGGCAAAGTAGAGGGTTGGGCTGATTAAACAGAAAAGAATATTCATTAAACAGTACACTCAAAGTGGAATCCCAGATCAACAGTATCACTTGGGAAATTTGTTAGAAATGCAAATTCTTCAGCTACCCTATGCCTACTCTGGAAGGCAGACTTTAAGATGGCTCCTAATGATCCTCACTTCCTCATATTTGTAGTCTTGTATAATCCCCTCCTTGAGAAATTTGCTTCTAATCAATAGAATAATTCAACATTGAGGGTATTTAATCTCTCTATCTATCTATCTATCTATCCATCCATCTATCTATAAACCCAGTGGTCATAACACTGTAATGACTAGTGCACTGGGAGGTGTCCGCGGGTGGGCAAGGCTGCAAGCACAGCAAAGCATGCACGGGTGGGCGGGCCACACAATTTTGCACACTGGGCTTCTAGTCTCTCTCTCTATATATAAAAGTCTAAGCAACTATTATGACCGGATGACTGGCCAGTAGCTATGACGCTCACTGACCACCAAGGGGAAGATACTCAATGCAGGAAATGCCCCCTTGTGGTCAGTGCACTCCCATAGCCAACCTCCCGTGGTCCCTCTCCCTGGCCAGCCAACCTCCCGCAAGATGGGCCTGATTGGCCCAATTGCTGGCCAGGCCAAGGAACTCCACCTATGCATGAATTTGTACACCAGGCCTCTAGTTAGGTTATAAAAGATTAGAACATATTCTGTCTTGCTAGTTGACTCCTCTATCACCTTCAACCTGTATGTTTTAATGAACAAGTGGCCACCTTGAAAGAGCCCATGAAACAAGAAACAGGATAACCATTGGATGGGCACAACTCTAAAGGAACTGAATTCTGCCAACAATTACATGAGCTTGAAAGTGGATTTTTCCCTAGTTGAGCCTTCAGATGAGACCCCAGTCCTGGTCAACACCTTGACTGCAGCCCAAGAAAGATCCTAAGAAAAAGACCTGGCTAAGCCATGCCTACTTCCTGACCTACAGAAACTATGAGATAATAAAGATGTGTTGTTTTAAAATAATTTGTGATCGTTTTTCATGCACTAATAGATAACTAACACGCCTACTGAAGCGGAATTACTGATGGTAGAGCCCAGCAATGCTTTGATGGCTTTCCAGGTGACTCTGATGCAACATAAGGTTTGAAAAACACCACATTAAATCTCACACCCTTACCCTGTCCTGTTTCTTAAATATCAGCAACCAGACATATAATTTCAGAGCAAGAGAAAAAAAAGTCTCTAATGGATGGATCCTTTGGTTATGAGAGTCACAAGGAAAATTAATAGTTTCATGTCCATCTTCCATGGACATCCAGATTTTCACTCAGAAATTTTCTATTGGATGAAAAAGACATTACATATATTTCATGTGTTATATGCATATTTTTAAAAAAGCAGATTACAGTTTAAATGGAAAAATCTCTCTCAGTAACTGTTACTGTGAATAATACAAATCTCACCTTGTTCCTGGTATGTTTGTAGCAAAGAAGGTAGGTATGTGATAAACATTTTGGTGCCAAAAACTCAAAAATTGCTCAGTGTTACTGTCATAAATTTACCCAGCATTTAACTGAAATTTGAAAATAACAAAATCTGAGAGAAAATGGAAAGGAAACAAATGGGACTTACACTAAAATTCTTTATAAAGTACACTGTAGTTAAAGCTGAGTATTTCTTAACAGCTTTATATTTAATTAAAGCATCAATTACTTGTCTATACTAATAAAAGAGTAATATGCTAACTAGACTAGACATCTTCCAGACATCCTTTTGGGCAAAGCCACAGTAACAGGGGCCAAGGCAGAGGTGATTAAGGGTGATCAGGGAGGCAGGCAGGCGAGTGGTTAGAAGCCAGCAGTCCCAGATTGCCAGGAGGATGCACAGGGATTGTGCCTAAACTGGCAGTCGGACATCCCCTGAGGAGTCCCGGATTGGAGAGGTACAGGCTGGGCTGAGGGACACCACCCCATGCATGAATTTCATGCACAGGGCCTCTAGTTTATTAATAAACTATGTCCTTAAGAAATACTCAGCTGGTCCTGGCCCGGCTGGCTCAGTGGGTTAGAGCATTGTCACATGCACCAAAGGATCTCAGATTCAATTACCAGTCAGAGCACATACCAGGTTAGAGGTTCAATTCCCAGTTGGCATGTACAGGGAACAACTGATCAATGTTTCTCTTTCATATCAATGTTTCTCTCTTTCACCTGCCCTACCTCTCTCTCTAGAATCAATAAAGAACATATCCTCAGATGAGAATTAAAAAAAAAGAAAAAGAAAAAGAAATACTCACCTGCCAACAATTACATGAGTTTGAAAGTGGATTTTTCCCTAGTTGAGCCTTCAGATGAGACCCCAGGCCTGGTCAACACCTTGACTGCAGCCCAAGAAAGATCCTAAGAAAAAGACCTGGCTAAGCCGTGCCTACTTCCTGACCTACAGAAACTATGAGATAATAAAGATGTGTGGCTTTATTTGTGTGGCCTTTTCATGTGGCCTGTTTTTTCCTCTCTAGATTTCTGGATCTTTATTTTTTTTTAAATTATTTTTTTAATATATTTTTATTGAGTTTTCACAGAGAGGAAGGGAGAGAGATAGAAAGTCAGAAACATCGATGAGAGAGAAACATTGATCAGCTGCCTCTTGCACACCCCTGCTGGGGATGTGCCTGCAGCCATGGTACATACCCTTGACCGGAATCGAACCTGGGACCTTTCAGTCTGCAGGCCTACGCTCTATCCACTGAGCCAAACCAGCTTTGGCATGGATCTTTATTTTTGTTCTGAAATTTCACAGTGAGATGTCTTGGTTATTGTTCTGGACACTTTGTGGGCTGCTTCAATAGGGAAACCTCTGTGCTTTCTTATTTCTTTCATAATTTCTTTTTCTATATTCACTGTTCTCTCTGGATATCCTGGAGTGATCTATTTTATTTTCTCTACTTTTTTCTATTTTTATTTTTTATAGGAGACATGGAAAGCTTTACCTCCCAACTCTGCTATATCCATATATATGTTTGTGTGTATATATATATACACACATAAATATATATATTTAAAAATCCTGCTATTATATTTTTAATATCTAAGGCTCTGTATTGTTCTTCATTCCTTTTTTTCTATGCCTTTTTAAACAAGTTTTAAATATATCCTGATTCTTTAATTATTTTTGTTTCTTCTGGGTTCCTTTAGTATGTTTAGATCATTTTGATGTCTCTTTTATATTGTGGTTTTTTACAAAAACTTGTTGATTTCTGGCTATCTGTTCTTATTTAAGTGAGAGAAAATAAATGTTGACTGGAAATCTGTGGAGGGTAAGGGGAGTACAGCACAACTCAGGGCTTGGTTGAATTCACCCTTGGTGATCAAGAAGTAAGCTGGCCTTTATGCTAGGGAATTGCTAGATGTATCTGGAATTATCTCCTCTTGGACAGTTCAATTTATTAGTTTAAAAATAAATACTCAGGAACCATATTAAAAACAAAAAAAAACAGAAATGAAACACAAAAGAAACTTATTATGTCATAGTTCTGGAGACCAGAAGTCCAAAACCTAGGGGTCAACAGAGCTACACTCTCTAAGGAAGAATCAGCATTTCTTGGCTTCCTTGGATTTGGCTACATTGCCAAATCTATCTTCACATTGTCTGCTCTCCTGTGTGTATCAAATCTCCTTCTATTTTTCTTTTATAAAGACACAGTAGTAATTAGATCCAGGACACACCAAACAATCCAGGATGATCTCATCTCAAGATCTTAATTACATCTGCAAAGTTTTTTTCTAAATAAGATAATGTACACTCTTTACCACTCTTTTATATAAAACTAGAAGCCTGGTACATAGATTCGTGCACCAGTGGGGACCCTCGGCCTGACCTGCAAGGACTAGGCCGAAACCGTCAGTCTGACATCCCCCAAGGGGTCCCAGATCACAAGAGGTGCGAATCCATGCACCAGGCCTCTAATATGCATATAATATATTTGGTTAATCTCTTCCTCCCCTTTCTCCTCCCCACTTCCCACTGAGATTCATCAGTCTGTTCCATGTTTCCATGTCTGTGCGTTGAGTGTCTGCCCACTGGTGGTCAGTGTGCATCATAGCTACCAGTCAAATGGTTGAATGGTTACTTAGGTTTTTTTAATATAGACTAGGGGCCAGTGCACAAAATTCGAGCACTGGGGCTGGGTGATCCCTGAGCCCAACCTGCCCCTCAATGGGGTTGATGGCTGGCTCTGGCCCAGTGGCCTTGACCCTGCCCCCCCCAGGCCTTAGCCCTGGCCAATGGCGACCACCTGGTGATCGCCTCCCAGGGCCCCATGGTTGCTAGATGCCTCGGCCCCAACTCCCCCAGCTCAGGCCTTAGCCCCCCGCAGCGACCACCCAGCCCTGGGGGCACCCCGCACTCACTGCTCGGCTGCTGCTTGGCCCCGCCCCCCAGTTTGGCCCCCGCAACCCAGGCTGCCTCGGCCCCACCCCCCATTCCTGATTGGCTGGTGGGTGTGGCTGGTGGGTGTGGCTTATAGGAATGGCGAAGGTACAGTCAAATTTGCATATTACTCTTTTATTAGATAGGTCTAGAGGCCTCGTGCACAAAATTTGTGAGTAGGTTCAGTCCCTAAGCCTAGCCTGCAATCAGGGCCATTTTCCTCAGCTTCCCACAGCCAGCTCTGCTCCCCCACCCCGCCGCCACCCACTCCCAGCTCCCCATTTGCCATTGGGTGATTGATGCCTGCCGGCCAGGGAAAGGAATCAAAAGGTGGTCAGTGTGTCTCATAGTGACTGGTCCAGTGGTCATTCTGGTCATTCCACTGTTAGGATCATTTTGCATATTACCCTTTTATTATATTGGATAGAGGCCTGGTGCATGGGTGGGGGCTGGTTGGCCTGCCCTAAAGGGAGCCCCAGATCAGGATGGGGGTCCCTGCTCGGGGGAGGGGCTGGCCTGGGCAAG
Source organism: Antrozous pallidus (assembly GCA_027563665.1). NCBI lineage: Eukaryota > Metazoa > Chordata > Mammalia > Chiroptera > Vespertilionidae > Antrozous > Antrozous pallidus. The sequence continues at coordinate 41,772,235 of CM050512.1, forward strand.
GGACCTCCGGTGATTTGCAGGCCATCTATGCCCCTAATTAGGGTGGAGGGGTCAATGCTGGGAGGTAGGCCAGCCTGGGCAAGGGGCCACAGGTGATTTGCATGCCAGCCATGCCCCCGATTTTGTCAGGAATGACATCTGGAAGATGTCTGGTCTATCTGGTCAAATTAGCACATTACCCTTTTATTAGTATAGATTAGAGGCCTGGTGCATGGGGGTGGGAGGTGTCCCTCAGCCCAGCCTGCATCCTCTCCAATCTGGGACCCCTCGAGGGATGTCTGACTGCCCATTTAGACTCGATCCCAGTAGGATCAGGCCTTAATGGGCAGTCAGACATCCTTCTCACAATTCAGGACTGCTGGCTCCAAACTGCTCACCTGCCTGCCTCCCTGATTGCCCCTAACTGCTTCTGCCTGCCAGCCTGATCACCCCCTAACCACTACCCTGCCAGCCTAATTGATGTCTAACTGCTCCCCTGCCAGCCTGTTTGCCCCCAACTTCCCTCCTCTGCCAGCCTAGTCACCCTTAACTGCCCCCCTGCAGGCCTGATCGCTCCCAACTGCCCTCCTTTGCAGGCCTGGTCCCTCCCAACTGCCCTCTCCTGCTGGCCAGATTGCCCACAACTGCCCTCCCTTGCAGGCCTGGAACCTCCCTGCTGGCCATCTTGTGGTGGCCATCTTATGTCCACATGGGGGCAGGATCTTTGACCACATGGGGACAGCCCTCTTGTGTGTTGGAGTGATGGTCAATCTGCATATTACTCTTTTATTAGATAGGATAGAGGCCTGGTGCATGGGTGGGGGCCGGCTGATTTGCCCTGAAGGGTATCCCAGATCAGGATGGGGGTTCCCTTGGGGTGCGGGGAGGCCTGCACGAGGGGCCTGTTTGCAGACTGGCCATGCCCCGTAGTGACCCAAGTGGAGGCCCTGGGATCTGGGATTAAGTTATCTTCTACAATTGAAACTTTGTAGCCTGGAGCGGAGCCAAGCCTTCTGCTCACTCTGTGGCAACAGCCATTTCTGTTTGGATTTATTTTAATTTTATAATTGAAACTTTTTAGCCTAAAGTGGAGGCCTAGATGCTAGGGCTGCAGAAGCTTGGCTTCCTCCATTGTCCAGGCAACCGTAGCCTCTGCTCTCTTCAGTTCCGTGGCTGCCGCTATTTCTGTTGGGATTGTGTATCTTCTATAATTGAAACTTTGTAGCATTTATAGGATGCCTAGGCCAGCAAGGGCAGGCAGGAAAGCTTGGCTTCCTTCATTGCCAGGGAAACCCAAGTCTACCTCCTGCTCTCAGTAGCTGGAGCCATCTTGGTTGGGGTTTATTTGCATAACTTGCTCCTGATTGGCTGATGAGTATGGCTGTGGGTGTGACTTGATCAGAGGTACAGTCACTTTGCATATTACTCTATTAGCTAGGATAATATCACAGATTCCAGGGCTTAGGGCCTGGACACGTTTTGAAGAGCCACCATTTAACTCACTATAGGAGTAATATATAAGAAAGGCTTCAGTTTACATGAGACAGGACAATGGGAGAAGGTTCACAGAAAATGCCTAATCTAGTGTTCGTCCTACCACTAGTATACTAAACAGAAAGTAAATCAACTTTTCAATGCTTAGTATTGAATTTGAAGTGGTCCAGTCCATTGTTTATCACAGAACCAACTACAAGAACTATCAAAGGGTAGTTAGCTTGTCCATACTTCCAAACACATACAGTTCATTCACATGACACAAAAAAACTAGTGGCCATGCTTTTTTAATGTTTGTTATGTTAAAAGGACTCAGTGGAAGTATCTGAGAGCTGAGACACAGTCCACCCACAATGCTCACACTCAATACTCTTGCTGTTTATTTTCTTTAAAATAACAAATTACCATCAAACCTCAAAGGGAAGGTAGAGGAAGGTGGGGGTAAGGGGGAAAGATCAATCAAAGGACTTGTATGCATGCATATGGGCATAACCAATGGACTCAGACAACAGGGGGTGAAGACATGAATGGGGGGGTGGGGGCTAACGGGGGAATAAGGACACATATGTAACACCTTAATCGATAAAGAAATTTATTTTTTTTTTAAAAGAAAAAAACATAAATAAAATAACAAATTAGAAGTCAGAGGCTGAAATATCATAAGAATATATCTGAAGACTAATAAATTCTCCAGTGTTACTTTATAGTAAAACCATTTAAAATATCACTGAAATAATCTTATAATATAGTGAATAATTAGGTATTCAAAGTGGGGGAGAACTAAGATGGCGGCAAAGGTGAAACACCTATCTTGCTGTCATAATCAGCAATTTTAATACTACAACTTAACGAAAGAACAAACACCGTCCAGAATCACCAGAACGCTCGCCGAGTGAAAATTCCACAAATAAAAGTGAAGATAAGACACTGTGACTCGGAGGTGCGGCAGCGAACAGCATTGAAAGATTCGCGCGCAGAGAGAGGTTTGGAGTGCGCGCCGCGGACGGCTGGAAACCGGCCAGTTTTCTCGAACGGGGAGACAAAGGCGTCCCACTGGACTGATTCTCCAGCTCTGGGTGAAGTCCAGGGAACCCACTATCATACGGGGTGAAAACTGGACAGTGGGAGGGCACGCCGAAGCTCGGGTGCTGCCGGGTCTGCCGGCTTGTGGAGACGGCAGCTTGTGCGAACAGCTCGGCTGCGTGACGGCGCAGAGAGCACACCGCGACTTGCCTCTCATTCGGAAAACCGTCAGACTGCTTTGTTTTACGACCCTGGGTGAGACATTGCGCATGCAAAGTCATTTGGGGACAGTCTGAATTCCCCGGCAGCCGGTGGAGCTCCACAGAGGGTCTCTCTCAGAGGTGCTGGCGGCCATTGCCCCTGGCACAGAGCCCCTGGGGCTGCATAGGGCGGAGCTAACGCTGTCTGCTTGGCCCAGAGACTCCGCCCATCCAACCTGAGCACAGCTGAGCTTCACAGACAATTGGCCTGGAGGTCAAACCCTCCTAGGGCTAACAACAAAAAGCTGGGTTTAAATTCAAAAACACTGAATACAACCTGTAAAGGATTGCAGTAAGAGTACCCACCTCAGGTAACTGGGGAGACTGAGCCACTGTCCCTTTGAGGATAGCCACCACATAAAGCAGCCATCATGCAGAGACATGGAAAGAAATCAGGTGTGAAAGAAATGGAGGAGAAAAGACGACAAGACATAGAGTTCAAAACCACGGTTACAAGGCTTTTCAAGAGGCTCCTACAAAAGGCCGATCAACTTAATGAGAATTACCAGGAAATAAACAAGACCAACCAGCAAATGAATGAGAATTATAAGGAGATGAATGATACTTACAAGGAAATGAATGAGACCCTCAGGGAAATGAACAAGACCTCTGAGGATATGAACCAGACCCTCACAGATAAAAAAAGGACCAACTAGAAATCAAGCATACACAGACTGAAATAAAAAATATTACACAAAGTCCTAAAAGCAGTCCAGAGGGCCACAAGAACCAAGTCAAAGATTTGAAATACAAAGAACCAAAATCCACCCAGCTGGAAAAGCAAGAAACAAAAAGAATTCAGATAATTGAAGATAGCATAAGGGGCCTCTGGGACAACCTCAAGCAAGCCAACATCTGAATTATTGGGGTGCCATAAAAAGAGAGAAAGCAAGTTAATGAAAACCTACTTGAAGAAATAGTGACTGAAAACTTTCCCCACCTGGTGAAAGAAACTGACTTAAAAGCCCAAGAAGTACACAGAACCCCAAAATATAGGAATCTAAAGAGGACCACACCAAGACATATCATAATTAAAATGCCAAGAGCAAAAGATAAAGAGAGAATATTAAAAGCAGCAAGAGAAAAAGAGTTGGTTACCTACAGGGGAGCACCCATACGATTGTCAGTGGATTTCTCAACAGAAACGATGCAGGCCGGACGCGAGTGGCAAGAAATATTCAAAATAATGAAGAGCAAGAATCTACAACCAAGATTACTCTATCCAGCAAAGCTATCATTCAGAATTGAGGATCAGATAAAGTGCTTCGCAGATAAGAAAAAGCTAAAGGAGTTCATCACCACCAAACCAGTATTATATGAAATGTTGAAAGATATTCTTTAAGAAGAGGAAGAAGAAAAAGGTAAAAATATAAATTATGAACAACAAATACACATCTATCAACAAATGAACATAAAAGTCAAGTGAACTGATAGGCTGATGAACAAGATAAACTGGTGACTATAACAGAGACATGGACATAGAGAGGGAATGGACTGACAATTCTTGGGGAGAAAAGTGTTGTTGGAAGTACAGTAAGAGATTGGACAAAAATCTTGCAACAATGGGAGAGGACATTGGGGAGGGGGAGGTGAGGGCGGAGGGTGGGATAGGTACAGGGTGGAGGGAAGATATAGGGGGATAAAAAAAGGGGAAACAATGTAATTAATAAACTGAACAATAAAAAAATAATAATAAAAAAAAGAAAAAAAATATAGTGAATAATTAAAAAAATAAACAAGTAAATCTGAAAGTTTAGAACTATTTTAAAATAATGCGGATTCTTGGGCCTGGCCAGGTAAGCACTTACCTATTGTATATAAGTAAAGAAATACAAACCTTGGCTGCAGGTAGCTTTTGATAAATTTTGTTCTTGGATGTTAGCAGGTATGTGAATTTCTGAATCTGTTCTATCTTTTTTCTCCTCACAATTTCTTACAGTGCTTTCATCTCCATTGATATTAGTTAATTCCTCATCTGAAAAACAAGCATTTTTGCAAGATCAGTGTGGCAGTTCTTCTTACTGGTTAAATGACTAAACTATTCCAAGTTTCTGTTCCTACTTGGAAGAATTTAGAAATGGTTTTATATAACTAATGTAAATTAGTTTGCTAAATGCAATTCTGATGGGAATACAGTGAATTGTTAAAATCACTGGAGCTAATAATTTCCTGCTGTAAAAATGTTAAGTTTATTGATACTAAAATAAGTCTATACTAAAATGAATATAAAAATTGATATAAATACTGTTTATTAACTTCTGTCAATATCAATTTAGCAACTATCTTCGATAATAATGGTTGAACTTTTACAGTAAACACTATTACTTAACTAATGAACAGCATCCCCCAAATTATAGCCCTCATATGTCCTCATTCTTATCAGTTTGGGCATAGGTTGAGTGAAATTCCGTTGGAAATTTCTATAAAATAAGTAAATCTATAGAAAATGTGTACAAATGTATCAACACTGCTAATACCTGGTTTATGAAAAATTTCCTTCTCTTCTCTTTGATTAACTTGTGAGATGATGGTCAGTTCTTTATTCATATTGTCAATGGAATGAAAATCTATATTATGTATTTCATTCTTTGCAAGGTCTTGTCTCATTTTTTCAACTTTAGTTGTTTCTATTACTTGAGAATGAACAACTGTGGATAAAGGCCCATTTGAAAAATTTGTTTTTTGGCCTTTGTCAGTATAATTTATTTCAGTGCCTTCTTTCTTATTCACCTTTTCCACAATTTGTGTATTTGTTTGATTCATTAAAGAAGTTGGTTTGCTGGGGCTACTGCAATCCTGAGGCCTTTGGAATTGCTCCACATGATTAGTCAACTGTGAAACTCCATGTGTAGAAATTGTTCTTGTACAAGCCAAAGAAGAATGCTCAGGACTGCCTTGTGAGTGACCAAAAGAAGTTCCATATATGTATTGTTCATAATTTTCATCGTGTGGTTCAGGAACGGCTGTATTATCTGAATTAGAAAAATTAACAGCCTCCTGTTGTGGAAGTATGCTTAGGCCACCTGATTTTAACTTATTTTCCTGTGAAAAATGGTCTTTAGAAGGTAAAGACTGTTCAAAATCCATTACTTCTCTATTCGTTATATTCTCTTCATAATTATAATGGTTTTTGCAACTTGTAGAATATGTCTCCTTTTTAGACATTATGGTCTCCTCAGAGGTACAGCAATCAACATGAATATCATTATTAAAATTTTCCCACTTATTAATGTCCTTTTTTTCATCCAAGTTAGTGTTTTCATGAGATTTATAAGGACTAATGTGCTGTTGTTCTTGGTGAATTTGAGTCTGCTGATCTGTAGTAACAACGGATAATTCAATTTCTTTATGTACAGAAAGCCCTGAGAAAGTAACAGTTTTAGTTTGGTCACTGGATTCCAATGATTTTATTTCTTGACTTTCTAATAAATCCAGGCTCTGGGTATGTGTCTCTTTGGGAACTGAATGAGTGTCAATATTGTTACTTAATTCATTTTCCAAGCTTGACAGAGCTGGGCTAACAGGTTTACATGACTCTTCTGGAAGGTCATCAAGGGTTTGGAGAATATGCTGCTGATCAGTAACCAATCTACTCCTTCTGGAAGAAGAGATAGCTACAGTCTTTCTTGAGTTTCTTTCTTGGATTGCCTTATGCACCTGAGTCCTTTTATATTGTTCATTTCTTCTTCCTTTATATTTAGATGCATTTGTGCTGGGATCCTTGACATTATGGAGATTATTTTTTCTGAGTCCTAGAGAGTATATTTGGTTAACAGTTGATTGCTTATGCTTGAAGTTGCCAAATTTCTTGCTTTTGGAATTTTTTAGGTAATGTTCATTTACCTCTTCTTTCTTTATAAATAAACCCTCTTTGCTTTCTTTATCAACTTTTACATGTTCTGCCTTCTGTCTGTTGGAATTTTCATCACAAACAAACCCAATGCAATTTTTAGAACTGAATTTTGGTTTCTATAGAAACAAAATATATAGTTAGCTTTAATTTTCAACAGTAGTTCTATACTCAATTCATTCTGGATTGTTCATAAATTAAACTATTATTCCATTCAATTTTATAAATTGATCTAATCACAGGGTCTGCTGAGATATATACAACCTGATTCTTCAGAAAAAGTAGACTAATAGAAGAATGGCAAATATAATAGACTCAGTATGTGTACTAATCTTTATTCTCTACGGTACATTTCAATTTTTTGCCAATATTTTAGCACTACCAATCTTACTAAATATAATTTTAAAAATCGTAATCTACTTAATATTTATTGGCTCTGGAAATAAATCAGATAAAAGTTTCCTTGTAAAGGAAACTTACCAAGAACACTTTAGAAACACTCTTCTTTCTAAATTGTTATACAGATAGAGCTAGAATTAAGAGTTTTTTCTTCTGGTATCTGTGACAGACTGTAGATAGGGCAGTAGAAGAAGGATTTTAAAAACAACAAGACATATATGGTCCCAAATTGGTCTGCATGGAAAGATTACTGTGGGCTGCTAAGATTAAACAGGAACAATGCTTCCTGCTTCCTGTCACTCATCACAACCCAAGCACCAGATGAAAAGTAACTGCCCACCATGTAAAGTGTAAGGGATGGATTGACGCCTTTGACTCTTTACAGTGTTTAGGCCAGAGGAAATTTGACATGGTTGATAACTCTAACTGGTCCATGAAGAAAGGAAATGTCTACCAACACATTAGTGTGCTCAGATATGCTACATTTACTGCTTCCCAAATTAACAGCCCAGAACCCTCTGATTCTCATATAATTACTCCCAAGTATCTTAAAAGCAAAGATGAAGTCACTGTTCCTGATGCATGCTTCAGTAATCTTTCTTTCATCTTGGATGATGCATTCTAAAAAATGTTTTTTGCTAAACAGAGATATACCTTGGGCTGGCATGCATCTTCTACATCTAATGGGTCAGTGCTATCCTTTTGAGCTGTAAACAAAAAGAGAAAAATCAGGATTCCTCTAAAACATATAAATCCCTTGCTATGAGAAAACCTGGTAGCATTTTCTACTAAGATTGGCATAATCTTACATAATATTACTGTAATTTCCATATATATCAGAAACCAAAAGCTATCATGAGAGAGCTGAGAAAATTTCTGTGGGTAAAGCAAAATTAACCTTAAAAATTAACTAAAAATGGACACTAAACTTAGGTATTTTTATATCCTCCACAGATATATCTAGATATTTAACAGTGTGAAAGCTACTTTTATAAAGCAAAAAATTATTTCATAATTAATTGAATTATCATTTCCTGATATGTTTGCTTAATAAAGTTCAGTCTGTTTCTCTTGTTTTCCAGTGAGATGAGGCTACCAGAAGAAGTCTTTTGCTCTAAAGAACTTATTAATTGCCTCTAGGTAGCTTTTATAAATGAAGTTATTGCTTTATTATAAAAATAGGGTGCTTTGATCCAGGTCTTAGTCCTTAGTGACATTCAACAATTAGTTCTTGGGAAAATTATATGCATATTATTTCTTGAATGGAAAATATTTGTTTTTTTGTTGTTTTTTTTCCCAAAGGACTGATACTACTTATTCAACAAAAATTTACTGAATGCCTACTATGTATATGGTACAACAGTATTCATTACTAGACAAAACAAACATCCTTTCTTTCATGGAGCTTAGATTCTAATGGGGGAAGACCAAAAATAAAAAATAAGCAATTGTCCAATGTGTACGATGGTGTTAAGTGCCAGGAAAAAAGGATAAATACTAGAACAGTAGGGTAAGAGGATTGAAATGTAGTGGTTCTAAAAACGTGTTCATAAAAGTTTTGATACTCTTCTATTCAAGAAGTGGAGCTTAATTTTGTTCCCCCCAAGTGTGGGTCAGACTTAAGAGACTCACTTCTAACAAGTAAATACAGCAGAAATGATTCTATATCAATTCCCAGATTATGTTGTAAAAAGCCTGTGGCTTTTGTCTTGGGTGCATTCTCTCCTGGAGTACAGTCCTTGCTCTGAGCCAGCTTTTAGGTCATCAGCAGCCCCATGGAAAAGCTCATTTGGCAAGTAACTGAAGGCACCAGCTAACAACCAGGGCAGGAAAATCCACTGTGGTTTTTTTTTTTTTTCATTTATTTTCACATAGAGAGTCTTAAAAGAGAGAGGAAATTGTTTCCAGATTCTCTTAGAAATTGTGCCTATTAGGTGGCTCCTGGAAAATATGACTAAGGGGAACATCAAGAATATGCCATATAAAAAAAAAATCTGGAAACCAAGATGGCAGCATAAGTAAACACCTGAACTTGCTGCCTCACACAACCACTTCAAAACTACAACTAAAAGACAGAACAGGTATCATCCAGAACCACAGGAAGGCTGGCAGAGTGGAAATTCTACAACAAGAAGGAAAGAGAAAAGCACACTGAGACTCGGAGGAGGAGCGGAGGTGCAGAAGTGAAGTGCAGAGATACAGAGGCGCTCGCAGAAAGGGCTGGCAACTGAGTACACTGTTGTCTTTTTCAATCGGGAGGAAGGCACAAGCTCCCAACTGCTCTGAACTCCAGTTCCAGGCAGGACTCTGGGGACCCAGAGAAGCTGGACTGTCTGGAATCAGTCAGAACTTGAGGACAGCTTTCTCTCACAGGTGCTTACAGCAATCATTGTTTCTACATGGTACCACGGGACACACAGACACAGGACCTCTTCCAGGCAGGGCTGATGGTCAACCATTGCTGTTTGCTCCACCCTGGTGATTCCCTGAGACCCCACCCCACCCAATTTGTGCCTAGAGACTTTTGAATACGTACGGCCTGGCCCTTTGTAATCTGAAACCTAACATACTGCAGCTGGATCAAAGAGCCCCAGAGCCTCCAAAAGAAGACCCAAGGCTCTGCTGAAACTGGTTTGGCTCAGTGGATAGAGCATCAGCCTGTGGACTGAAAGGTCCCAGGTTCAATTCCGGTAAAGGACATGTACCTTGGCTGTGGACAGATGATGAATGTTGCTCTCTCATTGATGTTTCTGACATTCTATCCCTCTCCCTTCCTCTCTGTAAAAAATCAATTATATATATATATATATATATATATGTATATATATATTTTTATTTTTTTAAAGACCCAAGGCTCAACAGCAGCTTGCACTGCTTCACAGCTAGGTCTCATCTGGGCACCTACAAACTCCAAACAAAGAGAAGGAATCTGCAGATCTCTCTGTAGCTCCTGCTGGGTGGCCTCTCTCCTTGGAGATCCAAGGAGATCCAAGAGCCAATGTACCCAGGGATCAGACAGAGACCACTCTTCAGATCCATAAAGAGGGGGCAGACTCAGTGAGCACCAAAGCCCCACTGAAGCAATTCTTACCCCTTAAAGGTGTCTCCAGCACAGAAGTTTTCCCATCATAGACACAACTGATCCTCACAGCCAATTGGCCTGGAGGTCAATTCCTCCCAGTGATATCAACATCAATCAAGGCTTAACTACAATGAGACTGTGCACATAGCCCACAAAGGGGTGCACCAAAAGTGTCCACC